>OX637587.1:12337198-12650709 GCA_951800085.1 Comarum palustre | reverse complement strand
ATTTATTTTATTTAACTTTAGCCGATGAATTACCCTAATTTTGTTGGCTTTATTTATTTAACCTTTGCCCGACGAATTACCCCTAATTTCGTCGGCCATAGTTATTTATTTATTTAACTTTAACCCGAAAAATTACCCCCAATTTCATCGGCCTAAAACCCTAAACCCTATACGTAGAAGCTTTAAAACGAAAAAAAATCTGTGAAATAAGATATGACCGGAATGGTGAAATACATCTACGGTTGATAGTTGCGGTCAACGCAATTTTTCATTCTTTCTCCCTAGAGCGTAGCCCTATCTCCGGTGGTTATTTTTTTATAAAAAAATAATACCACTGGTTGCGTCTCATCGATTTGAAACTATTTTCAGTTGAAGGTCTGGGCAAAATACGTAATTTAGACGGTCAAATAACCGTTTTCGTGCGTTAAGGGGTTTGACTTACGGGATTGACCGTAAGGATTGAGCCCTTAACGTTGTCGGATCAAGTTGAATTTTTTCCTATAGACATATTTCGACATAATGATCATATCAGACGGTCGGATTTTTGTTTCTCAACTTTTATCATCGGAATCACATCCCTACTAATATTATATAACTTGTTTACTAAGCTTTAAATAAATGTTCTGTTTCAAAAAACAAACTCTACATAGAAACTTCAAACACAAAAAAGTCGTGAAATAAGATATGACCGGAATGGTGAAATACGTCTACGGTTGAAAAATCACGTAATTCCAGTAAAGTCTCGGTGTCAATAGTTGCGGTCAATACAATTTAAGGGTTTGACTTACTGGATTGACCGTCCGGATGAAGCCCATAAATTTATCGGATTAAGTTGAATTTTTTACCATAGACATATTTCAACATATTGATGATATCTAACAATCGTTTTTTGTTTGTAAATTTTTATGACAGGAATCACAACATGTCTACTATTTACCATTATTTATCCATATGGGGAGCCCTATCATCGAGGGGTAAATGTCTCAAAATTTATAGATGGACAGTTGCGTCTCATCATGGTTAGAGTTTGTTGTGTTGAAGGTTCAACCAAAATACCTCATATAGATGTAGATATGGGTGTTTTCATGTGTTAAGTGTTTAGAAAAACTTCATTTTGAAGCCTTAAACGAACTCGGATGGCCAAAAAAACTCATATATCATAGCATTAGCTATGAGTTTGATTTGTACGCCCGTTTCACTTCCAGATTGGTATCACAATAGTCAATCAGACATCGAAATATCCGTAGTACAATTTTGTAACTAGAAGACACTTTAGCTGACGAAATACCCAAATTTCATTGGTTAAAGTTCACGGACTATAGCCGATGAAACAATTACTTTAGCCGACTAAATTTTTTTTTCATCGGCTAAAATTTCACTATAGCTGACGAAAAAAATAGTTTAGCCGACGAAGTTTTTTTTTCATCGACTAAAATTTCACTTTAGCTGACGAAAATTTAACTTAACCGACGAAATAAATTTTCATCGGCCTGTTTTTGATCATTTCGTCGGCTAAGGTCTTTTTTCTAATAGTGTAAACAGCTTGATTTTCAAGACAAAATATTTCTGATCATTTTTTTAGTAGTTTGAGCTTTACACGATGATGAAGCAATGAGTTGGCTATTTATATTATTAGCAGTACGTTACCATAACCAGACCATGATTATTTAAACAATTAGTTTTATACGTATATAAATTAGTAGGGCAAAATAACATTGCGACTTATCCTTAAGGACTCATCTGTTAACCGCGCGGCATCTCATGCGTCAGGTATAACAGCCAGCAGCATGAGGGAGAAATCGGGAAAAACCTGTCGCATCTCATGACGACTAGTAGAACAGAATTTCCCTATCCTTAGAACTCAATCGAGTTCAAAAGATCGATCTAGATAAGAATGAAGGTTGAAGTAGAAGTAATCTTCAAGGAGATTATCACCCCATCTTCTCCGACCCCTGCTCATCTTCGCCATTACCAGCTCTCCTCACTTGATCAAATAGGTCCCCCTGTCTATAACCCTCTAGTCCTCTTCTACGGGTTTAATGGCAAGATAGTTGTGCCTGACATCACTGAAATATCCAGCCACCTCAAAAAGTCCGTAGCCGAAGTCCTCTGTTGCATAGACACAGTTGAAGGTCAAGAGTCGGAGTGTCCGACGCGCCGGGACACGGTGACCGTACCGACATTGTGGGACTCAGTGTCCGATACACCACGTAGTGTGTCTGAAATGTTTGACTTTCTGAACCCGTTGACGACACGTCACGAAAATGACGACTTAGCTCCGGACATGCCGCATCACTACTTTGGCGCTAGGTACATGGAGGCAAAAAATAAAGGGTGCCGCTTAACAAGGTCAGATTCAAACGTGGGCGAGTCCGTGTTTTTTGGTTTACATGGAATATAGCTTGGGTGGAGCAAAAATGCAATTTGTGGGAAGAAGACGAATTGAAGGGCCGTCCTTTTTTACCTCAAACATCGTTGCAGCAAATAAATTAAATAAAAAGAAAAGGGCTGACGCAACTCACTCAAGGTCCAGCCCGTCGTTTCACAAAACAAAGAATTGGTGTCCTTGTTGGCCGTTTCACACGGAGTAACAATAAATAAAATAACCTAACGGAGTTTCAAAAGACTTCTCCTTATTAACATTGTTATATTGGTGCAAAAAAATATCCTAAATTCACAACTTGTGTCTCTCTTTTAATTATTTCGTTTGTATAGCTTAAATCTAGTTAAATTTGTAGGTGATTAAAGTTGTTGCTTTGAATACCGTCTAACTTTCCACTCATTTAAATTTTGTTTCTATGTGTTGTTTTATTATGATTATTCATGATTTATGAACTTATTGATAATATTATGAATTTATTCATATACAACGTCATGACTTATTTCATATTTTAATATATATATATATATATATATATATATATTTAAATATATTATTATATTTACCGTGTTCAAGCCGTAATGACTTTTTTGAGATTTGCTGTGTCGTAACGTGTCGTACTCATGTTCCTGTCCATGCAACATAGCCGAAGTCTTAACCATTTTTTACCCGTTAGCCGGACGAATCAAACTCCACGACTGGTGTGTTGATTGCAATGATGAAGGCATTCCCTACCTTGAAGTTCATGTCAATTGCAAACTCTCTGACTTCCTCAAGAATCCGATCCCTGATCAACTTGGCAAATTCATGACATTTGAACTTGATGATCATAAAGAGTTGGCCCAGGGGTGCAGCTCAGCATCTTTGAATGTGGAGGGTTTGCAATCGGCCAATGCATTTCTCACAAGCTTGCTGATAGGTCATCGATCATATTTCATGTTCAGCAGAACTTGGGCGGCAACAGCCTGTGGCGAACCCAACATAGAGCATCCAGACTTTCTGTCAGGAACACGTTTTCCCCGGAAGGATGTTCCAGCATATGATCCAAGCCTCGGAATCTCCAGGAATAAAGTTACAAAGAGGTACATATTCAATGCCTCTATGATAGAGGCTCTCAGAGTAAAGTATGGGGAAAGTGCTGCAGGATTGGAAGAAAACCAGAAACTCCAATCACGTGTTGATGCTTTAACAGCTTTCATATGGAGTCGATATATTGCCAATACCATCACGATTACAGGACCTCGTGATGAGAAGTTGTATGTCATGTGCCATGCCGCCCAAGGTTTGATCCACCGTTGCCGTAGCATTGTTTTGGAAACATATATCGTGCTGCCATGACAGGTCCCATACTAATTACTGCGGCTGCATGCAATGCATATGGTCGCGCTATGAGGGAATTACGAGAAGGAATTAACAAGATCGACAATGAGTGCGTCAAAGGATTACAGCAGGGTGCTGAGCAGTCAGGGATATCCCCCTTCAATGAAAATTCTAGTAGACTAATGGAACTAGAGCTGGCTCCAGTAGGCGTCAGTAGCTATTGCAGGTTTCGGGCGTATGATAATGACTTTGGTTGGGGAAGGCCTGCATGGGTGTTCTCAGCACCACTGACCTTCAAGAATGTAGTAGTTTTTATGGGCACCAAAGTGGGTGATGGAATAGAGGCATACATCAGTTTTTTTTTTGGCTAAGGAGGCATACATCAGTTTGGAGGAGCAACTCATGGCTCAATTTGAAACTGATGCCGAGTTCTTGGCCTATGTGTCTCCAAGTACGCCCGCTGAAGAGTGCATGCTTTGCATGCTTGTATTAAGAAACTGCTACTATCTATTCCTACTCTTATAATTCATACAACATCATCCGCCGTATGGTCGTTGGTGTCATCTATTGGGTAATTAAAGTAAGTTTGGAGTAGATCTGGTCATCTTTTTATGCAAGCAAGCTAGGGATCATGTTTGGGTACCAAAATGGTGACCAATTTACCAAAAAATCATGGTTCTCTGTATTTTCTAAAAAATAAAGGGTTGGTCAATGTTAATAAAGGAATAAGTTGTTTTCTGTTGATTGTTTAAACTAGTTTGTAACTCTATTCCTGGCTGAAGCAATAGACTCTGTAAATCAGTGTAATACTGTAATTAGTGTTCCAGGACTGCCATGCATGCTTGTTATAAAAGTATACTTGTTAACTATGTTGATGATAATTGTTTGGTTCAATAAGTACCCTTTTTCATTTAAATTCTCTTTAGGCCTATGGCAAGTACCATATATTGTACTATTTTTTTTCGATAAAAGAAAAAACACAAAAGCGAGTGAGGCTTGGTGGATCACACGATCCACCCAAAGTCTACTAATCTCAACTCTACCTTAGATGAACACTCCAATATTTGAATATTTCTCCATATCCTGTATATATGTTGGTTTGGAGGAGGATGTCATGGCTCAATTTTCATAGCTCTTTCTTGGCTTTGAAGTCATGGATCATGTGTTCGCATATATATCACAATCCACATAATCAATAGCATAGTGTTCTGAACAAATTATTTCAAATCAATATTTCAAAGTATTATTGTTGTTTTTGTTTTGTTTTTGGTATTATAAGAATCAGCGAGTGTTCATTGTTGTTATCATATAACATTTCACATGGATCATGTGCATATATATATATATAAAAGCTTTCTTGATTAAGGACGTCCTTACCATAAATTTGGTGCGGATTTCCTTAATTTGACCCACTTTCTATCAAATTTTTTCATCTTAACCGTTCACAATATAGATATATAAGTATAGATCATCTCTACAAAATTTCAGTTAATTTGATAATCGTTACGGCCTTGAAAATGTATAAATACAATGAATGAACCGAATCTGTTCAACCGGAACAGTTCGTGTTCTTCTTTGTAAATCACAGTTTTGAATGCCCGAACGATCACCAAATGGGCTGAAAATTTGCAGAGATGATCTACGAATATCTAGAAACTGAACGGTTAAGATGAGAAAATCTGATCTAAAAGTCAGCCAAATCAAGAAATCTACACCAAACTTTTGGTAAGGACGTCTTTAGCCAAGAGTCTGTATATATATATACATATACATATCAAGGTTCTAAAACTCAGGCTAGTCGGTAGTCGGCTTACAGCCGAGCTGATTTTTGGTAAATCGGTCGAAAAAAAAATCGCCCGATTAGTCGGTGACTAGTCAGCCACTCGCATAGTTCGGCCCAACTCGGCCTCATCCAAAAAAAAGAACGAACGACGTTGTTCTGTTTTCTCAAAAGTCAAAACCTAACTTCTCGCCCGCCCCTGAGTTTTCTCACTCTCACAGTCTCACCTCATCGCCCTCTCGTACTCTCCAAGACCTCCCAGCTTCCTCCCTCCTGGCCTCGTCTACCGCACCCCGCCTTCTCCGGCTCCAAGCTCCCACCCTCGCGCCCTCGCCTAGGGCACCTCGGCCTCGCCCCATCCTCGCCTCGCCCTCGCCCTCCCCGCCCTCGCCCTCCCCAGCTCCAAGCTCGCCCTCGCCTCCTCAACGCTCTCGATCTCTTCCTCGTCGGTTCCAAGAGTCTCAGGTATACTGCTGATTTTGTATACTGTTGGATATCTCTCTTTTACATATCAAATTTTTCTTTTTCTCATAATGTATATGTGCATTCATGAATTATCTTGAAATTCTTGTCTTAATTGGGGTTTCATGGCCTAAGACATGGTTTAACGAATTGGCAAACCTTTTTAATTTGGAAGAGAGATGTAATAATTCTTTATTAAATGTAGGTGTGGAGGTGTGTTCCTATAATCTTAGTTGATACATTCTGCAATATGGTAGTGGATTAGCAAGAAGCCTTGAATTCCATTCTGATGTGCTGGAAAAAATTGAATAGATAAAATTTGACAATTTAAGAAATGACAGCCAAAATCGTACTTATTGTGAGATGAGAGTTCAGAGAGCTTTTCTAATCAGGATATGGAGCTGTAAACATCTGTCTATTACTGGCTGTAATCATTTGTCAAATTTTCATGTAGTTTGACTAGTTTCTGTTTATTTCTCACTACTGCCCTAGCTAGTTGCATCCAAAAGCTCCAATGTGCATATGGTACTGGTAGAAGCTCCAATGCCAAATTTTCACTCATGAGAAAGCTTCATGATTGTCTATCTTGAGAGGTTTGTACTTAAGAAAATGAAAAACCAACAGTAAAGTTCGTAAACCTGCTAAAGATCCGAACCATAATGTACTTGCTAGTTAGTATACCATTACATATATCAATTAATATTGCTATTGCTACATATAATATAATTTAAAAATAAAAATAAATCTAAAAATTAAAAACCGAGTACTCCTTCGACTACTCCTCTACTTATTAGTTCCCGACCGGCCGATCAGCTGACTAGCGACTAGTTTTTTTAGAACCTTGATCTATAAACTTAACGATTAAGATGAGAAAATATGATCTAAAAGTTAGTCAATTCAAGAAATCCTTACCTAAGCTTAGATAAGGATGTCCTTACCTCAGAAAAATCATATATATATATATATATATATGAGGGCCCTTCCACTAAGGGATTCCTTTTTTTGACATATATGCGAGATCAGGCATTAGACCAACTATTCGATCACATATCAATATCTCCACCATTCAATACTTAGATTCATATATGTATATAATTTCTACAAAATTTCATCTAATTTAATGATCGTTAAGGCTTTGAACTAACAGAAATCAATTAATGCATCAAATCTACCAAATATGAACCGTTCATACTTATAATTTTAATTCGCAGTTTTGAACACCTTATCGATCGCCAAATTAGATGAAATTTACCATATATGATCTACATATATAAATGTATATATTAAACGGTAGAGATGTGATTTGTTGATCAAAAAGTTTGTGTAATCCTTGATCCCTCATATGTCAAAAAAAAGTTTCCTCATTAGAAGGGAGCTATATATATATATATACATATATATATATATATATATGTGTGTGTGTGTGTCAAGACCCACACCGATTTTTACCCTGAAATCCAGAATGGATTCTACGGGGACCACCTCTAGAGAAGATTTACCGAACCTCCCCTAAAGATGGACAACCCTAAACCTACCAACTCACAAACCCCACCACCAAGATATAAAAGCATGCCTTCCTAATTTCTAAAATTTACCATAATAATCCGTCGAATAAAACTGATACAACTTAATAGTTAAATTCTCACACGAAAAAGTAAAACATATGGTACTCAGAGCATTCTTGTAGAAAGGATAAGAGAATAAGCTACAGAAGGTAGACATGCTCGCCAACTACTGGTGAAAACTGGTGGTAATGGAAGTGAATATGCCTCGCCTTATTCTGAGGCCAATACAAACTCTGCAGACTGGGCATTTAAAAACGAAGGGCCCAAGAAAGAAACATTTAAATAAAACGTTAGAGTGAGTGGATAAAAAATAAATTAATCTTTAAACTTCTGAAAATGTTCTACCACTTAAAATCCGAAACCAAATCCACATGTTTGTAATAAATCAAATCCCAGTAAACCATGACGGAAATGGGGCATAATGAAAAACCATCCGAAAACATGCAGACTCCAAAAGTTATGCACACATGCCCATACTCCCCTCATGAATTGATCGATTCATTTAGGGCTACTCCGCTCGCGAGAAACGCGATCACGGCACACTACATCGGGCCGGGCCACACCATCGTAGCGGACAGACATGGGTGCGTACGTACCCATACTCCCGAAAACAACAAACATTAAAAACAGCGGGCTACTCCACATGCGCAAAAGCAAAGGCACACAATAGCGGGGCTGCACCACACCGTTAAAGCGGACGGGTACGCAGGGCTAGCTAGTGATTTCATTCGTGCACTCTCTTGTAAAACAAAATATGCAAATGCCCCAATAACTAAATTGCCAAATGCAAATAATTAAGAAAACAATGGCAAGGATCATGATAAAAATTCCACATGCATAAATTCAGGAAAATAATAAAATAAGCAAATGAAATATCCACTCACAGTGATTCGGTAACCCCAACTATCTTAAAGTTCCCAAGCCACGTCCTCCACCGTGTCCTGAAATCCGAACGTTAGTTTCAATGCTCCAATCCTCGTATCATCTTATTTTGAAGTAGCCAATAAAACACTTTAAATCAATGTAAACCCTTTATGCCGAAACTGCTAAGGACACCCAAAATCTTATTGTGGAATTCTTCCCTCTCTCTAATAACACAAAAATCAAAAGTCGTAACAAAACTATGCTCTGAGTACCTATCCAATGACATAATCTACTTTGGGCACCCAACATACCATACACCTGTGATGTATCCATACATTCAGCCTTATAGTCTCTGCTTACACCTCATATGCAACTCCATTACCATCCTAGAGTTACCATCCTGCTAAAAATACTTCAAAAGACTATTATTAACTTCCAAATGCCTAACCCCACTACTCTGAAAGACACTCTTCCATATCGGAAGCAATTCCATAAATTTACTATGGGCACCCAAGAATACTCTTACCAAATTTAAGCTATCTTAAACAAATAGCAAGTAATAGATTAATCAAATATACAACCTTCAGATTTGACTATTCCAATCTTGATCATGCTTCTCGTGTCCCTCATGTAAGCATAACAACTCCCAGCCATAACCGAAATTAACATATAATGAAAGCCCTTTACCGCACTGAACAGCAACAATTCCCAGATACCAATGATAAAACAATTTACACCTTTCAATTGAACCAATCTATAACTTGTGCAACATACTTGCATGCAGCAGCTCACCACTACTTTAACCTATATATATAGTTCTTTAAGTATTATTAATCCGAACAATAATAATGGCAAAAGTAATATGGCACTGTACCTTACAGATTCTTAATTTGCATCTTCCCTTCTTCTTGCTGCGACATTGACCACAAGCAACAGTACTCTCCTTTCTGTTTCTACCAAAATGAAGACCGATAACCACTAAAGATTACAGTACTGAATTGAACACAAGTTCTACTTCATTAATCACCAACTGATCCAGATTAACCTATATTTATTTCTAGCTCAATTGAGTTTCATACCCAAGTTAGAATCATATGCATTTCAACAAGACATATTCCTATTCCACCAGCAATTGTAGAAATTTAATTTGACTCATGCTGGAAGTATATAAACCCCGTTTCCAGTCATTAGCACCCAAACTAACTTTCATAACTCAAGTCAAACTCATTCCTTTGATTGAGAAAATACAGTAAATGTATGTGTAGACATGGCTGGTCTAAACATCTACATCTCACTTATATTCTAAAGAAAATTATGCAACATCAACCATGCCTTTAGCTCGGGGCCAAAATCATGTCACTATAATCCATGAATTTGTTATAGAGTAATTCGCTACTCAACGACACAATCAGTAAACCTTGATGTCTTTCTTACCTTGTCAAACCGCCGATCTTATTAATATACCGGGAGTCTTCCATTCTTTCACTTCAGCTCCATTGCTTCTTCCTTTCAAGTTCAATAACTCTCTGCGAAATTCCAATTCCAAAGACAAATCAGCTAATTACAATGAAACAGTAAAATCCCAATTCTATGAACCCTAGACTTCGAATTCCTTACCCACTTTGAATTTGGCTCACGTTCACCTAGCGTTTAACTCTGCAAGAGAAGCCCGTCGAAACCCCCATTAGGATTCCCAAATTAGTGGCCGAGAACTAGGCTTGTGGAATGTTGTTGTTGCTCTTTTCTTGTGATGGGTTTCTTTCAACCGGAGTTAGGTACAGATTGGTGGAGGAAGGAGAGGCGGCCGGTGATGTCGAGCGCGCTGTCAATCCACTGGCGAGCGGCGGTGGTGACGTGCGACCAGAAACGGGCAGAGGAAGAGAAGAGTCGAGAAGAACACGGGGGAAAGGAGAGAAAGAAGTGAGGCTGTTTTTATACTTTAGAGAAGTTTCCTGATCCGGAAACCTCCAGATTTCACCCTCCTCTTTTATCAACTCTGGTAAAATATCGCATTACCTAAGGTAAAAACAAGATTATATTATTAAAATTTATAATACTAACTCCAAGTAATGCATCCATGGGTCGACAGATTCATAATAATTTCCTCAAGAGTTTTCCTTAAGGAACTTTTCCGAAAATGATCACTCTACCATGAGTTATCACCGGGACTCTTGAACGGTATAACTGTTCAGGATGTGGTAAAACTTAACGTAAAATAATTAAGGTAAAAATTATGATTCAGAATGTGACAATATATATATATATATATCTTTTATCCCTCATATATGTCAAGAAAAAAAATCTCTCATTATAAAGGAGAGAAGTCGTCACCGACATGAAACAACCGACATCCACACTTTATCCGGAGTGCGGAGGTTCACTCTCGATCCTGCCTTTATATATATATACACACACAAGTGAAGTAGAACACATGAAAGATTATGAATCAAGAACAATGAATCAGTACCTATGTTCCCTATTTTCTGTAAATCTTTTATCATCCTTTCATATAACTAATCTAAGCAACATGTAAACTACTCAATAACTATTGAAACCCAGAACCCAATTATCAAAGAACACCATCACCCAATCTTCTCTATAGTTTCTCTCTGAATTTTGTTTGCACATGGCCAGATTGGTGTGCCCTGTCGGAGTGGGTTTGGGTCTCTGGATCTGAGGCTTGGTCATTGCTTCTCAACTTAAATTGTAGAAGAATAAAAACGAATTAGTTCGGGACATTAATTCTATTTTCCCCCAGAATCGAGAATATCTCGATATTAAACTCAAATATTAATTCGGGAAAAATTAACACGCGGTTACAACCCTCTGTAACCTGCCTAATCCTGGTAAAAAGGTAAATTTCGGGACGGGGTGTTACACGTAGTGCCCGCATTATGTTTCCATACTTCTTCTGAAGTTTGCGCCTTTTAGAGATGCTTATCTCGACCGGCTTCCCATCTTGATGAGTATACCAGCCCCTGTTTCGAATTAGAGATTTAGAACTGGGTGGTACGTAGGGGTCAGTTAAGATGTCCTTTCATGCAGCTTTGTCTCCGTGTCACATAGTTACCTTTTGGTGTCATCAGGATCCGTACCACGTTGTTGGGCCTTTGAGATGGTACCTACGGGATCTTTACAAGGCCAATTCTGTTGGACGAAGGCCTCTAGCCTGGCCAGACGAGTGTTGAACTTCCCCTTCCTACGTTTTGAATGATCATGATTGTGGCGGGAGGCACGGTCACGCTGAAGCTGGTCGACTAGCCACCGTGCTGGTTCCTAGGTATGCTGCTTTGTCTCGTTTGACCTATAATCATTAGCTGGTCGCTTGGGATCTCGACCCTGCACCTTTCTGGAACTCACCACTTGGGGAGAGGTCAAGAATGATCCTCCTGCTGCCAATTATAGGCTAAGCCACGTCCGCCATGGCAACCATGAAGCCATCCTTTTTCTTGAAGCAGAGGTATTTAACGTCAAGCCATTACTGTACTTAATCCTTGAGTTACTGGCACTTGGAAGTCTGGTGTGTCCAACTATTATGGAACTTGCAAGGCTATCTGTCCTCTTTATATTCGATGTACGAGAAAGAGACAAGTACCGTAACTAACTCATCAACAATTAGATCGTCTAATACCTCGTGAGCGAGGTCCACCTTGTATATCTATTTCCTGGGTTTGGGCTCGGTGTCCCGTGAATCTGATCGGCTTCTTTTTGACGACCGCCTTGTGTTATTTCTCGCAGAGTTGTCTCAGCTTCCACCATTGCCACTGTGCTTGGAAAAAGGCTCTACGTCAACCAGTGAAGCAGTGAGGTGTCTTGAGGCGTAGATCATCGCTGTTGAGCCAAGTTTGTATCTAGTCTCGAAGCTTGATGCAGTCCTTGGTGTCGTGGTTGAAGATATTATGGAAGATGCAATATTTTTTGTCCTTTAGCTCCTCTTGATGGGAACTTTATGGTCGAGCTTCACGTACTTCGCCTTAATTAAGTCATTCAAGACTAGATGGGTGTTTTGACATCATATGTGTAGGATTCATGTTCTGGTTTGGTCCATGCAAACGACTGAACGATTATTGGTTCTCGGACCAGCTTAAGATTTTATAGCTTGTGTGTGACTAGTTTGCCAATGAGCTCGACTGTGTCAATGTTCCCTTGCTCTGGACCGCTCAAGGTCTCATCATATCCTTGGTAATAGGGGTTGTATGGCGGAACTTGCAATGCCAAAACCCTAACTGTTCGGGTCTTTCCTAGGATGTACGTGCCTTTGGAGGCATTGCTCTTTTCTTCAACTTCGTTCAGTATAAGCTCGTAGCTTCCTACCTTGATGATGAGATCTCCCATAGAAGCGAAGCACTTACCTTGATGCTTCAGGCATTGTCGGTGGTCGAGTCCCCTGATAGCTAGCTTAAACGCCTCTTGTTCAAGAAAATGGTAATCACACTTCGCCTGCTAGATTTCGAACCTCTGTAGAAACCCTATGAACGACTTCATGCACTGTTGGCACATATGGGTTAGGGAGTCTGATCCGACCTTCAGCTTTATAGCTTCGTATGTCTCCTAGAACAGTCTTTCCATGATTGGCCAATTGGCAACCGAACCAGGTTTCAGTCTCGAGTACTAGTTGAAGGCTATGCTTGACAAGAATGTCTCGAAAAGCTTCAACTTGAGAATGTCGTTGTTCCCATACTGGCTGCATTGGACTTTGAACCAAGCCATATGGGTCTTTGCGCCCTCCTTGGTTTCACTCAAGAAGGTCGTAAAGATGATATTCTTAAACCCCTAAGGGAACGGGTACTGTTCCACGCTATCTGGATAAAGGGCGCAATAGCACATATTCTGATCACCTCTCCATGTCTGCTCCCTCATAATGCCAGAGATAAGCTGACATAGGTCAGCCATTGTTACCAGGGGTGTGTCCGCATCATCCTCCTGGAACCATTATGGAGCATTGTCGGTCAAGATGCGGTTCCACGGCTGTGGAGTAGCGAAGCTCAGTCCTAGTTCCTCCTGCGTCTTTGCTTTAGGAAAGAGGTTGACAGATCCTTTTAGCACCATGTTTTGGTTGCAGGACCCGAGTGAAAGCACAGACAGGTTCCCTTTTGGTGTGTTGTGCGTTGTAATTGCAAGGTGGTGGCTTCTGAGACCCTAACCTAGGATTCGCTCGAGGGCGTGCGTTTGGAGGTATGTATTTCAAAGTTGACTCTGTCAGAATCCCCCTGGAGAAAGATCCAATAGTTCATTCTTATGTGTGAAAGTGAGGACCGTTTCTTCAAGCTGGAGAAGTCTCAAGTCCGTGTTGTATTGCTTGCCCCTGAGCTCTTTTTTAAACTTAGTGAGCTGATCCAGACTGTTCTTACTGTCAAAGAAAGTGGCATCTTGCTGCTTCTTCATGGCCTCAGCCTTCCTGTCGAGGCGAGTTTGATGTAGCTTGAGGGTTTCGTCAAAGAGGTTAAGCGTTTCGTCGACCCTTTCCTTATATTCGACATGCTAGCCGACGGCTAAGCTAAAATCCTCATGGTGGTGTTCCAACATGACTTGCCCTGCTGTGGGAGCGTCCAACTCGACTTTGAACTGGCTGCTGAGGGCTTTCATGTTCTTTGCGAGGGAAGTCATTTGTGTTTGGAACTTAGAGAAGACATCGACTTTCTAGGCGAGGGAGTCAATTTTGTTTTCCATTCCTGTCAACACATTGACTCGGTTGGCCAGGTTATCCAGGTCATCCTTATGAAAGGTATCGTTCCTCCTGGCGATTTGCAGTGGAGCAACTTAGGCGAAAGTGACCTCATGGGTTGTCCTTAGCTTAGTTACTTTCTGAGGAAGATACTCTGTGCGTGGTAAATACAGGGCTGCTGCGTGATCCTGTCATATCCGGCTTAAAAAAGTGGATTTATGATCTTTTCCAGGGCTTGCTCGAAGCTTAGGCCATGACAAACCGCACTGTTATGGGGCTGAAATCGCTGAGCCTTATGCTTGGAAAAGTTACAGCTCGGCTTGTCGTAGATCGAACCATCTGACTTCCCAATGGTGCGAAAGAAAGCCACTCCCTACGTCCCACTAGGCGTGCCAATTTTTGGTCTCGCTTCCAGCTGGCTGAGAAGTAGTACAAATACTGAAATTTAAATTGTAGGAAAGTAAATTACAAGAAAAATAAATGGGTTGCTAGCGTGCCACCACATGGATGTGGAAGAATGAAGAGGTTGCACACCACCTGACTTCACTTTAGAAGACTGTAGGCTCCTAACGTCACCTTGGAAGAATAATTTATGAGCGGCTCACCACTCTTGCTTATCGATACTCGTATAGAGACGAGCAGAGCAACCAAAAGGAAAAAATTGGGACGGGGCACCACTGGAGAGATGCGAGCCGCGTGCCGAGGATGGGTTCTGGAAACTAAGTTGTTGAATGCTAAGGCGAGGTGCTTTAGCATCAGGCTGTGATCGACGAGGTCAGATCTTGTTGTAGCTGCAAAGCTGTTTGTTTGTAAAAGTTTTGTTGATTGAATGATTGTGTCTGATCCCCGGGTCCTCTATTTATACTATCTCGAAGTTTAATTGATAAGGATGCAAACCTTGATCAATCTAAGTAGGTTTCTGATACCGTAATTGCACAAGGATTCATTTTACTTGGTAATGAAGTAATTGGGGTGACACAATCCCAATCACAATCGGTTTCTCTTTGGTACTGACCTAATAGGACTGTAGAGTCTCATGCGGACTTCATTTCCAGAGTCCTACATACGCACGCGAGGCGGCTTTGCCCTTGAATTTCGCCCTGCCTACCTTTCTGGGTCGAAGCTGAAAAGGTTTCTTATTAGGCCACTGGTATATGTCCAAATGTTATCCAAAATTGTTAAATTTCAGAACCAATGTAAATTGAGCTCAAACAATAGAAACTATAATATAGTTCAGTTGGTTTAGTTCTTCTCTTATCTTCTTTTCACGGGTTCAAATCCCAATAAAGTCGTTTTTTATTTTTGTCTACTTTTTTTTAATTGTTTGCTCTTTTTGGCTACCTTTTTTTGTTCTTTCCCCAATTTCTTCGTCTTCTTCCACTCATTTTCTCTTCCATTTACTCATTTATAACATATTATTTTATTAATATGTATAGAAATCTTGTAGTTAACTTGCATTGCATGTGATATTGAATTTTTTTTAGACTTCGTCCACATTTGAAACTCATCTCATGTTTTGATTCTAGATTGCTCAAATCTATATATGTCATTTCTTTATTGACAAAACCACTTTTCAAGTTTGCATGGTCTAATCATATTGATCTCAAAAATTATAAAATAAGATCGGATATCGTATATAGAGTTCGACCCCTTAACAAATCGCTTAGGCAGTTGTATGCTGTTGGTAGAAGTTCTGAGGAGAGGCAACTTCTTGATTGGCATCTCGCAAATTTAGAATTTTCAAATGCTGGACGTCTATCAAATCTTTCAGCTGCCTATTGGGATAAGGATGATCCTTATGAAATGGGTGGGGACCACTGCTTTCTCGCAGGAGGTAATCGGAGATTGATAAAAGCATTATGTGAAGGAATTCCTATTTTCTATGGAAAGACTGAATACTATTCGTTATGCAGATGAAGGGGTTGAAGTGTTGCAGGGGACCAAGTGTTACGAGGGGATAGGGTCCTGTGCACTGTTCCTCTAGGAGTTCTAAAAAAAGGAGCTGTCAAATTTGAACCTGAGTTGCCCCAAGAAAAACTTGCAGCAATTCAAAGGTTGGGGTTTGGGTTGCTGAACAAAGTAGCTTTCGTTTTTGCTCATGTTTTCTGGGGAGAAGATCTGGACACTTTTGGATGCCTTAATGAACACAGCCAGAAACGTGGAGAATTCTTTTTGTTCTACAGTTACCATACTGTTTCTGGAGGCCCAGTTCTAATTGCACTGGTGGCTGGAGAAGCTGCACAAACATTTGAATATACAGAGCCATCCAGCTTGCTCCATCGAGTTTTAAGTGTCCTCAGAGGTATGCATAAATAAATGGTTAATTGGTAGAAGTTTTGCTTCTTGCATTTTCAAAATATTGTGGTGCACCTTATTTTCAGAAAGCTGTATATAATCTAACCTTATCTTACAAATATTTGTTTTTCGTTCCTCCATGTCAGGTATCTACAGTCCTAAGGGCATTGCTGTGCCTGATCCATTACAAACCATATGTACAAGATGGGGCAGTGATCCCTTTTCTTATGGTTCATACTCTCATGTCAGAGTACAGTCTTCTGGCAGTGACTATGATTTACTTGCAGAAAATGTGGGGAACCGATTGTTCTTTGCAGATGAGGCCACAAATAGGCAACATCCAGCTACCATGCATGGGGCCTTCTTGAGTGGCCTAAGAGAGGCATCTTGTATGTATCAAGCCACACGGAATAGTCAAAATAATGCCAAGAAATTTTCACAAAAGAATGTTGGACCCAGCAATGAAATGCTAGTAGATAAATAAAAGGAGAGTCTGGTATGAAGGGAGTTTGTATTGATATCGAAAAGTACAATTACAGAAGGCAAGTCAAGCCTTATATACAACATCTACACCAACGCATATCAAGGAAAAAGAGATAACTACAAACAACTGCTTCTAACTGTCCTATAAACTGTAAATTCAAAATTTGAATGTATATTTTCTTACACTCCCCCTCAAGTTGGAGAGTGAATGTCTTGAACTCCCAACTTGCGAATTAGAGAGATGAACACGTCTTTACCCAAAGCTTTGGTTAAAACATCAGCCAACTGATATGCAGAACCAACATGTTTTGTCATAACTGATCCATCTTGAATTTTTTCTCTAATGAAATGACAATCCATCTCTATATGTCGAGTTCTTTCATGAAATACCGGGTTAGCTGCAATGTGCAAAGCTGCCTTATTATCACAGTAAAGTAGAGCTGGTTGAGGGTGAGTCACACCTAAATCCGTGAAAAAATGCCGCAACCATGTTAATTCACAACAAGCTCCTGTCATGGCCCTATACTCAGCTTCAACTGAAGAAAGAGATACCGTCTTTTGTCGCTTTGATCTCCATGAAATTAATGATGGACCTAAAAAAACACAATACCCTGTGGTGGATCTTCGAGTCAATGGGCACCCTCCCCAATCTGAATCAGAGTATGCACGCAATCTGAAATCACTCAATGAAGAGAAAAACAATCCTTGTCCAGGTACACCTTTCAGATAACGAACAATACGAAGTGCAGCCTCCATATGAGGTTTTCGAGGCTCATGCATATATCTGCTCAGCACATGTACTGCATAAGTTATATCAGGCCTGGAAATAGTCAGATAAATCAGCCTTCCCACCAATCTACGATAACAAGAAGGATCTTTGAGTATGTCTCCTTTATTAGACAGTTTCAGATGACTTTCCATAGGGTGAGTAACAGGAGCTGCACCCAACAATCCTGTATCATTAATAATTTCCATAGCATACTTGCGCTGGCAAATAAAAATCCCATTCTTGGAACGCGACACCTCTATTCCAAGAAAATACTTTAGATCTCTGAGGTCCTTGATACGAAAACAATTATGCAGAAAATCTTTAAGAGCACAAATACTTGCAGCATCATTCCCAGTGATTAAGATATCATCAACATAGATCAAAAGAGCAGTAAAAGACTTTCCTTGTTTTCGTGTGAACAATGAATAATCTGCTTTAGACTGAGTGTATCCAGCTGAACATATGGCAACAGAAAACTTGGCAAACCATTGTCGCGAAGCCTGCTTTAGACCATACAAGGACTTGTGCAATCGACAAACCAAATTCTCCCCCTGTCGCCGAAGACCAGGAGGAGGCGACATATAAATTTCTTCATCAAGCTCACCATGTAAAAAGGCATTATTAACATCTAATTGATGGATAGGCCAATGTTTAGCAGCAGCCAAAGCAAGCAAACATCTCACAGATACGATTTTAGCAGTAGGAGAGAAGGTGTCATGAAAATCAATACCTTCCACTTGGGTGAATCCCTTCGCAACTAACCGAGCCTTATAGCGTTCAATAGAGCCATCAGAATGTCGTTTGATCTTGTAGACCCAGCGGCAGCCAATGGGCTTCTTTCCGGCCGGCAACGGAACTAGAGACCATGTGTGATTGTCGGCAAGTGCCTGTAACTCAGATTGCATTGCATCTTGCCATTGAGGATGGGGAGCTGCTTCGGCATAACTAGTAGGCTCATGATCCTGTGTAACTTGAGCAACAAAAGACCGATTTGCAGGGGAATAACGATGATAGGAAACATAGTTACACAGTGGATATCGTGTACCTCTTTGAGAATCCGGAGACGAAGTCGACGACGACGTGGATGAGGAACGCGTGATGGGTTGCCAGACAAAGTCTTTGAGTTTAGAGGGATGAGTAATTGGACGAGAAGAACGACGAAGCGGAGGTGAAGAGGAAAGAGAAGAAGACTCGATCGGAGCAGACGAAGTGGAACCGTGGGATGGAGAGCTGACGTCGCCGGACGGAGAGTCGACGTCGCCGGACGGCTGGATGGATGGACGACCGATGTCGTCGGACAGCTGGGTGGATGGACGACCGGCTGAATTTGACGGAATGGAGGAACCAGCGACATTGAGAGGTGAATTAGGATTTGGGGAACAAAGGAAGAGATCGTTGTTTTGTGGTGTTGAACTTGGGCCAGGAAAATGGGCTTTTGGGACAGAAGTTGTATTCTCAACATAACCAGTGACATATGGAAAAGAAGTTTCATGAAAAACAACATCCCTACTAGTAAACACTTTATGAGTGTTTAGATCATAAATTTTGTAGGCTTTCTGACCGGCAGGATAGCCAATGAAAATGCATTGAACAACATGAGGTGAAAATTTATGAGAAGTAGGAACATTTCTGGCATAAGCCAAACATCCGAAAACACGAAGATGAGAAAAAGAAGGAGGTTTTGCATAAAGACGTTCGAAAGGAGTTTTGAATGAAAGAATGGGAGTAGGTAAACGGTTGATTAAATGGACAGCCGTAACAACACACTCACCCCAAAATTTACGAGGTAGATTTGCATGAAATCTTAAGGCTCGTGCAACCTCAAGTATATGACGATGCTTGCGTTCTACTACCCCATTTTGTTGCGGGGTGTAAACACAAGACCGTTGGAAAATAACTCCATTGTCTTTAAAGAAAGTCTGGAGAGAAACAAACTCCAAACCATTGTCACTACGAACACCTTTGATGGGGATAGCAAATTGAGTAGAGACATAGGCAAAAAATTGCTTCACTAGGGAATGAGTCTCACCTTTATGTTGCATTAAAAATACCCAAGTAAAACGGGAGTAGTCATCAACAATAGTAAGAAAATAATGAGCCCCGGTAAGTGAAGCATGTTTATATGGACCCCAAATATCACAATGAATAAGATCAAAAGGTTTTATTGATGAAATAGAACTAATACCAAAAGGAAGACGAGTTTGTTTTGCTAATGGACAAACATTACAAGCATGATCTAGATCAACAGAGATATTTAAATAATTTTTAGCAACAAATCCTAGACGAGAAGAAGATAAATGACCTAGGCGACGATGCCAAAGGTCAGTGAAGGATGTTGTAACATTGCATGAAGAAGGAGAAGTGACACTAGGAGAAGACTTGGATAACTTGGATTCCGGAGTAAGGGCGACTAAATAGTAGAGTCCATCACGCTCCCTACCCAAACCAATCGTCTTCTTCGTAACCAGATCCTGCAAAATACACCAATAAGGG
The DNA here is from genome assembly GCA_951800085.1 of Comarum palustre. NCBI lineage: Eukaryota > Viridiplantae > Streptophyta > Magnoliopsida > Rosales > Rosaceae > Comarum > Comarum palustre. The sequence continues at coordinate 12,630,633 of OX637587.1, read as the reverse complement.
GAAAACGTTACTGAACATTGCAATCCTCTCGTAAGTTTACTAACAGACATCAGATTAACTTGAAACTTTGGCACACAAAGTACGTCATGGAGAGAACAAGTAGAATTAATTGGCAAAGATCCGCTGCAAATAATTGGTGCCTTTTCCCCATTAGGCAGCAAGACTGGTGCAATGGAATGTTGCTTATTGCCATGTACAAGCATAGACGAAGAAGAAACAATGTGGTTTGTAGCTCCACTATCAATAATCCAACGGTGAGACTGAACTTTAGACAAACCTGGAGTAGTGGCAGTATTTGCTTGTGGAGGTGGTACTTCATTTGTCTCAGGAACTTGATTGTTCTGTATAGCCAAAATTTGCTGGAGTTGCATATCTGACAAACCAGAGACAAGAGGCTTGGAATCAGAAACTTGATTTGCTCTAGGAGAGTTTCCTTGACCAGTTCCACCATTTTTGAAACGGTTTGCTCGATGCTTGGGATGACCAGGAGGATACCCCTTCAATTTATAGCAAGTCTCAATGTAATGTCCAGGCTTGTCGCAATGAATGCAATGAGGGCGACGGCTAGAAGAACCAATCTGACGGTTTTGACGATTCCAACGATCACCATAATTTGAGAAGCTTGGTCTGGTATGCTGAACCGCCATAGCAGCACTTTGATCAACAGAGCCTTGAGGTGCACTAAGAGTTAGAGCACGTTGTCTTTCTTCCTGTGAAATAGATGCATATGCTTGACGCACTGAGGGTAGTGGATTCATCAAAAGAACTTGTCCACGAATGGCACTGTAAGAATCATTCAGTCCCATCAGAAATTGCATGAGCCTCTGCCTATCTTGATGTGCTCCACATTGACAAACTTCAGTATAAGAAGACAATTCATCCCACAGACTTTTAAGTTTGGTGTAATATGCAGCAATAGAAAGTTGCTCCTGCTTGAGATAAGCAATGTCACGTTGAATCTCATAGATGCGAGGAGCATTGCTTTGAGAAAAACGCTCTCGCAGATCCTCCCATATCTCTTGAGCAGTAGCATAATAAGTCACACTTTCACCAATATCTGCAGCAAGTGTATTGATGAGCCAAGAGTGTACCATGTCATTGCATTGTGACCACAACGCATATTCATCAGGATCAGACGGGGCTGTGATTGTGCCATTGACAAAGCCAAGTTTGTTCTTGGAGTTGAGAGCCCTTGACATTGACTTGTACCATGACGTATAATTATCACCAATTAATGGTTTTGAAACAAGGACCATACCAGGATTATCAGAGGGGTGAAGGAGATAAGGATTGGCACGAACTATGGGAGGATGAACAACTGAGGACTCAGCGTCGTCCATAGTGATGAACAACGTCAGAAAGAGATTGTTTGCACGAGAATTAGAGTGCAAGAGATGAGGATGAGATTTGGATCAGATTCGCTCTGATACCATAATAAAAGGAGAGTCTGGTATGAAGGGAGTTTGTATTGATATCGAAAAGTACAATTACAGAAGGCAAGTCAAGCCTTATATACAACATCTACACCAACGCATATCAAGGAAAAAGAGATAACTACAAACAGCTGCTTCTAACTGTCCTATAAACTGTAAATTCAAAATTTGAATGTATATTTTCTTACATAGATCTATTCAAGAATCCAGATCTAGCATTTGGGAAGTTTTCCTTTGTGTTTGATCCTACAACAGAAGATCCAAAATCAGTAGGGCTTATGAGAGTTGGTATTGGGAGTGATGAAGACAGTTACAAACAAGAGTTTGTAAACAGCTTCCAGCACCCCTTAAACCTTCCATTGCAGCTTTACGCCGTTGTATCTCCTGAGCAAGCATCTGGATTAGAACTGGTAACAGGAGGAGAAGAAAGTAGGTTATCTTACTTGGTAAAAGAACTTGGTTTGCAACTGATGGGACCTAGTGCCTTAGGATCTGCAGGTAACTCCTTGGCAATTCGTATTGTCAACGCATGAAGAGGCAGGGGAAAGAATCGTATGTTTGCTTTGCGGCAATAGGTTTCAGTTTCAAGGACTTAATTTTCGGTCTGTGTGTTTTGACATGGAGTCTTTTGTTCTACACACGTTACATGAAGACATCTGGATTTAGAGTGCATTGTTTTCAGGTGCACAGTTTTGTATATGAACGGGATATGGTGGTTTGTTAGCTTGAATATATAATTTGGCTCGTTCCGTTAGAACATCTTCTAGTCTCAGCTTGCCCGATTAATTAGTGTCAAGTGTCAGCAGCTAAATTGTAACAAAAAAAGGTGTCGACAGCTAAATTTGACAGGTCAAAGAAGCATAAAAATGAAGGTTTATAAACATTCAAAGTTGCTCTACTTGAAGAATGTTGAACCGAAGTTATTAATTTATTGAGATCTTGCTATATCTCATGTGAAGAATGTACATTTTTGCATACCACTATTAATTTAGGTCACATGGTTTTCTCAAATGTTTTCTAGACTACCAACAGTAATAGGAGATTATCTCAAACGTTTACTCCCTGCTATCAAGAATCAATTGGATACCACATTTTCTTCTATTACTTGGAAATCGTGAGCGCCTTCTTGCTTTCTGCGAGGCTGTGCAGAGGAGCTCCCCAGTCGGTTCATTTACTAAACCAATTGCGGGTACAACTCCTGGATATGCATCAGAGGTCTGGACTGAAATTTTCTACGTTGCATATCTGGAAACAACAGAAGCACGTATCCAGCAACTTCTGTATACAACTATGCACAATACCTGCATTACTAGTTTGCTACAACTAAATTAAGCCTGTCACTAGTTACTTGATATTTAGAAAGCCAAGAATTCATAATAACACTACTGAATCTTTATGAACATTGAAATTGGGTCGCTAGGTGGATAACTTATGTCAACACTGGTGGAAAATCTTACATTTAAATGTATATCAGTTAAAGTTTAAGTTGCATTTAGAAGTTGATCTGTTATGATTTCATTTTCAATAATTTGAGTGGTCGCATCTTTCAGGTGATATTTGCTAATGGAACCTTTGTTGATGGAGTACAAGAAAGTGTACTTGGAGATGAGTTGAATACTGTGCTCGTAGCTAGTGTTGTACCTTGAATTTTGCCACACATTTTGTGCATCACTTGATGCCGGATGAAACCTGTTGAGGCTGCTAGAGTGAAAATTTACATCTGGAAGAAAAGATGCATACATAAGTTGGATAATGAAGTGAATGTTCCGATCTGCTTCCCTATCAAATTCATAGATAAATTTCAGATAAGTGGAACCATCTGCAGATAGATGTATTAGGAAATCATATTGCATTTTCTCATTGATGGGCTACTGGTGTATTGGTGTTCCCATGGACCATTAGCTCATCAATGTCAAACAATCCACAGAAAGATGTGTGATAAAATAATTTGGATAATCATTAATCATAAACAAATTCAAGTATTTTTCATAAGAAAAAAGAAACAAACTGAGGGAAAAAACACAATGAAAATTAGAATGCGGTGAAGGTGGATCGAACACCTGACCTTCAGATCTTCAGTCTGACGCTCTCCCAACTGAGCTATCCCCGCTTTGTTGTTACAGTTTAAAATAAGTTAGTAAATAACCTCTCACTATCCATCATCCAATATGCAGCAGTCGAGGTTGTCAATTGTCATGCCAGATATTCAAGGTGATCTTTTCTTCACTTCCGCACTTTATATTAACCTCAAACGAATCTCCCAGAAAACCAAAGCTTCGATTTTTCCTCAGAATAAGGTAATATCTGTTCTGTCACTACCATATATTCTCATCTGCGTTGTCACTACTTCATGATTTCTTGTGCTTTTCATCCATATATGGTTTCGTTAATCAAAACTATTGACACCCTTTTGCAGGACCCAGTTCTTGAGCTACCTGGGTGGTGAAAGATTCAAACTTGAGATTGAAAATGACAAACCCTGCACAGATTATTCTTCTGGGCTCCACTTTCTGTGCGATGCTTACACTGCACTTTTCAATACAGCTTCTCTCAGAGCACTTCTTGTACTGGAAGAAGCCAAAGGAGCAGAAGGCCATATTGGTCATTATACTTATGGCTCCCTTGTATGCCATAGATTCCTATGTGGGCTTGATTGATTTCCAGGGAAGCAAGGCTTTCTTTATGTTCTTGGACTCGGTCAAGGAGTGCTATGAGGCTTTTGTAAGATTTCAATGATGTTGGGAGCTGTATAGTTTTCATATTGTCTATGAAGTCAGAGTTGGGTTTAATTTGTTAGTGATGAGTTTGTTGGTTTGTTGTGTACAGGTGATAGCTAAGTTCTTGGCTTTGCTGTATAGCTACTTGAACATATCTATAAGTAAAAACTTAGTGCCTGATGAGATCAAAGGAAGGGAGATTCACCATTCGTTTCCAATGACTCTGTTTGTGGTAAGTGAAATTTCTTCATGGATTCTGGTTGTGTTAGTTGAATGAATGATGTGCTTTCCTGAAGATTTTTCATTGGATTAAGATGTGTAAATTAGGACTTAGGAGACATCCTCAATATTATCATAGATGAAGTCATGTGCTTAACAAATAGAGAAATTCATCTTAATGGTATAGGAACTTTTACTCCTTTTCAACTTTGGTATACCAAGTTTTAAAAGTATCAGAATAGACCTAAGATTGATATATATAGTCATTAAGATGACCAATTTACATAGTCAAGTTATTTGCGTGGATATGTTTGGGTTTATCCTGACTCATATCTATCAAATGCAGCCTTGCATTGTTCGTTTGAATCATAATACACTGAAGCTTCTCAAATACTGGACATGGCAATTTGTTGTTATTCGTCCTGTCTGCTCCATCTTGATGATCACTCTCCAACTTGTTGGAGTATATCCTAGTTGGGTTAGCTGGACATTCACAATAATTTTGAACATTTCAGTGTCGCTGGCTCTGTATTCTCTTGTCATTTTTTACCATGTGTTTGATAAGGAGCTTGCACCACACAAACCTCTTGCTAAGTTCTTGTGCATCAAAGGGATTGTTTTCTTCTGCTTTTGGCAGGTAATTATTCTCACTCTTCTCCCCTTTATGTGAATTGCCAAGCCATAAACTGACAAGTTCATACATCTGTTAAGTGAATGTCCGTTATGGATAATGGCTTTTGTAGGTATTATAGACTTTGATAATGGACTTATAGCATGAAATTTCAACTGGATAGTCATGCAGGTCTGTGTTGGACTATTTATTCTTCAGCAGATAAATTTATCTTGTATTATATCCTAAAGAAAAATGTCATTTTCATAAGTTACATACATGTTGTATTCTTCCTTCGTGATTATCTGTCTGTTGTCATACACTTGGCAAGATTTAGCATATTGGTGATGTTATAGTGATTATGGTATTCTGGAACCCTTGTAAAATGATCTTTTAACATCTTCAACTTTTGTTTTTTATGAGTCCAGGACATCATGCGTACATTTCCTTTCTTGTCCATACTCCATACTGATTCCTGTTATGCTAGTTCTAGTACTGGTGTTAATCTCTAAAGCTTCCTCTTTGTTTTATGAGGTGTCCGACCACTGTATCAGATACCATTGTATCTACATTGTATTGAGACTCATGTCTTTCGTATTTCCTGGCAGTTACTTTATTATATACATAACAAAACTGGTTTTCCCAACATTGGTTTCAAAAGATCACACATGCTGTACTTTCTTGAACATTTCCAATTAGTATAAGTATTTGATTCAGTTAGGTAATTATTATTTGGTACGAGGGTTCTGTAGAGCAATTTTTTTGTGTATTTGACAAAGCAGTTTGATGGATTGTGCAGGGAATTGTTCTTGATATTCTCGTAGCATTAAAAGTAATTCGATCTCATCATAAATGGCTAGACGTGGAGCATATTGAGGAAGCCCTGCAGAACATGTTGGTCTGTGTGGAGATGGTTTTCTTTTCAGTTTATCAGAAGCATGCCTACGGTGCTGAACCTTATAGAGATGATGCTATATCAACTGCAAAACGAGATAAGAAGACCAAATGATTTAGGAGCTGATCAGTGTGGTTCAAGATCAGTATTGTGCATTTAATGTCTTCACTTCAATATCGATATCGATTTACTAAATGGCCGCAAATATATCCATCATATGGGGCTAGATGCGTATATGGTGCTGAAAATACCTTCTTCTGCATGAGCTACTGTTTCTGTACCTTCGTCAAAAATACTACTGGGCAAGTATAATTTAGTACTCAGACTTGAACAATTCTTGTTAATGCTCCAGTTTTTCTATCAGTGTAAACATATTTTCAGTAAGTTTTGTTACCCGTGCTTCAACCTGACAACATATAACAAAAAATGATGGAAATGAAACCGATATTTTTCTCATAGCCATAAAAGAGGTCCAAACAAGAAGCTTCAAACTGTTTCAATTCATTTGCCAAAAAAACTGTTTCAATTCAATCTTATTAGTTTGAAAATCTCGTAGAATGGTATGATTATAAAACTTGGGTTAAATTTCACTGGTCAAGCATTTCATCCTGGAAAAGATCCTAATCCCTGTGTCTAAACAAAATATAATTAAGTTGGTCTGTCCAAAATTTACAAGATTTGAAATGATTAAGAACCACTGTAAGTGGCCTAGGACCGAACGTTGAGATAGGGAAGCTTTCATCCTGCATTTGGATCTCAAAGCTGTTAAAACTTGGTCAGACAGTATGCATCTTCACATACGCCCAGGGTTTAGTGCTTAGTCATATGAGCAATTGTTTTTTTGTTCGAGTAAAACATTAAGACTTTATTGATTAAGTTAAATATTACAATTAAAGGCTAAAACATCCAGGATGATGTTTGGAGGTTGGTGCATCCATACCCGATTGGTATTGGATCCGCAAGCAATAGCTGCTAACCTATGTGCTACCATATTGGCAGTTCTAGGAGTACAAAAGGATTTCATAACTGCACTACTAATTTCTAAGGTATAGGTAGCGTTTTGAGATACCAAACACACTCAAGAGAACAACAAATTTTTTGAGAATATGATCTTATTGGTCTGAGTTTACAAGATTAAAAAGTATATAAATTAAATAAATAAATAAATAAATAGAAAATATAAAGAAAGAAAAAATGAAAAAATCTGAAACTTCCATTTAAAAAATAAGAAATTATATAAAGTTAACGGTGTTACTAACGGTATGTACTAAAAGTGTGTCCATTATTAAATGTTATGTACCATTTTGAAATTTAAACACCAAAATTGTTATCGAACCATTATTTATCATGTACATTTCTTAAAATTAATCCTAAATTGTATGACAAAAATAAATTCGCACGTTAAATTATGAAGTGGAAACTGGAAACAGGGTCACAATTGTAGTAAGAAGTAGCATTGATATTGATTGTTAGGTAACTTGTCTGGTGAAAATATAGTGGAATAGTGAAAACCTTGGTGTGCAGAAAGTAGAAAAGCTACAATTATCTTCCTGTCTTTTTAATCCAGGCCATCATGACCATCATGCAATCCTCTTTCAACATCTCAAAACGAGTGTTTATCGAAAAAAAAACATCTCAAACAGTGTTCTAGATATTGGGTCTCCTCTGTTCTTCAACTTCCATAGTTTCAATGACAGCTATTATTCAAATCTCCATCAATTCCTTAGCTTTCAGGTTAAGCAGTTTGCAAAATGTCACCTTCAACAAACCCATCAAGTATTGTGTTCTACCCAGAACAAAGATTGCTTCTTTGAAACTCAACAGGTTCAAGTTGAGGGCTTTCTGGGAGAGCGGGTCTATCAGTGGAGATGGGATTTTGGTAAAAGATGAGGGGTGGAATAGGAAGAAGAAAAGAGAGGTTTTGGTAAGGTTTAATCAGGGGTCTGGGTTCAATGGTGGAGGTGGTGGGAAGGATGATGGAACCACTGCTAGAGTGTTGGGAAATATAGCTGTGGCTATTGGGTTGACTTATCTTTCATTTACTGGGCAGCTGGGTTGGCTTTTGGATGCTGTTGTTTCCCTCTGGGTACTCACTTTCTTTCCATTTGGCTTTTGAATATACTCATTTGCATTGTGCTATTGTCTTAGTCATGAAATTTTTGCTTTTTTGACATGCAGCTCTTAGCATTTCTTGTGCCCATTGTTGGTTTGGGTGCTTTTCTATGGTGGGCAGGACGGGATATGGTTCAAGACAGTGTAAGAATGCGTCCATTTTTTTGTTTTTGTTCACTTTTTTAAGCTCATTACATTCCTGTCTGAAACTGGTATTTTTCTTTCTTTGATAACTGAATGGTGTGGCTCCATTTCTTTAATTTCCATGTTGATCATTACCCTTCACAAGTTTGATCACTAGCTAGACCCCAATTAAGTAAATAGGTAAAAGCCTCCTCAAGTAAGGTAAACCTTTTAGATTCGTTCTGTAAGCTTCAAATATTATTGCAGATGATTCCATATTGCAAAGAGGGGCTTATACGTAGAGTCGTAGACAGTTAAGATAAGTGACCAAAATTGAGTGTACCATTATCAGTTCATTCTTCCCCATGTGAAACATACGGGAAACATGCAAGATATAGAATGCTAGAATGAGGTTGAGTTCAAGATGAATTTACTTGTTAATGTAAGTATCGTTGAACTCTTCATCCAAAAATTGCTGTTAGCATCGATGGTGATTTTTGAATCTAAAGAATTATATTCCTAGTTCTGGTGTTCTGCCGTTGATGATTGACTTTATATGTGATGTACTTGCAGTGTCCAAACTGCGGAAATGAATTTCAGATTTTCAAGTAAGACCTGTTGGAATCTGTTATAATGTCAAACTAACTCATGGAAGCCTTTGATCGTCTATCTTTACTTTATGCCACATTCTTATGTATAATAATTTACCTAACTTGGAATGTTCTAATTTGTATGCAGATCTACTTTAATTGACGATATGCAGCAGTGCCCCTACTGTAGTCAACCTTTCTCTGGTACATTCTATTTATTTGGGTTTCCAGCGCTTTTGTGTTTTGAAATGTGCTTGCGGTGTTTTCAATCGTCCCAGACTGCAGACTTTGACTGAAATTTCCAGTAGGAATTTTAGTACAGAACTTTTTTGTACTTGGATGAACCAATTTTTTTGTTCTTTTCCATTGTTAAATTTGTTTTCTGTTTAATTGAGTTTTGAAAACCCCCCTTGACTGATCTTACTCCGATTGGTAGAGTGAAGACTTTTTTTGCAACCGGTGCAACTAGTAATACATCATTTTATCTTGTACAAACCCATAATTTTAAGTTGAATCTCAGTTCTAAGCTCAGTGACTAGTGGTTATGCTTGCATTTTAGGAGCTGTACTTGCTTTCTTTGCATCCTTTTAAGGACTAATCTTCTGAACTATGAATAAATCTGTTACAGTTCGGATGTGAGATTACTGTTGTCATTGCCTTGTGTTAACACATTGTTTTAATTTCAGTCGTGGACAACAAGTTTGTAATGGACCCAGTGAATTTCTCTAATCGATCTACAACATTTGGCCAGGCATTTAATGACTACGCACGTTCAAAAACAGGTTTCCATTTTCTTCTTGGTTATCATTCATCTGTTGTGTCATAGCATTACCAACCTGCATTTGAATATGATGATAATCATGATATTAACATCTGTAAATTTCCAATTTGTTTTTCATTTCAATACTTTCTTGTATTTCTTATATCTTGTCAAGATTCATCATTCTCTTTTTAAATATGCCATACAAAAATTGAGCACCTTCCCTTAAATGATATATAAAATTCAATTTGTACTTGTTCGGTATAGTTATAACTGCTGAATCATTATATGTTCTGAGCTTGACACTGGGTTGCAGGGAAGAAGGATTCTTCTACGGCAGTTGTTGATATTGAAGCAGAAGTAACGGATGCAGATTGAGATTGCTTGGAATAAGAACTGTTGTTGATGAAGGTTGTTGGAGAACTGGTAATGCTAAAAAGATAATCTAGTATTACTCTTAGCTAATGAAAATTATGATATAGGATAGAGTGAGAAACATTTCCTAGAAAATTTGGAAATGGGGTTGTAATTACCAATTTGTGTACACTTGTAAGTATGATGTTAAATTGGGGGTATGGTTGAAGAAGACTACTAATCACACAGAACCGTTTGGTAGTGAACTGGCCAGAGGGATATTAGAAATGACCAATTAGCATCGTATGTGTACATCATGTTTTGGATTTTTCGTCATGCCTTGTATATTATTTGTTGATGATTCATTCTGTTTATATTACTATTATCATATCAGTTTTGAGAGGAAACAGAGGAATTTAGTTGATGAGTAGAGTATGTACATAGGTGGATTTGCTGCTGGGAGTGCTGGCTTGACTTTTTATTAAGCTAAAATTGGAGTCAGGACCAACCATGGAAGAATATGAAAGACATGGCTATATCAAACCATAAAAAGATGCTTTAAAAAAGGCTGCAGTAGATATGCTGTATGAATGGTGATCTGGTGACAATTTCAAGTACGTGAAAGATAATATTCACTTGCCCGTAATAGAATAGTCATTTGCTGACTTTATTTTTTCACCTCAACTGTGTCTTTCTTTTACAGCCATTTATGTTCACTCATACAAACCTCATTTAAAGACGGGAACGGATGAAGAACTTTTTCCTATTATTCTCAGGAACATCTGATCTCTTTACAGGTTTGGCTGATATCAGATACTGTTGTTTTACAATATTCGACTCTTCCTGCATCTTCTCCATTTGTGCTTGCATCTCCTCCATCCATACCTTGACATCTTGTGGTTTCCTCTTGTCATCCAGACAAGGTGAAGGGGTTTGATCCTTTAATCGTTCCTGCACAATTTCATACACTTGCTTCCTACCTGCAGCGTGAGAACAATGTTAAAAGAAAACAAAACTTAAAAGACGGAAAGAAAACGGTGGGGAATGCAGCAACAGCTTTGCCCAAGTTAAAAATACATAGTAATCAGTTCTGTTAATTAAGGGTGTTGCAGAGTAAGATAGTTCTGATCAGCAAAGACGAATTGGAACTCCAGCGTATTACCAAGTCAATGTTACTCTATAGCAAAATACTCTAAAATCTACAGAATTACAGATAAAAAATGTAATTCTTCCTTTCAGCATAGATGGATGCATTACAAGCTTAGCTTCAGAGCGGCCTGTCAAATTAGTAACATTAAAAGAAAAAACAGGTTCTTCTACTGCAAATAGCAATAGGGAATTGGGTTCCCAAGATTATGTCAATCAATGAGACCTTATGATAGGCAAAGATCTTAAAAAGATCTAAATTCTTTTAGAGTCAAGAAAACAAGGACAATGCTTGCATCATAGACAGATCCATGTGCTGCTTAGGTACCGTTCTATACTTGAGTGCAACAATCAATGCCCAATAGCATATTTGATGTAAACATTTCTCAAGTCATCATTGCCTCCAAATCAAATAACTACAACTGTTTTAATGAAATGTGAGATTCCTCACCTTTCCAGGGGCTCTATATCATTTCACACATGACATTATTGACTACTCACACAGAATTTGGCTCGACACTCATAGCTGACAACGTGACAAAAGCTATCTAATTGTTGCTGACAATTGTTCATAGCTGGAATTTCTGAAAGCCTTGTTTATAGTTGGAAATTTCACATACTCATACCCCTATAGTTTGACATTTAAACCAATTCATCTTACAGATTGTTTCTCCCATAGAGCCAAACTACAGATTAACTGTATCCAAAAATTGGTCTGTGATACATAGATACTCCTACAAGTCTACAATATTCCAACCTCTTTATGTTCCCAAATGTCATTGCCGATTTCAATGATCCCTCAAAATTGCTACAGAATCAATTTTGTACACGTCAACCATTTCCATAGAAAACTCAACACATGGGAATGTTTCATACTACGAAATTGAACTACAAAGATTCTATATAAAGGGCAAAACCAATAACAACACGAGCCCAGATTAACAATTTGAATCAAATAACAGAAACCGAAGAACAGTCAAAAGATGGGAAACTAACCAGCGAGTGCTTTCAACTTGAGAGAGTAGTTGATGGTGAAGTCGATAGCGAATTTGGCTATGTGGGTCAGAAGCCCGCCGGTGTTTTCTCGGCGGTCGAGCTTGGGTTTCTGTTCTTTCATATTCTTCGTTGTTTCGATTTGGATAGCGTGTTAGAATGTAAATGGGTTCGGTCCTATGTAACACGTATACTTTGGTTATGCTTAGACTTGCTTGGTACACTTGACAAAATAGAGTAACCTTACCAGACAAAAAACAGAAAAAAATAAAAATAAATAGTGAATATATTTGATTATGAAGAGATGATCGGACGGTGTAAATTAGACAGAACAGTGACGGTGCACCGAATAATTTTAAACTTGACAGTTAATAAAGCGTTCTAATACTAGCTTTTTGAGACAACCAAACACTGCGTATGAATAATTTTTGGTGAATCTCTCCCCTTTACCCATCAATCTATCATTATATGTCAAGTGGTTGGATTATTCCTACCAGTGCCGTAAATTTTTTAAATAGAATCGCAGATGTTATGATGGTTAAGTGCGGACGATATCAATGTTGTATCTCGCCCCAGTTACCAATGGGTTCGACTGCAGCAGTTGTACATGCATAACAGCCCGTACTTTAACTAGCCTTCAAATAAAAGGCTTTACACTGAAGTTATATCTCGCCCCACTTACCAATGTGTTTCAACTTTGAACCATAGAATATATTGAGAGAGTACCTCAAACAAAGAAAGAACACTGAAGCTTATCAGCAATCAAATAACACAACCATGATCAAACACACATAAAGTTTAACAACAGAAGAAAAGAAGAAAAAAAAATTGCATCAAGTTTATACAGGGTATGTAAAGATCAAGTCCACTTTGCAGAGTTCCATTTTACAAGTAAGAGGTTCCTTACCATCTTTCAAGCAAAGAAATAACCACCTTTTCTCAGTCGATCCAAATACTTATCAGCTGGAGGTTGAATCCTTGCAATTTGTGCAATAGCTTTGTTTTCTTCAGCTGTACCTCCCTCTAAGAAAACTCCCACAATCTTCCCATTCTTGATCCATGCTGTTCCAAACTTTGGATTCGCTGACGCCGGATTGTTATCTCCAAATAGCACAGGATCACCCACATTGTCTCCATAAAACGTCCACGAAAGATTGAAGACGCGCGAATAGAAGTATGGAAGATAATCATACTCTGGAATAGGTCTATATTCTTCACTTGCCTTGATAATTTTCACTGCTTGTTCAGCTGATTTCCTAGCATGGTCAACATGCTCCACTCTTCTCATGTCACTGTACAACTTCACAGGGAAAGTAGCCACATCGCCTACTGCATACACATCGGGATAATCTGTTTCGAAGAATCCATCAGTTGTGATTCCACCTTCAGCAATATCAAGCTGGTCTTCAAATAACTCTATGAGAGGTTTTGCACCAACACCAACAACAACAATGTCAGCTTCCAGCACCCTACCATCCTTGAGTTTGACTGCTTTTACCTCTCCATTCGCACCAGCATCAAAGGCAACACCAACCGTACCTTTGATGATTTTGATGCCTTTGTTTTCATAGTAAGCCTCATAGAAAGAAGCAATCTCTCGAGTGAAAAGCCGTGGCATGCACCACTGTTCCGGATAAACCATGGTAACATCAAACTGGTTGATTCTCATAGCAGCTGCAACTTCAAGACCAATGTATCCTCCTCCGATAACCACCACCTTTCCCTTTTTCTTGGCTCTAATTTGTTCTACAAGCTTATCAGCATCACTTATTTCTCTCAAGTAGAAAATGTTCTTTGCTTCAGCTCCAGGTACACCAAAATCTGTCAACGTTACTGCTCTGGAACCAGTTGCAATTATCAAAATATCATAACTGAATTTCATCCCAGCTGCACTGGTGAGGATATTTGAATCAAGATCTGCTTTGATAATTTCTGTGCTAAGAATTAATTCAATACCTTTCTCCACATACCACTCTGGTAGCAGCCTCTCTCCTCCACTCCCAACACAGACATTGAACTCTGGAAGTCTAGCAGCTCCCTCAGGAAACAGGTAGGCCTTACTAAGCACAGGACGTTCGTAAGGCACTACTACTTCTTTTGATATGATTGCTAACTCACCTGGCTTGAGCCCTTGTTTGACAAACTCCCTGGCTGCATATCCAGCTGCAACTCCACCACCAATGATCAAGTACTTGAAACAATTCTCCGTGGAAATCCCACTATATAATCTTCCTTCCTGGAGCAACTCCTTAACCTCTATAACTTTTTCATCAACTAGCTTCCCAAAATGTTCACGTGAGAGATATTTCCTTTCACTGATTTGGAAAATAGTTTGTACTTCAGTTGTGATCCTTTCCGCATTTTCTAACCACTCAAAGACTTCATCTTCTTGTCTTCTGATTGGATGAGGAGGCTCAACATCTAGCTTTTGCTCTATATCTGCAGTTTGGCTTTCTAGCTCTTCTAACAATCTTTTGAGAAGTTCCATATTTCCTTCATGGTTTCTGTGATACTTCAACCAGCTAGTAATCAGAGTCCATATCTGTAGTATTGTTTCAGTAATTGGCTTCAACAATGCCATAGGTAAGCTCCTATACACATCAGTACCCAAACAATGCAAGAAACAGTCACCCAAATTATGTAAATCATATATTCAGTAATCAATAAACAATAGGATTGATGAAAAGAGGATTTCATTAGTATGGAAACGAGCAATCAGAAACGAAAAGTATAATCTAAGATTAGCTGGACCTGGTAACTTGAATGAAGTAGTAGTAATGATTAATTGCAATTTTAAAAAACGAATTTATCTTCCTTTTTTTCCAACAATAACAGTTAACAATTCTTTAATCTATTTAAGAAAATTTAACCTTCCTGCTAACTAGCTTTATTCTAGAAAAAAGTGATCAGAAGACCTTATGAAACCAACAAACGCCACCACTTTTCCTAATTTGTTTTGAATGAACCTCAATATATAGGATGCTCGAAATTTTATGCAAGCAGAAATTGTGATACCCTAATGAATTGTAGAACAGTAAAAGTAGAGAGACCTGTAGGTGTATAGCAAGAACGGATCTAGAAATTGATTCCGGATGGGACTCGGACTTTACTAGAAAAAAATCGATTATACGAGAGCAATTTATATCCAAACAAGACTTAGTGAGTCTTTTGACTCAAATTCATGATTATTAATTCAAAACAAGATCGTTGAACAACTAACATAATCTAACACTACGAGTACACCGGTACATTCAAACTTCTTGTAAAGATACTAAGTATATATATAATTTACCTCACATCACTCGAATGTGACTTGGGTTGAGCAACAATCTATATGACACTTCTCAATATAAGCTAATTATATGTGGTGATTTTTTCCCCAAAAGAATTTAGGTGGGACTTGAGTCCCACTCTCTAACACTCAGATCCGCCCTGTATAGTAGTAGTAGTAGTAGTACGTATGTTTACGCAAGCTGTTGCTTGCTATAGTTTAACATCAAATTAGTTGATGCCTGTTATCTGATGAAGTTCCCATTACCATGGTCAATTGATTACTAATTGAATCCATTATGTAAAGCTTGAAATATATACGTAAATCAAGAAAACATATAATATAAATGTACCTGGCCTCACCGATGCAAATTCTTTCCTGGTCAATCCTTTAAGAAACTAACGAGCAATGCTGGTTAAGTACATATGCATGTCAAGCCTTTGCAATCCAAATCATGGTCCTTTATAAGAGAAGTGAATGGCAGAAAGAGCCGAGCTACAGTGAAGCAAGGCATCTGATTGTTTGGTACTTAAGGAAGCAAAGAATGTGACTGACAAAAACATTTGAGGCCCCCATCATAGAATAACTATTACGTAACACTTTAGGTAATGAACTAATTAAACCTTTTCTTGAAACAAGGGCAAGAACATACATATGAGCGCATGTCCTAGCAGGACACAGCAAAGGGAAGAACAACTTGTTACCTTTTAAGTTAAACAGTGACAAGGGTGGTCCGTGGATCATCTGTGTATCGATATTATCCCAACTTAACCACCTTTAAAGTGTTGAGTTTTAATCACAAAAGACATGGTACAATTAGGAATGATCCACCCACATATAAGTTATATTTTATTTATCATGATTCTGATGTGAGATCTCTCCTCTCCAACACGCCACTTCACGTGCAATCTGACAATGTCTGCACGTGAATCTATGTCACCATCTCCACTCAAACACCAACCTTCATGTGCAACCAAACTCAAGGGTTTAGCACGTGTACAAATGTCTAAACCAATCCGAACACTAACCCGCCCTATCTGGCACTTGGTGACAATCCATACAAACACTAACCCTCACGTGCAACCAGACTCAAGGGTTTAGCACATGTGCATATGTCACACCAATAGAACCAACCAACCAATGAGACGCAATTAGAGAGAGACCCGCTTTGATACCAAGTTAAACAGCGACAAGAGTGGCCCGTGGATCATCTGTGTACCGATACTGTCCCAACTTAACCACCTTTAAGGTGTTGGGTTTTAATCACAAAAAGCCTCGGTACAATTAGGAATGATCCACCCACATATAAGTTATATTTTATTTTATCCTATTTCTGATGTGGAATCTCTCATCTCCAACACTTTACGCTTCCAACTCTATCTTCTTCAACTTTATAACCAGCATCAACACATAGCACTTATGTGTTCGTCAAAAACTCAATATTTCCACCACCTTATCCGCTTCAACTGTGTTCGTCATCATCTGAACTATCCAAAGTCGTTGTGCCTCCCCATGCATCATAACTGTCTAAATTATCTTTTGGGTTTCCACCAACTTCTTCAGATAATACCCTATGCAAGTTGATTCCATTGGTAGTTACAGTTTCAACCACATTAGGATCAGGGTTGTCATCATCACCATCGACGTGTGCATGCATAATTCAAGCTTCAAGTGGATCAATGCCATCATGAATCGGTTCATTTGCAACAGGAAGAAAATTGATCTAGTTGTTTTCACTTATCCCAACTTCCTCTGCTTGTCTATCATGTAGACGCAACTTCATATTGTAGTAGCAGTATACAAGCTTTTCTAACCTCTAATATGCAAGACGGTTCCTTTGCTTTGTATGGATAAAAGAAAATGTGCTCCAGTTTCTCTCGCAAGCTAAAGAAGAAGTCGTCTGTGCTAAAATACGCATTGCAATTCTTGATAAATTTAGTGCATAATACCCCCACTGTAACCACAAATCAGCTGAAATTGAACTAATATCAGTCTAACACTAACTATCTGAAGCTGGTCATTAACATTTTCTTACTATGTAAACTACAAACCTGAATTCCCAGTACTTCTTGTTTGTTTTGCCATGGTTTAGCCAAATAACTGCTTTGCATCTCTAAAGCATACAATCTGTATTAACGATTTTAATGGTTACATAAAAGAAGCTCAAATGTCTTAAGGTTGTTATCATTAAGAAGTTTCATGCCTCATCTACATAAGCGTCCACATAATTTATAAGGTTTTTGCCATTCTTGTTCAATTGTTCGGAAACTTTTCCAATCGCTTTTGAAAAATTACTGTCATAACCAACGTCAGACTGATATTGAAAAGTTGGGTTCAGGAAATGTGCTACAAACAACAAACTAACAAGTACTTATTATGTCAGGACTCACCCCGGATTTCATCCTAGAATCCGAGGTAAATCCTGTAGGGTCCACCTCCAAAAGAGATGCTACCGAAATATCGGCATAATCCCCCTTGAAAATTGACAATCCTACCTGCAAGTCAACAAACACTTCCATAACAAATAATTCAACCACAACACCAGGAGTCCTGCTCCTCATTTCACAACCCCTAACTCGATGCAATTCAAACTAACCAATTATGATTATATATTCCTCTTGTTTTTCACTTGGTTATTTGCTTAAAGGATTGTAGGTTACTTGAATTGGATGTGAGCAAAATGACACGGAGAATCGTTCAAATATGGTTTTGTATAAGAATGCCAAATGAGAAGATTGTTGGTATATGATTAGTTGGCATCCCTATTCAAAATGGAAGAAGTGTGAAAAGAAGAAAGTTCTAATTTGATTAGGACTTATATGGTTAAATATTTGATTGATGATATATATGATTTGATTATGTTAGAATTAAACTCACAAGTTGGTGTCTGCATTGCAAGGTTATATTCAGTTATTCACTAGGATATATATATATATATATATATATATGTTTAATTAAATATAATATATACATGGGAAGTCCTAAGAGTGCTTGCATGGTTTGGTTATTACGTTGGATCACTAGAATCCTATATTGATTAGGGTATATGTGATATTGATTCTATGTGATTTAGATATTTGATTATATTGATATTATTTGATTGGGTATCAAATTCCTTCCTTCAGGAGATCAATAAAGATTAGGAAGCTAAGGAAAGTGGGAGTCTTACAAAAGAGTTTTGTACGTCTATAAAAGAGACGAAGTAACTTGTTTGAAGATCACCTCTTGCGTAACTAGTCTTGGAGAACTAACCTCTACACGTATAGCGTTTGAGATAAAGTAGTTTCCACTGTAAAACTTTGTGAGGCCAGAAGTTCAACTATTCCGTATTGAGTTGAATTGCTTATTTGTGTGATTGAAGAATCAGGAACGTGATTCCTTGGACATTGAAGAAGAAGATTACTTGAAGAAGAGTGCTTCAAACATATCTGTTAGGGTTCTAGAGATAGTAGTCGCGACCAGTGCTACATAGTTTGTAATTGACTGGTTTTTTCATAATGAATCATTTTTCAATAGGGGCTTTCAAATGCTAAAGCCCCGGCATTGTTTTTACCTCAAATTGAGTTTTTATTTGGTAAACAAATTTTTATGTTCGTTTTCTTTATTTACTGTCTAGTTCGTCGAGGATTGAAATCGCGTTTCAATCCCCGCTGCACGTTCTACAGTACCTACATATTCAATTTGAGAAGTATAGAGTAAACATGAGATATGATAGGATCAGAAAGTGATGCAGACTGCAGAGTTCATCCCCTCTGTTTTTACCAATCTGTCTTTTGTATAAACGTCATGTGTGAGAGACTGTAGTTGACCATCGGGAGAAAGACATCAAAAACGTGAATCTCCAAATCTACGTTTTTCATGAGACAAGTTTACGTTTCTATCGTTCGAACGTTACTAGCTTTGTAATCATATGCTCATGAGAAAAGTTAACATTTTAGATAGTTGAATTTCTGACCCACAACCTCGAACATGAAATGTCTACTTTTCTAACGAGAGAGATTTACTTAATATTAGACATAATTATGTGTATTCTGTGTGACGATTCATCATGTAAGACTGCCGCATTTGCTAAGTCTACATTTAGACAATGTCAAATCTACTTTTTGTATAAACATCCTGTGTGAGAGGCTGTTGCAGACCCTCTGGAGAAAGACATCAAAACATGAATCTCCAAGTCTATTTTTTTAATGCGAACGGTTTACGCTTAATTTGATCAAACCTTATGAGCATTACAATTTCGTGCTCATCAAACCATAATTCGATCAAGTCTCTGTTGAATGTTTTGCTCAGTTAATTTCCAATCTACATCCTCGTACTTGACAGGTCTAGTTTTGACGAGAGAGATTTACTTGATATTAGACATAATTGTACGTGTTCATGAGATCGGTTTACGTTTCAATTGATCAGACGTTACTAAATTTACAATCGTATTCACACGAGAAAATTAGATCATTTGGATAGTTGAATTTCCAACCCACATCTTCGTATGTGAAAGGTCTACTTTTATAACATGAGAGATTTACTTAATATTAGTCATAATTATACAGTTTCTGTGAGATGATTCATTATGTAAATGTAGACTGCTGCATTTGCTAATTCTACATTTTGACAATGCCTAATCTACTTTTTTGTATAAACATCATGTGTGAGAGACATTAGTAAACCCTCAGAAGAAAGACATAAAAAATATGAATCTCCAAGTTTGCTTTTTTCATGAGAACGGTTTACACTTCAATCGATCAAACGTTACTAGCTTTACAATCTCATGCTCACGTGAAAAGTATAACGTTTTGCTAGTTGAATCTCCAATCTGCATCTTTTTAGTTGAAATGTCTATTTTTAACTAAAGAGATTTGCTTTATATTATACATAATTATACGTTTTCAGTGGATCGGTTTACGTTTCAATCGATCAGACTTTACCAAATTTACAATCTTGCTCACATGAGAAAAGTAGACATTTTAGATAGTTGAATTTTCAACTCACCTCCTCGTACGTTAAATGACTAGTTTTCTAACGAGAGAGATTTACTTAATATTAGACATAATTGTGCGTGTTCAGTGAGACAATTCATCATATAAACTGTAACACCCCGTCACGAAATTAATATTTTTACCGGGATTAGGCGAGTTACAGAGAATGGTAACCGCACTGTTAATTTTCCCCGAATTATTATCGAGATATTCTCAGTTTTGGGGAAAAATGGAACTAATGTCTTGAGGGATGGTTTATGTTAATACGAGTTTCCCGGTATGTCCGGAAGATTTTCCGGAGCTACGAGTTGTTAGTTACGAATTATCCAATTTACAGATGTAACAAATGTTAAGTTATTTTACCGTAGAAAAAGGGGACTTTGCGTTAAGTCGAGAATTTGAGGAAGTTTCCTTCAGGAAAGATGTAGAGGACGTTGATACGAATTCGTGGGTCTGTCCTAGGATTTAATCGGAGTTCATAGGTGGAAGTTATGTGGGATGATGTGTTGTTACCGTACGGTAAAAATAAATAGAAAAATATCTTTTTACTATTCACGGTAACTATTTATTGGCAGATCTGGACCGTTGGATTTGTGAAAACAAATCTGGGCCGTTGGTTTATATATATATATATATATATATATATATATGTGTGTGTGTGTGTGTGTGTGTGTGTGTGTGTTGACCGGTGGGGGGACTCCCCCGTTCGCACTCTCTCTCTCTCTCCTTCTGCTCCCTTTTTCTTTCCTCTGGTTCTCTCTCTCTCGCTGGTTCCTCCTGCTCTCTGCTCCGGTCACTCTCACCGTTCTCGATCCCATTCCCTCACTCTCTCCCTAAGTCACCGAACTGCCCCACCACCTGTGGCACGGCTCTTTGGAGCTCTCGGGTCTTCGTCGAGCAGGCGGACTACCTCTGCTGGGATTGATCGATGTGAGAGAGTGAGGGCAGCTCTACGGAGGTGGTGAACGACTCAAAGAGCAGAGAGGGAACCGCAGCGGCTGGGAGGTTCGATCGAGGGCAGCGCTGCCACTCTACGACGGTGCTGACCCGGGTAAGTACTCGATCCTCGTTTCTCCTGTATTTAGCTCTGGGTAGAGTTGAATCTGTTGTTGTGGTTGTTGATGACCGGTTAAGATTGTTAGGTGGCCGGAAAATGGGGTAGAAACCGGTCGGTAGGCCTACCGTAATAGTTTTGGTGAGGAAGGGGTAAATTTCTAGATTTTTACCACTGTAGATCTAGAAATTTACCATGTTACTGTGGTTGTAAAATACCAACACTGCCCCTGACAGCTTTGAGTATTTACAGGGGTGCCATCGTGGTTAAATCCCAGTAATACCCCTGGTAGGTTAAGGTTATTACCGGACTGCCACTAGAGCTGGAATTCCAATACTACCCCTAGCTGTTTTGTGTATTTACAGGGGCTGCCACTAAGGCTGTTATTCCCAAAGGGCCCCTGGTAGTTCAGATTAATCACGAAACTGCCATTAAGGCTAGAATCTCCATGTTGCCCCTGACAGTGTTAGGATAATTACAGGAATGCCATTGAGGGGGTAATTCCATATATACCCCTAGTAATTTTAGTTATTTTCAGGGATGCCAAGTAGGAGGAAATATCTTAAATGCCCATGGTTTGGTTTATTTACGTGGATGCCACTATGTTTTATGGTTATGCGTGATGGTTGTTTATAATCGTGTGATTGCCGTTTTTATCTGTCTTGTCGTGTATGAATGTTATTGTTATGCATGGTAGAATGATCGGTTTAATCCCGAGGGTTAGTTGGTCGGTGGATACCTCATTCGAGAGGTTAACTCAGGATATGCGCTAGGTGTATGCTATCCTCATTTTAGAAAGCAACCGATAAATAGAATAGCGGGATTCGCCCGGTTAGGGTGTTAGTTAATATAAGAGCTACGTGTGGCTTGATCCCTGAAGACAGGGTACGTAGGCAGCCTGACCGGGATTCGGGTGCAGTCACAAATATTATTAGAACCCCTAGGTTCTTTAAATGGCACATTTGAGATTCAAATGTGGGAATCGGGATAACCTCCGGTTTGAGGTCTATTCCGGCACCGCTTGGACTGTTTGAATAGGGTTATCCTGGCTCAAGGGGGATTTCGAGTAAATCTCTCTTGTGTTAGGTCCCGCACGTCTTAACCCAGGGTTAGGGAGGTAATCTTGGGTCGGGGCGTGACATAAACGTAGACTGTCGCATTTGCTAAGTCTACATTTTCACAATGCCCAATATACTTTTTGTATAAGCATCATGTGTGAGAGACTGTAGTAGATACAACCCAAATATGAATCTCCATGTCTACTGTTTTAATGAAAACGGTTTATGCTTCTATCGATCAATCGTTACTAGCTTTACATTCAAGTGTTCACGAGAAAAGTAGACATTTTAGATAGATGATTTTTCGACCCAAATCCTCGTACGTGAAAGGACTACTTTTCAAACGAGAGAGATTAACTTAATAATAGTCATAATTGTACAGTTTCTGTGAGACAATTCATCATATAAACATAGATGGCCTCATTTGCTAAGTCTACATTTTGACATTGCCTAATCAACTTTTTGTATAAATAATGTCTGAGAGATTGTAATAGACCCTGGGGAGAAAGACATCAAAAACGTGAATATCCAAGTCTATGTTTTCAATAAGACAGGTTTACGTTTCTATCGATCGAACGATAATAGCTTTAAAATCATATGCTCACGAGAAAAGTAAACATTTTAGATGGTTGAATTTCCAACCCTTAACCTCGAACGTGAAATGTTTACTTTTCTAACGAGAGAGATTTACTTAATATTAGACATAATTGTGTGTGTTCTGTGAGATGATCCATCATGTGATCGTAGACTACCGCATTTGCTAAATATACATTTCGACAATGCCTATTCTACTTTTTATATAAGCATCATGTGTGAGAGGCTGTACTAGACCATCAGGAGAAAGACATCAAAAACATGAATCTCCAAGTCTACTTTTTTCATGAGAACGGTTTACGCTTCAATCGATCAAATGTTACTAGCTTTACAATCTCAGGATCACGAGAAAAGTAGAACGTTTTGCTAGTTGAATTTCCAATCTACATCCTCGTACTTGAAATTTCTACTTTTGATGAAAGTGATTTACTTGATATTAGACATAATTGAACGTGTTCATGAGATCGATTTACGTTTCTATCGATCAGACTTTAAAAAATTTACAACCTTCTTCACACAAGAAATGTAGACCTTTTAGATTGTTGAATTTCCAACCCACATTCTCGTACGTGAACCATATAATTTTCTAACAAGAGAGATTTAATTGATATTAGTCATAATTGTATGATTTCTGTGAGACGATTCATCATAAAAACGCAGACTGTCGCATTTGCTATGTCTACATTTCAACAATGCCTAAACTACTTTTTGTATAAGAATCATGTGTGAGATGCTGTAGTAGACCCTGGGGAGAAAAGTAGACATTTTAGATAGGTGAATTTCTGATCCACATTCCCTTACGTGAAAAGTCTACTTTCCAACAAGAGATATTTACTTAATATTAGACATAATTGTACGTGTTCTATGAGACGATTAGTCATGTAAACGTAGACTGCCACATTTACTAAATCTACAATTCAACAATGCCTAATCTACTTTTTGAATAAGCATCAAGTGTGAGAGAATGTAGTAGACCCACGGGAGAAAGACATCTAAAACATGAATTTTCAAGTCTAATTTTTTCATGAGAATGGTTTACGCTTTAATCGATCAAACATTACTAGTTTTACAATATAGTGCTCACAATAAAAAATAGATAGTTGAATTTCCAACACGCATCCTCATACGTGAAAGGTCCTATTTTCTAACGAGACAAATTCACTTAATATTAGACATAATTGTACGTGTTCTGTGAGACGATTCATCATGTAAACGTAAACTGCCGTATTTGCTAATTCTTCATTTCGACAATATCTAATCTACTTTTTGTATAAACATCATGTGTGAGAGACTGCAGTAGACACTCGGGAGAAAGACATCAAAAACGTGAATCTCCAAGTCTACGTTTTTCATGAGACAAGTTTATGTTTCTATCGATCGAACGTTACTAGCTTTACAATCACGTGCTCACGAGAAAAGTAGACATTTTAGATAGTTGAATTTCGGACCCACAACCTCGAACATGAATATTTACTTTTCTAGCGAGAGCGATTTACTTAATATTAGACATAATTGTGCGTGTTCTGTGAGACGATTCATCATGTAAGACTGTTGCATTTGCTAAGTCTACATTTCGACAATGTCTAATCTACTTTTTGTATAAGCATCCTGTGTGAGAGGTTGTAGTAGACCCTCCGAAGAAATACATTAATAACATGAATCTCTAAGACTACTTTTTTCATGAGAACGATTTACGATTCAATCGATCAAATGTAACTAGCTTTACAATCTCATGCTCACGAGAAAAGTATAACGTTTTGCTAGTTGAATTTCCAATCTGCATCCTCGTACTTGAAAAATGTCTACTTTTGATGAGAGAGATTTACTTGATATTAGACATAATTGTATGCGTTCATGAGATCGGTTTATGTTTCTATCGATCAGACGTTAATAAATTTACAATCTTGCTCACACGAGAAAATTAGACCTTTTAGATTGTTGAATTTCCAACTCACATCCTCGTACGTTAAACGTCTATGTTTCTAATGATAGAGAATTACTTAATGTTATTCATAATTGTACAATTTTCTGTGAGACGATTCATCATGTAAAAGTAGACTGCCGCATTTGCTAAGTCTACATTTCGACAATGCCTAATCTAATTTTTGTATATGCATCATGTGTGAGAGAATATAGTTGACTCTCAGGAGAAAGACAACAAAAACATGAATCTCTAAGTCTTCTTTTTCAGGTCACAAAAGAATAACTGTGAGGGTTACTAATCTGTAAAAAAAAAATCAAAAACATGGTAAATTTTTATATTTATTTGTACATAGTTTTGTTGTGGGTTGTACATTGGGATTAGAGTGATTGTGTTTGTTTTTGAAAGCAAAAGTCTAATATCTCTACAAGAAAGTATTGCTTCCTTTGCATTCCCTTATGATTAATTTCTTATAGCCACTTGCCCTTGGCCATAATACAGGACAAACAATGTTCAAATGTGATGGTGTATTACATGTATTTATATATATGTATCTCCCATTTAAATGCCCGAATTATATAATGATAATGATCTTTGCGGAAGGAAATGAGTGTTGGTGTTGTTGGTAATATACAATTGTTTTGGTGTATTTTGCAAATTGCATGGAATAATAATTTAGAAATTTTGAGGATTTTTTTACTAGAATAGACTTATAGCCGACGAAACTTGTCATAATTCATCGGCTATATTATTTTAATTTTATTTTTATAGGGTTTAGCCGACGAATTATGACAAGTTTCGTTGGCTATTGTGTTATTTTTATTTTTACTTTAGTGGATGAAACTTGGCAAGTTTCGTCATTTAAAGCATTTCAAATTATTTTAATTTTAAAATTTTAAATTATAGCTGATTTTATTATTAAATTATACTTCAGCCGACGATAACTCGTACGCTATAGTTATTTTTTTATTAAATACTTTAGTCGACGATATCTTGTATATTTCGTTAGATAAAGTTTCAGACTTTAGTCGATGACATGTTGTATCGTCGGCTAAAGTCTGGGACAATAGCCGACGACGGTTTCTAGTTTCGTCGGCTAAAGTCATAGATGACAGCTTTTTCACGACGAACCTATAGCCGACGAATGCTCATCGGCTATGACTTTAGCCGACGAAATGTTGTAACAAGCCGATGAAACATTTTCGTCGGCTAAAATGCCTGCCTTGATAGTGCTATTTTCGTTTTCCAATAATATTCATATATAAAATATCCAATTAAAAAGTAAATTTAAAAAATTTCTCATATTCTATAGCATTAAAAGATCTGAATAAAATATTAACGTAATTCATTATATTTTAGCTCTAAACATAGTAGTTGCTGAGAGAAACAGAAGAGAAGAGGCAAGGAAGAAGAGAGAAATGGAAGAGAAACATGGGCAAGGCAAAGAATCAAGCAGCGACGGCTCGGTCTGCGGCTACGACTCACTTCACCACCTCCTAAGTTCAAATCTCAAACCCCATCTCTTCCAGGTATTTTGCTTTGCTTAGACTGGATTTCACTTTCATAGATCATGAGATTTAAGAAACATTGAAACACTAGATCAGTACTACCTTGTCAGCTTGATTGGAAACTATTTGAAACACTGCTTCTAGATCTTGCAATTTTCTATTGACACTGTCCTTTGTTGATTGACGTTACTTGTTATCATCATTGATCATATGCGCAGATATGTTGTGTCATTTGTTGATGCTTTTCAGGAAGTCAACCGTATTCTGTTAGGTCTGAATTGCGGAAAGGCACTAGAAACAATTTCTGTTCCAGAATCTGCTAAAGGGCTCTCGTCGCAACATGATTTTGACCTCCAGGTAGTTATATACCTAACTGTTGCATTAATCCTTTTCTGCTTTGGGCTGATTTGTGGTGGTAATTGACAGTGGTGAAGTTTGTAGAAGAAACGTAGATTGGGGAACCTTTTGCCATTAATCTTACTGTGGTATAGATTGTCACATTATCATAAGTTTTCATTAGGTGTGGTAATTCCTTTGAGACTTTGATCATACATTCGTATGGGGCCTTTGGTTTGAAGCTTGAGGATCCCGGAAGTTGGGGTAGCTTATGTACTTATTTCCTGAGTTAGAGGGTGTTGTGCTCGTTTTACTCTTGACCAGGCATTAGAAGGTGGTTACTGGAGTCGTCTGGGAAGATATCTCCCCACTTCTCTTCAGCTAGCGTAGCACTTGTCCTTCCTTTCTGGGCCATGGCATACGTTATATCTTTGTAGGTTCAGATGTTATACCGTATCTTCAATGTATTAGGGAGTTTCCAGAAAGATGTTTATTTCTTTTAATTTTGTCATGCGTTGCAAAATAAATAGATCCAAGTCATATCCCGTATATATGCTTCGCTCCATTTTATTAATTGAAATGTTGAAACATTATACTTTTATATTTGTACGGAATGAAGTTTTCTGTTCCTGCAATACAATGCTGCTTTACTTAGTCCCAAGGTCACACCACAAAACAGTATGTTTTGTTTCCGTTTCACTTATTGGGTTTCTTTGTTCCTTTTTGGTTTCATTTACCTTGTAATGGAATTTTAATATCTGCACTTAATTCCTATGGTAGGCTAATCATTGTTTGCTCTGCTATTTTCTGAATTGTTGTTCTGTATACTCTTTCAGGCTTTCAGCCTTAATGCGGATAAAGAGTTGTTAAGGGAACCTCGAATAGTGAGGGTTGGTCTCATTCAAAACTCTATAGCTGTTCCAACTGCTGCCCACTTTCTAGACCAGAAGAGGGCTATCTTTGGGAAATTAAAGCCAATAATTGATGCTGCAGGTGTTTCAGGAGTAAACATTTTGTGCTTGCAGGTTTGCCAGTATGCCTTACCCCTCATTTTGATTTAATTTTTACCTGGTATCTGATTAATTCAATCACACATCCATAAATGCCATCCAGGAAGCATGGACAATGCCGTTTGCCTTTTGTACGCGGGAGAAGAGGTGGTGTGAATTTGCGGAGCCTGTAGATGGGGAATCAACACAATTTATTCAGGAACTTGCACGGAAATATAACATGGTCATCATAAGTCCAATTCTTGAGAGGGATGCCAATCATGGGGAGACTCTCTGGAATACTGCTGTCATAATAGGAAATCATGGCAACATAATTGGCAAGCATAGAAAGGTAAATAAGTTGGTACATCTCCTGTTGGGTAATATACTATGTGAGTTGTATACATTTCTGTTGAATGCACATTGACCAATGATAGTGGACAGAACCATATACCAAGAGTTGGGGACTTCAATGAGAGTACCTATTATATGGAAGGAAATACCGGGCATCCAGTTTTTGAGACTGAATATGGAAAAATTGCTGTAAATATATGTTACGGAAGGCATCATCCTTTGAATTGGTTGGCATTTGGCTTGAATGGTGCAGAGATTGTCTTCAACCCATCTGCCACTGTTGGTGAACTCAGTGAACCAATGTGGCCCATTGAGGTTATCTTTTGATCATCTCCTTGTTTTCATGGATCATTGCTTTTTGATGATATTTTGCTCACTTTCATTTCATAATCACATGGCAAATGTACCTAAAAAATGCATAATATTTATTCCCACATCGTCACTGCTAGAAAACATTCGGACTCAAAGTTATTGACCTTTGTCAAAGATTTATGACTAGTTTTCTTTAGCTTTTCCAAACTCAAAATGGAGGGAATGCATGCAGGGAAGTGCTTATTCTTCTCTGTTCTTGTTTAGGGCTCAAATACTGTTTTTTGACTAAAGAAATCAAACATCTGTGGTGTTTAGACCTGCAAACAAACTACCTTAGGCCAATCTCATGAAGAAAGAACCTTCTTGGGATATAATTCCAATAAAATGACCAACACAAGATTCTAAATTTTTTCGTTCATGCCATAAAATTCCACTGACGAAAGAAATTGAAATGCCCATTAGGCAGGGCATGAAGGGATAAGAAATATCTTTATTAAAAGCTAGAGAACAAAGGTTTTCTACAAAACTAGAGAACAAGTCTTTTTCCTTCAAAGCTAGATTTCTTAAATTTTAATTTGGCTTGTGCTCAAACTTATGAACTGCATGAATTTGCATGTCTATCTTAGGCTGTTGCAGCTGCTGCTGCTTGAATTAGTAGCTATATTTTAAAATTCAAGTAATGGTCCTACGCTGTATATACAGATTAAATATTTGTGTTGAAGTGCTGGATGTTGTTTTCTTTGTACTCCTAGTTGTCTGTTAACGTAAGTTGTATAACATTGGACTGTTTTGTTCCGTAGGCTCGTAATGCTGCAATTGCAAATAGTTACTTCGTTGGATCAATCAACCGTGTAGGGACAGAGGTTTTCCCAAATCCATTTACTTCTGGTGATGGCAAGCCACAACATTCGAACTTTGGCCATTTCTACGGGTCAAGTTATATTTCTGCCCCAGATGCCTCATGCACCCCTTCTCTATCACACCATCGTGATGGGTTGTTGATATCAGACATGGACCTCAACCTCTGTAGACAGATTAAAGACAAGTGGGGATTCCGAATGACTGCTCGTTATGAGTTGTATGCCGATCTGCTTGACCGTTATTTGAAGCCAGATTTTGAGCCCCAAGTCATTTCTGATTCCATGTTACGTAAGAAGACTGCATAATGGTTTAGTCACAGGTTATTGCACAATGCAAGATATAGTTCGAATAAATCTGTGCGCAGAACATACTGTCTCAGATATTTGTAGGTATAATAATATTCATGCAAAAGAAACGTTTTGTAGATAAATATGTTATCTACATAAAATGTGGTGTAAGCAAAAAATGTTAAGAATGCGAACCAAGATGTCTAGAACATGCGCTGAATTCTACAGACGTTATGCACTTGAGGACAAGGAGCTAGTCTTGTTTTTGATCTCCTCGCTCTTGATTTTACTTCAATGTATGACCAACTGATAGAGTTGTTGACGTAAATTGCTCTCTTTTTTTATTAGATTTTTGGCAACCTAATCCTACATGGTCATGATCTCCTGCTCTGAAATATTACAAAAGAAAAACTACGGTAGAGTAGGATAGATCGGATCGGGGAAGTGGCAACTTTCCATCCCTCAAAGTATGCTTGTTGGTGAGAGCATGGCCCTTGTTTGTGCACCGTAAGCATGGGAGGTTGTTGATATCCCCAAATAAGATCGAGGGATGGAAAAGATTGCGGAAAACCGAACAATTATACAATATTTGCCTTATGTAACATGTTGGGATTATTTAGCTACTATGTTCACAGAAACAATAACGGTAAACGGACCGGAACAGCTGGAAAATATTTAAATACCTAAAAGAGCAAGCTATATCAGAATAATTATGTTGGAGTTGAGTCGTATAGCTTCGCATCTGTTATGGCTTGGCCCTTTTATGGCGGATATTGGTGCGTAGACTCCCTTTTTCTATATTTTCAGAGATGTTAAGATAGGGTAGCAAAAATAGGCGTGAGGCAGCAAGGGCTTTGGAGAAAGAGAGAGCTCCAAAAATAGTCAAATTTAAATTTCCTTTGAGGCAAAGTGTATTTGGATGATGAAAAAAATGATGGATTTTAGTTATAAACAAGCATTTTTAAGAGCCAATTCCTTCATTTTTATCGGCACATCCCAAATGGTTTAACATCCTATACTTTTGTAGAATTTTAAGGAAAAGACCTTCATACCTGGCAATGTATCATTGTTTTATTGGTTCACATTAGACAACAGCTAAATAAAGAGAAAAATACTAGTTAGTCACGTTAGCTATATAAGTTAACTGCAAAAAAACAACTTCAGGATCAAAAACGGAATCAACTAGATGCAAAATGGCATGCTTCACTGTCTATAATCCCTAGACGACTGTCTCTCGATCATGAAATTCTCAACGACACCCCTCTCTGTTTCTGCGATTCCAAAACATGGCTTGCTATATTTGCGACTCTCTCTTCCTTCTATCTCTCTTGATAATTCAATCTTGCTCATTCTATATATGTGGCGCTCTATTGATCATTCATTCTCATCAAGACTCTCTCTTTATCAATCCATTCGTGATGGATCTTCTCCTCTTTCGGCTAGTTCGGTGAGTTTTGTTTCTTCATGATCTTGTTTTTGTTCCATGGTGTGTGGTTGATTTCGTTCTCCTTTCTCGTTCTTCTCATATTCAGTCAGTTGCATGTGTTATGGATGTTATCTTATTTTCAGTTACAAATGTTCTGATTCTCTATAACTGGTATAGTGTATGGATTTCAGTCAATGGCGTCTGAGAATGTAAAACAGCCGAGTAAGAGTGTAGAGGATTGTGTGGTAGACGTTTCCGGATTTGGAAGCCTGACGATCAACGATGTGCGAGGTTTGACCTTTGAAACAGTTGATGAGGCAGAGAAATTCTACTTTGCATATTCAGCGGCAGTTGGATTTGGATGTAGGAAGGATGATAGTGGGTTTGCTGCAAGGAAGGTACTCGAGATAAAAAGTACTTGGAAGCAGATGGTTCGAGTCGTACGCCTCGAAAATAGACTAGGGTGTATTGCCAAGCTAGATTTCGGATCAATTAAAATGATGGGAGTAGGGTTTATGTGGTGAAGATATTTGTTACACAGCATAATCATGAACTAGCTACTGGGAATCATATTGCTTTTGCTTGTACTCATCGTCATGTCAGCGACGCAACTTTGGATTTGACAAACACGATGACAAGGATTTCAATCAGACCATGCCACGCCTATGAGTATATGATGGAGTAGGCTGGGGGATATTCGGGAGTTGGATTCTCCATTAAGGACCTTTACAACAAGCTTGACCAACAACGACAGACCTCCCCATTTGAGAGTGATTCCGAAGGAGCAATTTCCTACATGAGAGCATTGACGGTAAAAGACCCAAACTTCATATGTAGATTCACTACAGATTCAGAAGACAGGTTAGTGGACATGTTTTGGCGAGATGGACATTCATTTTAAGATTATCAGTGTTATGGGGATGTTTTGATATTGATAGCACATACAAAACTAATGTTTATAATAGACCATTGGTGTTGTTTGTTGGGACAAACAACAATTGAGCTAGCATTATTTTTGGTGCTACCCTTATTTCGGATGAGAATGTGGAGACATAAACTTGGTTGCTTCATACATTTTTGGAGTCGATGAATGAGAAGATGCCAAAGGCTGTACTCGCAAACAGTGACAACGCCATGTGTAATACAATTGAAACAGTGATGTCACAAGCAAGGCACTGTCTCTGTATTTGACACATATGTAAAAATGCCTTAACCCTCTTAAAGACGGAGGAAAAGTTAAAGGCTTTCAATAGGTGCATAAGGAAGTATCAGATGATTGAGAAATTTAAGAGGTTGTGGCAGGATATGCTGGACGAATTTGATCTTCATCACAATCCTTGGATCAAGAGTATGTATGAAAAGAGAGACAAGTTTTGACAAGCATTTTTCAGTGACATATTTATAGCCGAAATGAGAAGCACACAAAGGTGTGAAGGCATGAATAATGATTTCAAGAAGGTTCTTGATAAAGGCAAAACCCTTGTGGAGATTATTGCGTTGGTGTATAGATTACTTATGAAAGTGAGACACAATCAAGAAATGGTTGAATTCATGAATATGAATTCCTTTATGTGTACCAAAACATAGGGTTGTTTTCCAGCCGGTCCGGGCCAGAAAAATGAAACCGAGCCCGTACCCGAAATTTTCGGGTCAGCCTGGGTCGGGTATTTTTCAGGTGAAACCTAATAATTTTCAGACTGGTCCGGGTTGGGCCGGTTTTTCGGAACACGTTTAAGTTTACTAATGAATAAGGTTTGCAGAACACGTTTTTTAATTATAAAACAGATTTAATTAGATGTTTTTATGGTTAAGAATTGAGCATGAGTTGGATGTTTAATTTGACGACATCTCCACCGCTCCTTCCACTCACTGTGCCTCTACTTTCCTCAACGTTGTCGCTCTCGGCAATGTTGTAAGTCAACCAATTTTTCTTTTTTTCCGATTCAATTCATTCACAATTCAAGAGTAGAGACTAAAGAGTGAAGGAATAAGATTTTTTGCTATTTATTAGCTATTAGTAACCCAATAAGAATATGACACCTAAGCTAGCAATACCGACATTTCGGGTTTTCGGGCCGGTCTGGGTTTTTAGATACGGAACCCGATTCGACAATATTTAATGCGGTCCGGGTTTAGCCAGACCCGGAAAATTCACTTCCAAAACCCAACCCGATCAGTCCGAGTTCGGGCTGCACAGGTCTGGGTTTTCGGGTTTCAGTCCAAAAAAACAGCCCTACCAAAACTCACTTGGTAGATTTGGAGACACAAGCCTCTTCTATATTCACACACGACATGTTTAATTGGATTCTAAGAGAGATAAAAAAGGAGAGTAATACTACACTAAAGCAAGGAGAAGAATGTCGCGAAGATGGTAGCCGTGTTTACCTGGTATCAATTTACAAGCGGCCCTGAATTTGACCACATTGTTGTTTACCACCCTGAGAAAGAGACCGATAGTGTAGCAGACCTGATAATGGTGTGTTCTTGCAAAATGTTTCATTATAAGTGAGTGCCATGTCGTCATATGTTCTTGGTGATGAAAAACGAACACATTTTTGAACTTTATAAATCACTGATCGTCAAGTGATGGACAAAGGAAGTAAGAAGTGTGTGTGACATCCCTTATCCACATCAATCTATGCCTAGAGAAGCCTTGGAAGTTTGAAGGTATGCCGCATTGAATGCTGAACGCAATCAATTGTGCTTTATGCTTCAAAGATAGATGCAGGATACAACTTGTTGCAAAAGGAGATCAGTAGGCTCTTAGCAATTATGGAAGGTTTTGCCAAAGAAAAAGAAAAAGGTCAAGCTCCAGCCACACCTAACATAAGTAAAGGTAATGTTGTGAGAGACCCTATCCCAATTAGAACAAAAGGCAGAGAAAAAAGTGATAAGAAGACTGAGCATCCCAGACGACCGATTACTTGTGGTTATTGTCAAGGTACTGGACACAATAGTCAAACATTTGAGGTTAGGAAGGAGAAAGAAAGAGCTGAGAAGAGAGTTACCACATTTGCTAAGTCTACATTTCGACATTGCCTAATCTACTTTTTGTATAAGCATAATGTGTGAGAGACTGTAAAAGATCCTCGGGAGAAAGACATCAAAACATGAATCTCCAAGTCTACGTTTTTATGAGGCATGTTTACACTTCTATCGCTAAATTTACAATCTTGTTCTCACGAGAGAATTAGACCACTTAGATAGTTGAATTTCCGACCCACATCCTAGTACGTGAAATGACTAATTTTCTAATGAGAGAGATTTACTTAATATTAGTCATAATTGTACGGTTCTTGTGAGACAATTCATCATGTAAACATAGACTGCCGTATTTGCTAAGTCTACATTTCGACATTGCCTAATCTACTTTTTGTATAAGCATCATGTGTGAGAGACTGTAGTAGACCCTTAAGAGAAGGACATCAAAAACGTGAATCTCCAAGTCTACGTTTTTCATGAGACAGGTTTATGTTTCTATCGATCGAACGTTACTAGCTTTACTATTTTTTCATGAGACAAGTTTACGTTTCTATCGATCAGACGTTACAAAATTACAATCTTGTTCACACGAGAAAATTAGACCATTTAGATAGTTGAATTTCCGACCCAAATCCTCGTACGTGAAAGGTCTACTCTTATAACAAGAGAGATTTACGTAATATTAGTCATAACTGTACTGTTTCTGTGAGACGATTTATCATGTAAACATAGACTTATAAAGTCTACATTTCGACAATGCCTAATCTACTTTTTGTATAAACATCAGATGCATTTGGTTAACCATCTCTTGTCTTTGCAATAAGAGCTATCGTCGTTACAAGCATGCTTAGCCATAGCATACAAACACTTACCATACATCCACTTAATCTACTTTTGTTTAAGCATCATGTGTGAGAGATTGTAGTAGACCCCTGGGAGAAAGACATCATAAACATAAATCTACAAGTCTACGATTTTTATGATAACAGTTTACGCTTCAATTGATCAAACGTTACTAGCTTTACATTCACGTGCTCATGAGAAAAGTAGACCTTTTAGATAGTTAAATTTCCAACTTACATCTTTGTACGTGAGAGATTGCAGTAGACCTTAGGGAGAATGACATCAAAAACAAGAATCTCTAAGTCTACTATTTTCATGAGAACCGTTTACGCTTCAATCGATCAAACATTACTAGCTTTACAATCATGTGCTCATGAGAAAAGTAGACATTTTATTGAATTTCGGACCCACATCCACGTACGTGAAATGTCTACTTTTCTATCTAGAGAGATTTACTTAATATTATACATAATTATACATGTTTGGTGAGACAATTGATCATATAATTGTAGAGATATATTAAATTTTGAAACAATCATGATGGTATATGATGGAAACTGTCTTGATTGGTGAGCGTGTCAATTAGCCTAAACATTTGAAGATAGTTCTTCTTTCTTATATTTCAAAATGAAAGTGTAAAATGATCAAATATTGTGCAAAGTTGTCAAATAGTGTAGAATGGTCAAATATATCAACCAATCATGCAGAAGAACTGGTACTGCAGAATACAATATGGGATGATAAACCCAAAATAAATTAATTTACCCCTTCGACGTTCATGTCCATCGAGGTACTGCAGAAGAAAAAACTGCAAAATATCGTAGGATGGTTAACACTGGTAAAAGTATTCTGAAACACAGAAAAACCATTGGCATCTCAAAACGTCCAGGTCAAAATACGGTTTTCAAGTTGAATTTCGAATTAGTGGATGCTGCCAACGAGAGGCAATCCCATAAGCAAAAAGGAAGAGACTCATATATGGCAGACGTAAATAGAGCTTTTGCACATTTTCGTTAATCCATGAACAAGAATATAGGATCCATATATAATTTATGTTATGTAGAATCGCACAAGAAGCAAAATGCGTCACCAAAATCTTGGGAGGGTGAGGGTGAAGCTTACAACTGAAGTTATGTCACACTATACAAACAGCTCCATTAGGCTGCACTGACCTCTCATCTGAAATGGGGTCTCTGGGAAATATCCTTCACACCTATCAAACCGCTTTTGACACCAATATTCTCCTGTCAAAAGATGTTCAACAATATCAAATTTTGAATTGAAGAATTCAGAAAGTTAGTGAAGCACATTGTAAACTTGCAAATCTGCAACAGATTAACACTGCAATCGCATATTGGGGACAGTATATCTTAGCTCCTTACTGTAATCTTTACCTTCAATTTCTGTTAAATAATTACAAACATCTATGTAATATATTAACCACCACAAATAGTTCGAGAAATTGCACATCGTAGAGAAAAGACATATTTAGATACGTAGCCAAGATATAGTCATCACTGCCGAAAAAATGATACCCCTATAACCTATTGCTGCACAAAGTCCAATGAGGTTTAAGTCTAAATGTGATTTGGTAAAGTCATTTGGGAAGACAGCATCCAAAGGGGGAATACTTTGGCTTCTCTATGGTAGAGTTGCTAAGGTGGTTCTTCATCTTCTCAAAAGCTACAAATCTAGCTCTAAATCACATGATAATAACCAAAATGAACCAAAATGATGGACCGCAAATTATGAACTTACCCCAAGTTGGAGATGAGAATGAGTGCAAAATACATTGAAGTACCCTAGAACAGTAATTTTTAATTGTCTTTTACTTTCTTTTTGAGAACCCCTAAATGCCATAAACTCGATAAATCAAACTTCAATAAAGATGCAGCTGAAATCTAATCTGCGACAAAAAATCTCATCCCTTCCCAGATTCTGTTCCACCTATTATGTGATCAATTCCCCATCTACCATAACCTGCCATGCTACCCAAACGCCAACTGTCTATACTACTTAACCATTCCCTTCACAAGACCTTCATGTTGATTGCAGCTCACCTGTAAGACTGATACCAACAGATAAAGAGATGAGGTAACTAGAAGCAAATGATAAATCTCCAAATTTCTTCCACTGCGACACCACACTCAGAAAAAGATAGACTGTATACCTGTCTTATCTGGCACACAACTTTACCTTCATTGGCCAATCCAATCTAGATGTTGAGATATCTATCCCACATCGGGAATATGAGACCTTATCTGTGAGCTTATACGGGTTTGGACTACTCTCTCCATTACCAATTGGTTTTGGAGTTGAACCCCATACTACTTTATCACTAGAGAAGTGAAGGAATATCATTGGAACTCTTTCGTAGCACCCCTATAATTAGAGAGAGTCACAGTATGATTTCACATGTGTTAGTGCATTTTCATTGCATGTAAGTAGGTTTATCAGAACAAATATGAACAGAACGGGTTAGAACTTTTGGCTGATTTTATGATTGAATGCTGGTAAAGTTTTCGCATCTAAATCAGTAATTTCAATTTATTCTGTTAGGTAGTTCCAGTATAATGCAAGGTTGAGAAACTAACTAAATAAATTTTCAGTCAAACAGTGAAATGTGAATGTTTTTTGTTATCTAGTATTGACCTATGTACCTTTCCAGCCAGTCCTGTTCTGTCATGTCCTTGCAGAATGCTATTTCTTGTCCCTTTCTGACTAGTAACATTGGTTCCAGCAGCAACACCTTTGCTATTGCATTTCTGAGTCTGACTGCCAGCTGCTTTTCCTTTCACATTATTCACTTTTTTATCAGATGTAGCCAGACCTTTCACATTCTCTGTCCCTGAGGCAGCCAATCTGTAAGACCCAACAACTACTGGCTTCTCCTTGGACTTTACAATTGCAGTAATTAACTTGTTTTCATTAACTCTAACTGGTCCCAAAGGTTTCTTTCTGCGGGTCTGAACTTGTACCTTCACACAGTAAGAATCATGATTTCAATCTTCTAATCATGCTTAGTACGTATCATTCATGGTCAACTTCATGATAAGAGAAACAGCATATCCAAAAGTAAATCATGACCCAAAGGACTGTCTATTTTATTTGTTCATTTTTATTATACTTTTTGGATTTTTTTCTCTGAGGGGCGATGCTTTAAGAATATGTTAGGAAAAGAGTTAGGGAATGAGCTGCATTACTAACAACCAACAAGGGTTTGTATAGAGTACAGCCCAAACCGCAACATCAAAATCAGCAAGATTAGATAACACGGTGTTATTAACACCCCCAATCAAACCTAGGAAACCAAATATCTAATTGCACAACTACATTATCGTCTGCAAGCTGAAGCATCAATGGCAATCAAGCATGGCTGATACACTCCGAAACATAGGTATATTTAATATGTACATGAAACTAGAAAGTAGAAATATATTAATGATTTAGTGTGCTTGTGCCGCTTTCAATGACTGCATGGCACCTTGGTCTTGATCTTTTACAATGACCGTCAATGTTTCCAATACTCGTACTTTTCCTCAAATTGAACCCTTATTAATTTTTCACGAGATTTAACCAAAATTTCTAAGTTTTCAATGTGGTGCTACTAGAAAATTGATGAGAAAACAAAAATAATGATAATCACAAAGAAAAATCAGTGACCACTATGAAAACTTGGGCATCATATGACCTGCAAAATGGACAACTTAACAAAACAAGCAAGGTGCGCATCAAACTTTTGTTGCAAAATAACACATACATGTATTTTAAAATTTTGTGGACTAACTGAACACGCATGCACACAATTTGGACAACAGACTTTATAACTAAAAAGACATCACCCTTAAGAACCCTTTGCTACCAAACATATCCAAAGCAAATTTGATGAAGAGCATTATAAACACCAATAATCAAACTAAAATGTGGAAAAATCACCAAGAAGAAATGGTGAGGTCATGATGGAAACACAAAACCTGAGATGACATCCCCACCAATTAATAGAGATGCAAGGATGATGGCCACACTAGACTTATGACACTAAATGATGAAAGAAAATGACAGTGATAAAACAAACAAGAAAATGATTAGCAACAATCTCTAGACCAGCATGATTGCATTTGGTATATATTTTCTGTTTTTTTCCAGTACACTAATTCTGGGACCACAGCTTTGACACCTTGGGGAGAAAATAAGAAGACAGATGACTCACTCAAGAACAAGTGTACGACCTTAATCAGAATAAGAAACTCAACAACTAAACTAATAGATATAGAAACAAGATCGCATCCTTCATATAATAGAAACCCCGAAATTATTTCGTCACTTAGAATCCTAGTATTTATACCCCCAAGCATGTATACTAATTTTGAACTTAAGTAGATAAGTTTCTCAAAGTTTGGCAGTTATTGACAATAAGCTGACAATGTTTTAATAACTAGATATACTCATCAAAATAAGTCAACTATATTTCATAACTGCAAATAAGAATAAGAAAATCTTGAATATGGGTATCTAATCTAACCTTTGGTTTTGCAGCTTGCTGATAGGTTGACTTCCCTGTATTAGATCCGGTTCTGTAGTTAGATGTCCCTTGCTCAATCTTAGTAGATGTTTTGGATGCCTTGGAAAATTTTACTTTGTTCTTGATTGCAACATTTATTCTTGTCATATTACTGCTACTTGGTGTCCTTTCTTTGTATTGCATTGATGTAGATATTGAGCTCCTGACATCATAATAAGGATTTGAAGATGACCCAACACTAGACTTTCCAGATGAAGAGTTACGTCCCCTAGATTGTCTTGTGTCGCCAGTAATCTCCACTCTAGATGCTTGTCTTGTAACACAGCTTTTCCTCATACCAGTCTTTATGAGTGACAAAAGCCCACCTGCTTGGCTTAGAGGGTTACTTGATTTTCCCATATTCTGCTGTTGCTGCTGATCACTCTCATGTGTTATCGTGCTTGCTGTATTGCATTCATCTGCTTTCTTATCCATAAAAGTCAAAGCAGACGTTGAATCCCCACAACTTGGTATGCCATTTCCAATTGAACTTCTTTTACTAACCCAACTGTTCTTGGAACGAGAAGTTCCTTTGAGATATGCATAGCATGGTTTGCTTTTCATGTCATTACCGGATTCTGAAGTCACGCAGGAAGATGTCCTGCTCAGAGCATTGACAGGGTGTCGCTTATCTATTGGAATAACCTGGTTGTCCCCTCTCCATTTCTTGCTCACATAGTGCTTGCCTCGAGACCTAGAAACAGATGATGGAAGCTTCGGTGAAGATGGTCCTAGCAAGTCAAAGTTTAACCTCGTACCCTTCTCCCCATGAGAAAATGCAATCTTCAGCTCACGAGAAGAACACTGATGGAACCTAAAATGCACCATCAAATTACTAAGCATTCTTATTTCAAATTCAATCACTCTAAATCCAAAATCGGCTACAACAAAACGGAAATGATCTTGATTGAAGTGGACAAGTAATGCTTACAAGTGGCTAGTGTAAAACCAGTCATCATTACTGCAATGCATCCAAAACAGAAAGATTACATTTGGAAACTATTCAACCTCAACCAGTCATCTTCGAAACAAGGCACATGAGAAAGAACTTAACAACATCATAAAACTGAACTCACCCATCTTGCTTGTTTGAATTGACTTCTGATTCGAGATCCGCCCACATAGGAGCTTCAATCTCTTCCTGCACAAATCATCAACCAAAAAAAAGAGCAACTGTTCATTCTAATGTTTCAATCTGGGCATTTCGCAAACGAAGACCAAATGCAATCAACTAAAAATCGATGAGAAAATGAAGCCCAGAAACATAAACAAGTTGAAAAGAGCATTTCAAGCAAAGTAGATACTAAAGATCATAAGAACCCTAAGGAAATTGAAACCCATGCTTATATAATCAAGAATTACCAGAAAACCCCAGTGATTATTCATCTTCTGCTTCAGCATCTTTGGGCGAAATCGAAAGGAGTGATCCGAAACTCTCCTACTACAACGATTCGTCTTCCATTCTGGTTCTTTTGAATTGAGAGGAAGACCAAGAGTGGGGGGGTTTCAGCTTCCACTGCCAAATTAAACGACGCCGTAAAAGTTGGACGGTTCAGATCAACTGAATGGGGAATCGCGATTGTGATATTAACCTTTAGACCGTTGGCTTGGGGGTTTCAAATTATTTTATCCCACGTAACAAAAAAAGGAAACAAGTAAATTCCATTTACTCGTTGGATTAATGTAAAAACGCGGAATAATTTTTTAACGAGATCACACGGTTTCTTTAAAGTCCGTGATAGAAGATCTTGTACGCCACTACGAATAGATTTAGATTTATCTGCAATAAATAACGGGTTTCAAACATATTTGAATTTTTTTAATGATATATGGATTTATTATAATTAAAATAAAAATTATTAATTTTTATATTTTAAAAAATAACATTTAAAAGTATTTAATGAGTTCATACTAAAGTCTAGGGTTTAACTTTAGCCTTTCCTATCAATGAACAAATAAAGAAAACCATTCTAGAAAAAAACTTTGCATACTAAAAAATTACCGATCACATAAAGAACCATGACACATAGGACACAAGGACTTATAGAACTAACCAAACTAGGCTAAATGGTTGGATCTCCTAGCAGGGTAATGCCCAAGAATTGTGGGAGCTAATAATCCCATCAAGTTGAACAACTAGGTTATAAGTTATAACCCAAAACACGTTCATAACTTTCTTTGATTTAGCTATCTCTTTATTTGGTGAGAAATGAATAAATTCATTAATAGAAGGCACAAACCCTCCTAAACCCTAATGCGTGTGTATTAACAGTTATGTATTTGTTCATTAAACCTTGAATCAGATGTAGTACATACGTAGCTAGCTACGCTGTTCTAAACTATTAGTTTATATTCAATATATAGTACGTATCATGTGCGCATGTATATCGATCGTTCTTCTTTAAACGGACAACTTAACTTGAGGTTGATTCCCGTAGTAGTCTTCTACTTGCTTCATTCTAACGTGAATCTGTATGGAACAAGCCCGACAGGTTGGTCAGAATTCTGTGCTTTTCTGCAGATGAACATGTAATAACTTATTCCAAATCAATTTGCTATAAAACTTGTAGATCAAAGCTTAGACAAGCTAACAGTTAAAATCATTGAATTAAGTCATATACTAGTGAAAAGTACAAAAAGAAAACCTCAAATCTTAAATCCGTTAAATGTAGATCATATATATATATATATATATGATCTATTAAGAACGGCATGAAACCAAACGGCAGTCCTCTTTCCTTTTTCTTTTTGTCTGAAGAAGAAAATGTGGAAGTGAAAACAACGTACCACTGCTCTCAGTTACATAAATAAAGTGAGTGTAAACTCCTCTTTGCTCTCATATTTCTCACGGCTACATAATATTCAAGGCCCCAAATATCTGAGCATCTATTCACAGCCACCACTGGTTCAACCATCAGAGCTCTGTGTAACACAATTAATATTTCCCCTAGTATACACATTTCTAAGGGATCCCGATTTCTAATGCCAAAGATAAAATGGGGATAGAAGATATGAGTTGGAGATGCATGAGATCCTTTGAAGCCTTCTCATTGGTTTATTCAAACCCTCACAACCCCACCAATACTACTTCCAGCTTCCTTCGTTCTCGACCACCAGTAGCTTCCATTTTATAAACACACACTTCCCTTAATCTGTACTCACTTGCAAGCTTCATTTAATTCCCAGCACCTCAGAGCTAGAACAAGTTAGTCAATCTATCAGTTAAAGCTTCACAGTCATGGCCTCCATGCGTATGGCAGCCGCTGCTAGCTCCAGCACATCGGGAAAAATGAGACCTTACACGTGGCTTATAAGGGTTTGGGTTACTCTCTTCACTGCCAATTGGTTTTGATTTTTGAAGTTGAACCCAGACTACTTTATCAGTGACGACTAGTCAAATTTCTGTCTGATTAAAAGCAAAAAGTTACGACATGAAATGGTTGAAACAATAACAAAAGAGAGAGGAACCCAAATTTGAACCAACGAAAACCAATAAAAATATAAAAAAAATATATCGAGCGCTTCAGAACAAATTGTAATATATTTTTGTGAGGTAAGGATTTCTTGAATTACCTTCACTTCAGAAATCTTCCTGCTCGACTTTCGTCTAGTTTTAGTAGTAGCAGCTTTCCTTCCACCATTTTCACTAGGAACATCTGCATCAAAGCAAGTTTAAATGAAAATTGAACAGTAGCCAAAGATATTGTTTCTTTAATGCAGGTTGTAGCCACGAATTCAAGAGTGTAGTCCAACAAAAACTTACAAAGTTCCGAAGTGATAGTTAAAAGTTGTTGACTTTTTTTTCCATTGCAAGAAATCCTATCTAACATGCTATTGTAATAGTGATGTTTAAAGATCTCAACCAAATTAAACTAGAAAAGGTAAGTTTGCATTACTTGATTGTTGTAATTTTGTGGTTCCTTGCTTAATTTGACAGAAATGACGGCGAGCCCAGTAACCACGGAAATGCTTTTGAACACCAATTATTCCTCGGAGAACTTTATTTCTCTTATTCTCCAATGGAGCAATCTGTGAACAACATTCAACAGCATGATGGCAAGCACCAGACAAAATAATCTTAAATCAACGCAAAAATGTATGTTACTCAAGTGCTCGATAAAATAGGAATTCATGAGCATATAGCCAGCCAGAGAATCCATCATGGTATGCTACAAGGAAAAGAAACCAGGAGAAATGCTTACCTGCCCTGCTCGAAGATACACTTTTGTATAGCCTATTTGATACATTTCAGGGAGGAAACTGAATTGTTGTAGAACAGCGATGGATAGACTTAATGGATCTTAGCGACAGTGGCCTCTGAAAGCAGGAATCCATACCTAAAATATGGCACATGAGAAAAAAAATATAGCTCAACAATTTAAGAAATAAGTAAAACTTAAAAGGGTAACCCAGCATTTTATCTATACCAACTTCCTGCAAATTCTTGATGTGCCGTTCTAGTGGGATATCCGGATCGTGATATCCTAACAAGCTCTGAAACTCCGGAACACCTGAGCTGTTGTAAAACAAGTTCTGCTTCAAACACGCCCGGAAGCAGTTTACTATTTGGCATTAAGCAGAGAACAAAGTGAGGTCTGCTATACTCCAACTGGTGCATTAGTTTAAATAATTGGCCCTACAAACATTCATGAACAGCATGATATCTCAGCACACTACTACATATTTTACAATACACTGTAACTTTCTTAGCACGCAAAATAATCCAAAAATCATCTCCTAAAGTTGCATTTTACTGATATGAAATTCACAACTTTGACTTATGATATAAACATGCAAAAGCTACTCAAACTTCTAGCAGAAAATTTGCAAAGCACAAGTACCTTGAACTTCATACCAACACTTGGTTTAAGAGAGTCC
This sequence comes from Comarum palustre, assembly GCA_951800085.1. Taxonomy (NCBI): domain Eukaryota; kingdom Viridiplantae; phylum Streptophyta; class Magnoliopsida; order Rosales; family Rosaceae; genus Comarum; species Comarum palustre. The sequence goes on along the minus strand of OX637587.1, from coordinate 12,586,473 downwards.
GATGCATTCATCTTGCAAGACGTAGCTGCTGGTATCTGGAATTGCTTAAGCACTTTGGAGGTGAACAATTGCCGAAGCTGACTGCTGCATGATGACAAGAACTGGATGGTAACAGAGGACAAAGAAACTCTGCTCTTTTCCGAAAACCCACGTGTGTCATAGAGGACCTGATATAACATCCATGTAAGTGAAACTATGTTGGCCTTATGAAAATCATTCTCACTTTTATGGCTAAAAAGGTCCTCAACCATGCATGAATCAGTAATAATGAGCATTTCTTCTTGCCCTCATGCTATCCTATCCAATGTAGGACGAAGACTGAGGAAACTAAGAGAAGAGATATCATGGTCGCAAGGAAATTCTCAAGGTGCCCTTGAGAGAAGTTTTGAGTGAGATAACCTAGAGCAGTCATTTGTTAGGTTGTTACATTCCAAAAGGCAGGGGCGGAGCCAAGTAGAGCTTCGGCAGGGCTCAAGCCCAACCGAAAATTTTGAGCCAGAAAAAAACTAGGTGTATATATGTATTTTTTGTGTGATATATCCATCAAACCTAACCCATTTTCACAATCTAACTCTATATTATCTTTCTCGACAGCTTCACAGCTATCTCTAGTTCTCTCTTCCTCTCAACTAACAGCAACTTCCAATCCCTCAATTCTTCAATTTCTCAGTCTTCACCGGCTCATTTTCTCAATTTTTTTAGTTGTTCTACTCTTGTAATCCCCTTCTTACTCCATTGAGAACACGATTGTTAGTGCGATTATTGAATTTTATGTAAATTTCGTTGGTTTAGTATCTTGTGTACTTTTCCCTCAAATTTGTCAAAGTTCATCGCTTGATAGCTTTCGCTTCATCTTCAAAAAAAAATTTTGCCCTTCGACCAAAATTGAAGCTCACCCCATCTCTAAATCTTAGATCCGTCACTGCCAAAAGGGCATATGGCACTTTGAACCAAAACACCATGCCTCTTGAAAGAAGGGACCAAGGTCATGCCCCAATAACAAAAGACATTATGCCAAAAACATGTACAAGCAAAAAGAACGCCAGGGAGGGAAACCCTAAGAAAATTCCCCCTGCCATTTTCGCTCTATGCACTCCAAACAAAAAACCTAGTTTTATTTATGTCCACCAGCACCTTGAGAAGGTAAGCCCAACTGCCTGCTCAGATACTCACCAGCATGAATGCACTCTTTTATTTTATTTTATTTTATTACGATTGCATGTGTGTATTTTGGAAAACCAAACATTTAAATTTGGATTAGCATGCTTCAGTACAAATAATTTTGACAATTTAAAAAACGATCCAACTGCATATTGTAGTCACGGTTATTTGTACTACTTATTGTAGTCAGTTATTTTCAGTTCGGTGGTTGTTATTGTTAACTTCTCCAGAGTCACTTTCTTTTTTCTGAAAGACACTTAAACTATCTATGTGCTTCCATTCCTTTATGTGTGGAAGTTTGTCAATGTGTTCAAGCAAAGCTAACCTCTACAGCATGATGATGAATACTTAAAAATCCATGTCTTTCTGCTTTAAAGCAAGAGTTCCCTTTCAAATGCTGCTTAAACTTATCTGCAAGGGTCAAATCAGCTGCCTCTAGGAAGTTTGATTCCTCTTCCAACAATGATAGCAGCCCTAAAGGTTTCTGTGAAAACAGAGAATCAGGTGTTTTTAACAGTCAAAATAAGGAGTTTGGTTGTTAAACAAGAAACATATACTAATGAAATGAGAGTAATACTACAAAACCCAGGATGTTTTATTGCTACTCTGCGATATCTTTTTACCAAGTATAACAAGGTGACTACAATTACTGATGGCTCTAATTATTACAAATTAAAAAGCCAGAGAAACTACATTTTAGAGGTATCCAACTAACTCCCGATGAACAGGTCAATGAACTAAAATGCTTAAATCGTTTTATTACCTTCTCGAAGAGATCCAAGCACTCTTGGTTGCCTTCAAAATCTACTTTAGTCCAATCAATCCCATCCAATTCACATTCCTGAAAAGGAACAAATATCATTCATACTTTTATTCATGGCAAACAGCCTCATAAGATATTTCTACTTAAACATGCCCATTGGCTGTAAATTACAGAGTCAATACGGCAAACGATCCCCAATCTATTTCCATTTGAGATGTTCACCTGCGTTCAAGCTTTAATAAATGGCGAATGAAATGTTGTTGCAGCCTCTCATTTGCATAATTAGTACACCTGTTCAAAGCTGTTCTTCTGAAAAATGAGGCATTAAGATCCATAAAATTCAAACACATTCAAAAAAATAACAAGAAAAAATTAAATTAATTGTAATAATTTTATACCTGTAGTGACTCAAATCCGTATATGTCAAGTATATTGATGGATCTCCCAGTATAGCACCTTCCCACTTGAAGAGACTTGTTAATGAGCTCTAGAAGCCAGTCAAACAAGCTCACATAGATGAAACTTGCTAACACATCCCTTGCACCATTGGCCTGAACATTAAAGAATAAATAAGTTCCTTATTATACAGAAATGGTGCATTCTTCTATCACGGATGGAAGACAAATTATTCAGTGCTCAACAAACCTGCTGCAAAGTCAATCTGCTGTCAATTATATCCTCGTCAGCATTGTCATGGGTGGATAAAGCTAGCATCAACTCCTGGGTGCTACATCCCATCAGCCTGGAAGCAGTGGTTATGGCTGCCAAAAAGAAAAATCAAAGAGAAGTTACGTATATGAAAACATCTAGTAGTTACCAAATCAGTTCCCTTGGAGGTAATAAATGTCTGGACGTCACAACACAAGATTATATTCCAGAATGAAAATCAGACACTAGGGGAAACACTAGTAACAATGTGAAAACATAATTGATACTGAATTTTAGATGCAACTTGGTTACACAAAGAAGCTTCTACTATTTCTAACAAACTTTTTTTAAAGTCTGTTATTCTATCATCTTGTAAGACACATAGAACAGAACAGTCTATACCATTTCTGGCTAAAAGCTTTATTCCTACTTGAACTATCCCAATATGCATGTAGGAATATTTCTTCTGAGATGCTTCACTTAATTCTTTTGGAGTGATTAACCTGATGTTGGTTTATCCTCCTGTGGCAGAAACTGTCCGTTCAAGATTCTTGAATATGTGAGAATCCATAAGGAATGATCATCTCCTATAGATCTCATTGAGTTTGAATCTGGGAACCGATGCTTCTCGCATGCTAGATTCAATTTCATTATACTCAGATTCTTGAGCGTTGATTAACTGTATAGGCATAATATTTCTTTTACTGAGTATTATACTCAGCATTTTTAATTACATCTCTTCTGGTTCAAAATACAGATTTGGATGAGGACCATGTAAGGAGTTTAGGTTCACTAAAGTTAAACTCACTTTCTCCTTTTGGTAAAGGAGGTATGATTATTTTACTAGCTACGTTATGAGTTAGTTGTTCTTCATTGATCTCTTCTCCTTCTTGTATCTTCATGTTTTCTACACTTATTTGCAGTCTTGTTATCCTGCTGTTTAACTCATAGAATTAGTTTTCGAGATCAATACTCATCTCTTGGAGATAAGCGATCTTGTAATTCTGCTGATGAATTATTGTCTTGACATTATCATACACTGTTTCTATATGAAGGAAAAAGCGTTTTATCATCTTCATGTTTTACTTTTAATTCAACTCTGTGATTCATCCTAATCGGGTGATCAGAGTTTTTAAAAGCTTTTTCAGCGATTCTTGAGAAGATTTTATCTTAATTGCTTGCTGACGAATGTTGTCGGCGGGATGCTCAGTGCGAACTAGTTTCTTTTCAATATCCAATAGATATTGTTTTTCTTTGAGATAATCAAACTTGGCTTCAATCTTGCCAAGTGTAGAACTTATCTTTTCAAATTGCTTGAACTTGAGATGAAATCTCTCAAGTTGTATTACAACCTTGTCTGAGGTCGTGTTTCTAGATAGATGATCTAGGTATTTAATTAGGCTTGGTCTGGAAGGATCAAGCTCTTCAACCCCGACTTCTCTTTGGGAGGTAAATAAGATCGTCGTAGAGTGTGTTTAATACTCTACATGTGTACTCTATCGAGTATTGATCTTCCTGAATATGCCTTGAATGAAAGCACTTTTACCACTTATCAATGTCTTTTGTAATACAGAAGGACGGGTAATTATTTAGTTTGCATTCTCTTTTGTTAGTCAAGAAAAGACAACTCTGTGGCATAAGCCTTGATAACCTGCTTTTGAGCCAAGCAGGCTCTGATACCAGCTATGGTGGATCTAACAGAGGCTCAGAATGTTGAGAGGACTCTGATCGTAGTCAAACACTTCCTGTAGAACTTCAATATGTTCTTCAGTACGTTTGATTCTGTGCTGAACTTTAAGGATAATATCCCAGTAGTTTTCTGTTTTTCTAGGAAGATTATCTCTATACTTTTTCAATCTTTTTAGTTTTCTTTTTTTGTCTTGTAGTTCTTTGTAAGAAATTTTAGCATAAGCTAGTAAATCAAGCCGTGTAGCTATTAAGTTTGCTATTGATAATGAAAAATAGTTGTTTACTTTCAAGTAAGAGGATGAGTTTTATATTTGCAGTATGCTAGATAAACAAATTCATAAACTTAGATCTATCATGCTGCGTCAATTTTAAAAGAAAATACTATAAACATACTCTAAACTTTTTTAATAGAATATTCTTTTACTAAAGGAAAAATTAAAGATCGTATTTCTATGTCTAGACGTACAAGTTTTCTGTATCAATTATGTCATTTGTACATACATAACCTTAGGGTTGGGCATGGGACGAGATTCGGCGAATCTCGTCCCGTCTCCAAAATATATTATCGGGACGGGATTGTAGTTTTAGAAATATATCCCACACAGGACGTTCCCTTTCGGGATCAGGACGAGATCGGGATTCCGCAACTAAAGAAAAAAAATAAAAATAAAAAACTTAGAAGAGAAAAATTGATCCTAAATTCTTGAAGAAATTTTATATTTATATTTTATAAAGTCAATGTGTAATCATCCAATAATGATAAGAGTTTTATTGTGTATAATATTTCAATGTATATATTCCATGGTGTTATTTTTTTCATAGTATAATTACCCTAGTTCTAAACTCATAACTCTTTATAAGTAGAAAACGAACAAAAATTGTAAAAATGAAAAGGGGGTCAACAACCAATTAATTAAATGCTTGTAATTTATATCTAACTAATTAATTAAGATCTTGAGAAAACTCTTAAACTTGAAAAATCAAAGGAGCTCTAGCTATTGCTACTTAGATTCGTTGTGACGGTCGATATCTTTCATATGATCATCATCACCAAATGGGAATGAATTATGTCAGGACCCACCCCGAGTTAAATCCCTTTAACTCGAAGTAAATCCTGCGGGGACCACCCCAAGGGAACTTCTTACCGAAACCCCCTTGAAATGGCCAACCCTTCCTACATTCCAACTCAGCACTTCCATGAGTATCTACAACAAACCCTAACTCATGAAGGCATTCTGCTCCCTAACCTACTTAATTAGCTATACTGGGTTAGTCAGAGCAGTCTACTAAGATGATTACCCTAAAGAATTTCAACGGCAACGGATTGATCGACTATGCCTCGACTCTTGTACGCGCACGACCTCCGCTCGAGAACCCTGCACCACTGGGCATTTGAAAACGAAGGGCCCAGGGGAGAAACATTGAAAAACTGTCAGGGTGAGTGGACAAAAATAAAACTTAAAAGCTCTAATTCCTCTAATGTTCTCCCTCTACTTTTTCTAAGGAAATCCGCATGCAGGTAAACCATAAACATTGCATTGGCTCGAAATATAAACAATTATGTGGGGTGTTAACCTCATCCACGAGAAAACCGACCTGCTCTATTCGGGAGGGTCTAATGACCAGCTACCACCGAAGAGGGTCCCCGACCTGCTCTATCCGAGAGGGTCTATTGACCAGCTCAACCGGAGAAGGTCCCTGACCTGCTCTACCCAGAAGATGGTACCCGCTCTAACTGGAGAGGGTCCATGCTAGCAAACAATCCTTATATCCTTTTCCCTTTTCCCTTTTTCAAAATCCCTTGAAAACCTGTAAAACCTGTAAGACCTCGTAAAACCTCGTGGAAACAATAAATCGAAAACCCCATTTAAAATCCGTGAGCCACATTTCTCCTTTAAAAACATCCCCCTCCATATTCCCAAAACGGTGATAATCAATAAAACCATACCCCGGGAAAAATCCTTTAAAATCACGGGATGGGTATGAACCTCTTTCCCGGTTTGTTTGCCTTTAAAATCCTTAAATCCCCTTTTTCCCAAATCACCGTAAAACATACAAATAGAGGAAATTATATATATGCAGGAGAAACCAATCAAGTATAAAGCATGCAATTTAATTTAAAACAAAGTCCACTCACAGTACTCTTTGCGACCTTCTTCCTGCTCGGAAAGCTCCTCGAGCGAAACCCTCGAACTAACACGTAGTCGAGCCCGTCTCACGTGCAACCAGGGACTGTACAACAAATCATTATATTAGTCTCTCTATAGTTGACTTGGTCTTTTCCTAGTTTGACCAGGAATCCTATTTGACCACGTGTTGACCAAGTTCCTTTCTTAAAGCACTTTAATCTTTTTGACTTCCTTTCCCGGTTATCGACTCTTAACTCAATTTACCGGAAGTCCGACTCAGCTTCCGAACTTTCCTTTAACACTTAACTTGACGTTAGGGTGTCTCGTATTAATTCGTTGAATTACTATGGACACCCATTCAACCATTTCACCAATACCTTAGGAGTCCTTAAAATAAATCCTTAAACCTTAACCGGCAATAATCGATGGTCGGAATAATATTTAATTATCCGCCAATAATACTAAACTAGAATAATTCCAAAACCTAACCAAAACTCCTCCAAAAATTACCAAATTTTAACCATAGACTCCTCACAATATGTACTAATTAATGGACATGAAAAACTGCCCAAAAAGTGGCGGCACCGCTGCCAGCTCCGCCACCGACGGCGGCCGCCGGCAGAAATTCCGGCTAAAATTCCGGCGACCTCGGATCGCCACCAAATTTTACCAGTAGCTTCGTCTCAACAATTGGGACAACTTTCTAGTTCAACTCGAAGGCCAATTCGGCCTCTAACTAGGTCAAAAACTCGATGAACAGTAGACCCCGAAAAATTACACTACCAAACTTCAAATCCTCAATTCTCCCTACACACTTCAAATCGAGCTACCAAATTCTAGGGGATTGTAGTACACCTAAAACCCATCCTAAACATATAAAGAACTCAACAATTGGTGATCTAGGGAGGGAGAAATTCAATCCCGAAAATCTACTGTACACACCAAGAACAAATCGGAATTTCTCCCGATTTACGGCGAGTTAGGTCGGAAAGCTTACCTAGGATTGAAGTAGACTCGGAGGCCGAGCTTTTGGGACCGGTGCGCCGGCGGTTGGTGGCCGGACGGCGGCGCTGTGGCGGCCGGAAGCTCCGGCAGCGATTCCCGTCGGGGGAGAGGAGAGAGAGCCGGGTGAAAAATCTGATTTTTCACCCCGGTAACTCCTATATATAGCCGTTTTACCGCACAGTAACTTTATACTTTTGTTTATAACTTTCCCATACGAACTCCGATTTGAGCGTGCTACGTGTCCATGAACTCGTAACGACGCCCTCTACAACTTTCAAGAAGGAAGTTTCCCCAAATTCTTGACTTAACGAAAAGTCAACTTCACGATCATTATACGGTTAAACGGTCACTTTAAATGGTAAAAGACCAAAGTAACCAACCGTAAAATAATCCTAGGATCGGGGTGTGACAAATTATCTAACTCTTGTCATGTGAAACTAGTACTTTGAATTTAGGTTTAGATTTTGAGAGTCTCATTGAGCGTGTTTGAGTTCATTGTAAGAGTATACACCCTAACAATAGGACGGTTACGATCGGATATAAGTACAATTATACTTTCGGTACGGTCACGTCCCGATCCCGTCTCGTTCTGTTTACAAACTATCGGGACGGGACAGTACGGTACCATCAATTTAAAGCCCCATCCCTTTCTAATTTTCAGTACGAAATCGGGATTGAAGTACGAAGTGCCCGGTCCTACATAACCGTAACCTATTAAAATGAAATGTAGCACCAAGCTCTCGAAAGCATCTTCTATCAATTGGGGCTTTGTACCTTTCGGGCCTAATCTATGGGTCTTACAAGCACCTTGTTACTGCAATTTTGCATTGATAGGCTAAGCTAGCTGGTAGCTGTGCTAGAGTGGCGGTCATATATTTTTGTGACCAGTAATTAGCTCCTTTATGCTTTGATTTTTGTTCTTCTAAATAGCTAATTGTTATACTCCTTTTTGTTGATATGTACTCATAAATATTTATGCAAAAAGCTCAAAGACATTTTTGTCCTCGTACACTATTAAATGATCCAGTAGTGTTCATGCTAAATTGTTAATGATATTTTTTGATCGGGGGAGGTTAGCGGGGTTAGCAATACACACACCCATGTAGGATATCATAGCCGAAGTTAGACTAATTCTTGCATTGCCGACAGGGCTATAAGCTACAGACACAAGGCATCAAACACATTGACCGACTACAAGGCCTCACCGTGGCTGGCCACTTACCTGACTCATGGGGTTCGAACACCAGATCTGGTGGTTAGTTAAGACAGTGTTTTCACCCCACTATCCTAGTGGTTATTATTAATGATATTTGAGGCTGATCGTTTTGCTCATACGAAATTATTTCTCAATTTTATGAAACAATAAACAAATAAAGGCTAAATATAGTCTCCTCTAAAACGACCAACATCTAAGAGATCATGCCAGTGCATTTGAAGTTGACAGAGAGATTTGCTTTAGCTTTCAATTTGCTAAGGGATTTGGTCAGATAATATATGTGGAGCTTTCTAAGTAAATTAAGGAGGTTTGTGTTTGGTCTAGAATTTGCAGTCCTTCAAACAACCGGCTTGTAAATTTGTGCTAGGCGTGCCAGTACCTTTGGGTCAGGTACAACCTTGAAGTTGGATGCTACTTGATGCTACTTGCGTCCCTCTTCTGACTTCTTCTCACAGCGACTGTGACAGACGCCGATCTTCTTCCTCTGTGCTAGGTTCTCTTCTTAGACCTACAAGGGAAAAGTCCCTCTAGGATTTTTCTCCAACCTTTGAGGATGGCCGAATCTTACTTAGTATGCAAAGAAACTAAGCAGCGGGTATCAAGATATAAACTGGCGAACGAATTCTCCAGGACTGGTTGCGGGAGTAAAACTGCTCAACGGATCGAACAGGGGAGTAGAGAGATTTCAACGGATTGAAACCTGTCAGACTTAACGGATTAAGTCCCTTTTGCAGCTTGACGGATCAGGCTACGGTTGCTGACGGATCAGGCTTGGGTTGCTGACGGATCAGGCTTGGTTGCTCCGGAGAGGCTTGAAGACTTTCGCGTGGCGAAGTTGTTGTCTGTTTGTTGATAGATGTAGTTGTGTTTTTCTCTTGCACCTCAACCCTTTATATAGTGAATACTAGGGTAGATGTTTCCTTGCGAATCAAGGTATAGCCTCAAATAATCCTTCTTGTAGTGCAAGACTAATTCTTAAAGCCCAATCATGTAAGCCCAAAACCATTCTAGTGGTAACTTAACCTCCTGCAACCACGTGTCTAATTTCTTATAATACCCTCGCGAACGCTTTTCCAACCGCGAACGTATTCTGTTAACACACGCCCCGCTTCGCGAGCGCGTTTCCCCCTGTGAACAAATTATCTCCTTTCGCGAGCGTACTTTGTTACTGTGCTCCTTGCGAGCGCTTTTGACTTTTCAAACGTCCTCTGACCCTCTTGACCGCAGGCATCGGTCCACTTGCCTTTCTATAAATGGGCTTTTTACTTCTGGATCCAACATTGCCCCCCAGCTCTTGAGATTAAGCCTGTTTGCGAAAATCGAAAAGAGCTATACCTTAGCATTGATTTAACCAAAAGCAAACGTCTTTTCATTGTCAAACTCCTCAGAACACTCAACCATCATTTCCCTCTGCAACTCTTTTCAAACCTTCCTGAGATAATCCGCCGCCGTTCCTACTTCCAAATCAATGGCACCCAAACACACCTTCTCTGCTGTGAAAACCACACCCAGAACCCCTTCTGAGCATGAAGCCCTAAACTTTGTCCAAGCCATGGCTGGCCTCCGACCTGCTCCAAAACACAAGGGTTCTTGGTTGAAAGTTAAGATTGATCAAACCTGCGACCTGGGTCCTTGGGTCGATGTCTTCCCAAACTCACTTGAACTGCCTTACCGCCAACATGCATCCCGAATTCCCCCTTTAATCTTTCGCAAAGAAGAAGCTTCCTTCGTCGACTGGCAAAAGTCAGACGCCCAGACCAGATTTGGACAGTGGCCAAACACTAATGACGCCGAGATCCAGTGGTACCAACAACGCCGTAGCAAAGACCTTGAACGATGGCAGGCCGTTGGAATCGCCGATCCTATTGACCTCTGCTTCTCCCTGAAGTCTGGCTGCAACAGAGCTCCCCTGGCAGCAGCAGTCTGTTTCTGGGACACTTCATCAAACACCTTCCATCTCCCCGCAGGCCCAATGGGTATCACCCTGCTGGATGTGTATACAATTACCGGGTTTCCATTCGCAAACGCACCAAGTCCTCTCAACGACCTTGCTCTGGAACATCAAATTCCTTCTGATCAGCCTCGCCCCAACTCATACGCCGCGTGGGTCAGTCACTATGGGAGCACTGACGACGATCTAAGTGGCCTAGCATTTCTGGAATTCTGGCTACTCAAATATGTTGAATGTAGCGCCACCAACAAACCCACTTTCGCCTGGGCCAGAACGGCTGAGCTACTTTACAATGGTATCCCTCTCAATCTTTTGGAGTTAGCCACTGGATTACTATATAGGTCACTACACTTTCTATCCTTAGAGCCCTTTAAACACAGATCTGTTAGCGGTCCTCTTTGGATTTTGGACTTGTGGCTTCAAACCTATTTTCCTGCTTTCCGCTCTTCTTCTGTCACCAGCTTCCTAAAAGATAAGGTTTTAGGCCAAACCATCGTATCCGCTCCACATCCTCCAGCCCTTAGCTATTCGCGTTGTTTCCACCATCTGTATAGTATGGAAAGCCTACCTTCAGATTCTATTACCGTTATCTGCAGACGCACATACCCTTCTCTTGTAAAAGAAGGTTTTATTTTCAGCAACAGCCACAACGTCCTGCAGCTCTTTTTCTTTCTACGCCTCCTTTCCAATCGCGACCTCAAACTACCAGGGAGAGCCGGAGTAGAAATCTATGCCCCTAACTTCTTCGCGAGGCAATTTGGAATGTGCCAAAGCATCCCATATCCCCCATTGGCTAGCCGCAATCATTTCACTTCGTGGCGAGAAACCTACAATGCCGGGATTGATCTTGATTCCATTCCCTCCAGCTTCAAAGACATCATTCAGCCTGTCAACACTTATCCCCTTGGCGGAGTACGTCTGAGCTTCGCGACTACTAATGAGTTCACTAGGTGGTGGACATCAATCAACAAAGGCAAATGGAAACCAAACCACCTATCTGTGTTTAGACAGATCTTCCAGCCATATCAGACACAATTCCGTCATGCCGAAGACCTGGCTGTTTTTGCCATTGACGGCCCTCGCCAAAACGTTGATCCTTCCTTGGCTCCTGAGACGCGAACAGAAGTGCTTCCTGCCCCCCAGGTATTTAAAACTCCTTAACTGCAATAATCAATTTTCTGATCTGTATCCCTTTTTCCGACCATCTTCTTTCCTTGCAGCGTCCTCAAAGAACCAAGAAGCGCGCGAACAAGAATGGAGATCCTCCTCTCAAGAGGCTCAAACCAAGTCTTCCTACAGAAGGAAATGCTCTCCAACCCCAGGTATGGGTTCATTTAATTTGAAAACTCGTATGCTCATGTAGCCAAGTCAATTAATCATATAATTGCCTTTTAGGTGGATCAGCTTATGCAGTCTAGCCCTGAAGCCGTACAATCCCTCGAAAAATGCAGTCAACATCCTGCTGTTTCTGGTGCTCCCAACCTAACTGTTCTAGCTGAAGTAACCTCTGCCGTGGCCCAAGAGGCGATTCCTCCCAGAGCTAACCTGGACACTGGGACTCCTGCTGAAACAGATCAAGAGGTATTGTTTCGATAAACCATTCAATTGGCAATGCTTCAATGATCTTGAGCTCAATTATGCTTCTGTCGTTTCAGGGACCGATTCCTGTATTTGAAGTTAGCTCTTCCTCCGAGTCAGTTGCTTCTCCGATCCTGGATACTATGATGGGAGAGATCTTTAGTGAAAGCGCCAAGCTCGTTCCACTTCAAACTGTTGCTGCGAATGAGCCTATTCCCTGCGAGGCAACTTCCTGTTCGCCTCAGAGAAAAACGACTGATACTCGCGCGAATGAAATTCCCCCCGCGAACGCAGTCTCTCCGACGAACGAAACTGCTATCGCGAATGCCGATCGCGCGACTGATATTGTTCAACCAGTGCTTCAACCGGTAATCCCAACTGAAACTGACCCAAAGGTAACAATTTTTATTCTGCAGCTTCTGTTTGTACTCTTACAAACACTTATTATTTCTTTATTTGCCAGATTCCGGAGAACCTTCCAATGACCTCCCCATCTGATCATGCTACGCCTTCCCTCATCGAGCAAGTTCAACTAATGCTGGATCCTTTTCAAGCAAACCAATCCATCGCTGATGCGACACTATTCCTCCGCAACCTAGAGCATGAGGATCTTCTCCACCCACATACTAGGATCCAAATTGAAGATGCCATTCGTCTCCTTCGAGTTCACGCTGACGAAAGACTCCTGAAAAAATTGCAGCGTCTGTGGGAATTCACAACCAAAGCTGCAACTTTGTCTGAGCGTGCCAGAACCACGCGGTTGGAGGCTCCTCAGTATCATCAACAGAAAGAGAAGTTCCAAGCCGAACGGGTTGCCAAAGCCACCAATCTTGCCAAACTTGTCCATAACGCGACCCAGTTGTTTCCTAACCGACTTGCTGAGCTTAAACGTCAAAAAGCTGAGATTGAGGCCCAGCTAGCAATTGTCGAAGAGGAAACCCAGAACAACTTAAACGCCTTGGAGCAAGAGAAGAACTCCTATCAGACTCTTCAACAAATGATCAACCAGGTGGACGACAGGATCGAAGATTCCCTGATCAACGAAGAAAATATCCAAAACGCCCTTGATACTGCTTTAGCGAACATTAAGCACATTAGTAAATTTATTTAACTGTTTATCTGTTCTGACTTTGTTCGCGCATATTATTCTGGATGCAGAAGATCTTTTCAAATTAATTCCATATCCTTGACCACTCGAAAACTGTTCCCAACTTTAACTGCAACGTCGCACCATTAACTTGCGCATTTACCGTATTCAACTAACACAGCACGCGTGATAAATGCTTGACCAATGAACGAATAGCAAACCATTCAGTTCCCTTTGGTGAAAACCTAGCGTTTCGCCTATAAATATCGATTAATTCCTTTCATCACCTTCAACAACCAAGAACATGTATTCTCCTTTCAGTCTCAAAGCAGTTCCACCAGACCTCTTTCTTCAACCTTTCTGTCCTCTAGGCTTCACAACCAAACCTCAAATCCTGGGTAGGCTTCACAACCTAACCTCAGGAATAAGATCTGATGCGCCCAGCCCTGAAGTCGCATCGAAGTGCATCACTGGAACCAAATTCCACTTGATGAGGGGATTGACTTCTGGTATTGGACCGAAGAAGGCTTCTGTGCCGACAGGATTCCTCTTGCCGAGCCTCTTCCGCGCCAGGTCAGACCAAGTTGCTTCTACTCCCATCACCGTCGACTTGCTTTCAACAAGCTGGCCGCGCAAGGTGGAAGATGAAGCAAAACCTGCAACAGTTTGAAGAGAGACTTTATGAAAGGAGTCGTAATAGCTCTTTCTTTAAGCAGCTTTGTTCTTGTTCAACACTGTATTTGTTGCAACCAGTTCTTGTTCAACACTGTATTTGTTATCCATGAATATTATGCAATAAACACACATTGTTTATGTTCTATGTATAAACCACAGGTGTTGGTTCAAAATAAATTAGGGCTTGAAAAACACAATTTGTTCTTCCCAAAAATTGTCAAAAAATTCGAAAAAGTTCGAAAAACCACATTAATTGGTTTGTATATCTATGGTGCCCCCCAGTTTTATCATGTGCACAAAAAGCCGAAAACCTCAAACAGGTTAGGCGTTAAGCAACATGAATGAAACTGACGAGATTCCAGTTCTGCTAACGAGACCCTGAGGCTCTAAACTCTGCCCCCTTGCTGGCAAACAGGCTGCTCTGTGGACTGTGGCGGCAAAGGATCGTCAGAAGCCCAAACACTTGGAAAATACTGTTTCAGATGCCTCCCATTAATAGGGTTATTATGGACTTCTCCATCCAAATTTCGCAAATAATAAGCACCTTTACCCACGATCTGGTCAATCACAAAAGGCCCCTGCCACGTAGGCGACCACTTACCCCTGCCGCGAACGTGTTCGCCAAAGGGAAGTACTGCTTTCCAAACCAAATCACCAACTCCAAAACTTCTGCCACGTGTCCTGGCGTCATATGCGCGAGCAACTCGTTGTTTTTCAACCATTATATGATCTAAGGCTTCCACACGAGTAGTATCCAACTGTTCATGCTCCTGAAACATGGCCTGAACATAATCCTCTCCTACTAACTGATGTTGTTCGCGAACCCTTAAAGAATTAACACTTATCTCCATGGGTAAAACTGCATCATGCCCAAACATCAAGGCATAGGGTGTGGTTCCTGTAGGCGACCGCTTAGATGTTCGATATGCCCACAGAGTATGATCAAGCTCGTTATGCCAATCTCTAGGATTATCAATCAGCATCTTTCGCAAGATATTGATTATGACTTTGTTACTAGCCTCAGCTTGTCCATTCGCCTGAGCATAATATGGTGTGGAATGCAGAAACTTAATCCCATAGTCAATAATGAAGTCTTCGGTTTCTTTTGCTAGAAATGCTGCCCCCCTGTCTGCAACTAAACACTCTGGGATACCATACCTGCTAATGATGTTGCTGAAGATGAAGCTGCAAACTGTTCGAGCAGATGCATCTTTTAAGGGTACAGCCTCCACCCATTTTGTGAAATAATCGGTCTCTAATAGGATGAACTTGTGCTGCTGAGACGAAGCTGGATGAATAATTCCTATAAAATCCAACGCCCATCCTCTTGCTGGCCAAGGCTTAATAATGGGTTGCATGGGCACATCTGGAACATGCCGCACCGGTCCATGCGCTTGACACTCCTGACAACCTTGAGCAAAGGTGATGCAATCTTTCAAGATTGAAGGCCAAAAGTAACCATAACGACGGATAAGCCACCTCATCTTTGGTCCAGCCTGGTGCGAACCACACACTCCTAAGTGTACCTCTCTCATTACTCGCTTAGCTTCCTTTCCAAAGATACACCTAAGATAAACTCCATCCTCTCCTCTGCGTAAGAGTTCGCCACCTCGTAGCACATAGTTAGTGGCAAAGTATCTGACTTGTCTATCCACTGGAGTAGATGGATTATCCAAGTAATCAATGAGTGGTTGACGCCAATCTGTATCGATAGCCTCTATCGTAGCGACGTACCATTCATCCGCGTCTACCCTCCGAGCCATGAAAGAAGGTAACGTCCTCCTTTCCACCTTCAAAATCCGCTCGCAGACTCCATCAGCCAAAGTTATGCCAGTGGCGATTTGCGCTAATTCATTCGCCGCGAAGTTGTGTGCTCTTGGGATATAATCCAGAGTGACATCACTGAATTGCTCCAGCAACTCTGTAGCCCTTTCCCAAAAAGGAACCAAAGTAAAAGTTGTACATTTGTATAACCCCTTAAGCTGATTGATCACCAATAAGGAGTCACCGAACACACTTACCACTGTTGCCCCCATTGCGAGCAACATTTCCAATCCGATTATGAGTGCTTCATATTCAGCCTGATTGTTGGTGCATTTCCACTCTAGTTGGAAAGAATATGCATGACGAACCCCCAGTGGACTTACTAGAGATATCCCAGCGCCAGATAAACTCTCAGTGCTGCTCCCATCAAAGTATAATTCCCAGGGCTGCATCAGAATGGCCACCACATCTAACTCCCTGTATTGTAAATCTTGTTCCACAGGATGATGAAGCAAAAAATCTGAAACCGCTTGTCCGGTTTGTGCCTTCAAAGGTGTATATTGTAGTGAGAACTCAGACAAAGCTAACACCCATTTACCAATTCGACCCCTAAGAATGGGTCTAGTTAACATGTATTTCACCAAGTCTGTCTGTGCCACCACTACCGTTGTGAAAGATAACATGTAATGGCGTAATTTGCAACCGGCGAAATACAACGCAAGGCACAACCGTTCCATGTCACTATACCTGGTTTCTGCATCTATCAACGTCCTGCTAAGGTAATACACAGCATGTTCAACCACTTTATCATCATCTTGGTGTTCATCTTGTGCTAAAAGTGCAGCAATGGATGTTTCACATGCTGAAATGTAGAGCTTCAAAGGGTGACCCGGCCGTGGAGGCATCAGAACTGGCGGTGAAACTAAGTACTGCTTTATTCTGTCGAACGCTTCCTGGTGACTTGTCTCCCAACGAAACTCCGTATCTGCCCTCAATTTTAACAGAGATGTAAAGGGTTGAATCTTTCCTGCTGAATTCGAGATGAACCTGCGTAAGAAGTTAATCTTTCCTAGTAACTGCTGCAACTCCTTCTTGTTAGTTGGGGCTGGAGCTTCTATGACTGACTTGACCTTGTCCGCTGGAATCTCGATACCCCGCTGATGGACCACAAACCCTAGGAAATCGCCTGACTGAACCCCAAAGACACATTTAGCTGGGTTCATTCTGAGTTTATGTTTTCGCATCCTTATGAAGACTTTTCGTAGATCCTCCATGTGGTCTGCCTTAATCTTGGACTTTACTACCACATCGTCAATATAAACCTCCAATATCTTCCCTAATATGTCATGGAAGATAAGGTTCATCGCCCTTTGATATGTGGCACCAGCATTCTTAAGCCCAAAAGGCATGACCTGGTATTCGAATGCTCCTGTAAATCCTGGACATCTGAAAGCCGTCTTGTGCTTGTCTTCCTCCTCCACAGGAATCTGGTGATATCCTGCGGTTCCATCCATGAATGATAACAGCTCATGCCCTGCCACTGCATCTACCAGCATGTCTGCCATGGGCATAGGATACACGTCCTTTGGTGTGGCAGTATTTAGATTCCTGTAATCCACACACACCCTCATCTTACCATTCTTTTTCCTGACTGGTACTATGTTAGACAACCACTTGGCATACTTTGCAGGTCGAATAATTCCTGACTTAAGCATCTTTTCCACCTCTTCTTTAACTGAAGCCGCTGTGTCGGCATGCATTCGCCTAGGTTCTTGTCTGACTGGCCTGTAACCATCCATGATTGGTAGCTTGTGACAAACTAACTCTGGTGCTAAACCAGGCATGTCCTCGTATTTTTCTGCGAAGCAATCCTTGTATTCGTGAAGTAACTTGATGAGCTTCTGTTTTTGTTCAGGCTCCAAATACATACTTGTTAATATATGCCTTGAACCAGCTATTCGGGGATCTCGCTGGGTTCAGTCTGTTGAACAGCCTCGTTCGCGCGCATCAGTCACTCACGCGCGAATGACATTCGCGCGCATCAGTCGTTCGCGCACATCAGTCTCGTTCGCGGGGTCAGTTTCGCTCGCGGGGGTAGTCGCTCGCGGGGTCAGTTTCGGTCGCGGACGTTTAGTATATAAACGTCCTAAACCTAATTGTATCTAGTGTGATAATACTTAGTAGTGGGTTGTTAGCGCCGCACTCTCTGTATCTCTGTATTCCGCACTCTGTATTCTGTGTTCTTCCTCAATCAATAAAACTGTTCTCCTTCTGCCGTGGACGTAGCTAACATATTGTTAGTGAACCACGTAAATCTGTGTGTTCTTTCTTCCGTCCGTTATAACAAACTGGTATCAGAGCCCAGGAGGGGTTCGAAATCTGGGAAGAAAGATGTCTGGGCTAAACGTGAAGATTGATAAATTCACGGGGAGAAACAGTTTCAGTTTATGGCAGATCAAGATGCGAGCCTTGTTAAAACAACAAGGGATGTGGGCGCCGCTGGTGAAGAAACCGGGGGATCCAGAAATCGCTGAGATGGCCAGTCTGGAGGAGAAGGCACACTCGACAATCTTGTTGTGTCTTGCAGATGATATTATCACCGAGGTCGCAGAGGAGGAAACTGCGGCTGGTCTGTGGTTGAAGCTTGAGAGTCTATACATGACGAAGTCTTTAACCAACAAGTTGCTTCTAAAGCGACGTCTGTTCAGTCTGCGAATGGAAGAAGGCACGAATCTAAGAGATCACTTAGATCAGTTAAACACAATTCTATTAGAGTTGCTGAATATTGATGTTAAGGTTGATGATGAGGATGCTGCCTTAATTCTGCTGGTATCTCTACCTTTGTCGTATGAGAATTTTGTGGATTCTTTTATTGGTGGGAGAGATACTGTAACTCTGGAGGAGGTCAGATCATCTCTTCATACTAGAGAGATGCGTCATAAGGCCACCGGTACAAGTTCAGACAGTCAGGCTGCTGGGTTGGTAGCCAGTGGAAGGATGGGACAGGGAAGCTCGGGGAAGAAGAAATTCAAGAAACCAGGTTCAAAGAGTTCCAAATCCAATGATGTCTGTAACTACTGTAAAGAAAAGGGACATTGGAAAAACGAATGTCCAAAGAAGAAGCAGCAGCAGCATGAGAAAGCATCAGGTACTGCTGTTATAGCAGAAGTTGACACCAATTCTGAAGAGGATTTGGCCTTGGTTGCAGATGCACATACACATCACAGGGATGTGTGGATCTTAGATACTGGGGCGTCTTATCATATATGTCCACGTAGAGAGTGGTTTTCAACCTATGAGCAGATTGATGGAGGCAATATTTCTATGGCTGACAGTCATTCATGCAAGGTGGTTGGAATAGGCTCAATAAAAATACGGACACATGATGGTAAATTCTGTACATTGAATGAGGTTAGGCATGCTCCACGCATGACGAAGAATCTGATTTCTTTGGGTCTATTAGACAGCAAAGGGTTCAGTTATAAAGGCTCACGTGGAGTCATAAATGTCTACAAGGGTTCTAATGTAGTCCTGAAAGGTGTCAAGCGGGGTACTTTGTATTTTCTGCAAGGTACTACGCTTTCAGGTTCTGCTGCTGTTGCATCATCGGAGTTTCACAAGGATGATATGACCAAGCTATGGCACATGAGGCTCGGTCATATGAGTGAAAGAGGGATGCAAATTCTGTCAAAGGATGATCTTCTTGGTGGCCACAAGGTCAAGGATCTTGATTTCTGTGAACACTGTATCTTTGGGAAGCTACATCGCAGAAAGTTTCCTAAAGCAGTTCATAGAACTAAAGGCACGCTTGATTATATCCATTCTGATTGTTGGGGTCCTTCTCGTGTTGATTCTTTGGGAGGTCACAGATATTTTGTGTCTATGATTGATGACTACTCAAGAATGACTTGGGTTTTCGTGATGAAGCATAAAAGTGATGCTTTCAAGAACTTCAAGCAGTGGAAGGCATTAGTGGAAAATCAAACAGGGAAGAAGATCAAGAGGCTGCGAACTGATAATGGTCTGGAATTCTGTTCTGCTGAATTTGATGAGCTCTGCAAATCTGAAGGCATTGCAAGGCATCATACAGTCCGGGATACACCACAGCAAAATGGTGTAGCAGAACGTATGAATCAGACACTTCTGGAGAGAGCTAGGTGCATGCTCTCTAATGCTGGATTAGAAAGAAGGTTCTGGGCAGAAGCGGTGAGTACTGCTTGTTATCTGATAAATCGTGGACCTCACACAGGTATACATCTCAAAACACCTTATGAGATGTGGTCTGGTAAGTCTGCTGATTACTCCAATCTGAGGGTTTTTGGGTGTACTGCTTATTATCATGTAAGTGAGGGTAAGTTAGAACCAAGAGCTAAAAAGGGAGTGTTTGTAGGCTATGGGGATGGGGTTAAAGGTTTCAGAATCTGGTCTCCATCTGAAAAGAGGGTTATACTTAGTAGAAACGTAGTATTTGATGAAAATTCTATGTTTAACCCTACTGTGAAGTCTACTGTAGTATCAGAAAATTGTAGTGTTGAGAGACAGGTGGAGCAACAAGTCATTGAAGATGAGTTTGAACCACAACAGGAAGATCAACACTTACTTTCAGAAACAGAACCAACGGTAGTTAATCAGCATATTCTGACTCATGAGCGACCTAGGAGAGCAAATTTTGGGAAAGCTCCCACTAGGTATGGGTTTGAGGACATGGTGGCTTATGCACTACAGGTTGCTGAAGAGGTGGATCCTCATGAGCCATCCACCTATAAGGAAGCAGTTACATGTCCAGAGTCAACCCAATGGCTTGCTGCAATGGGAGATGAGATGGAATCACTTCAGAGAAATCAGACTTGGGAATTGACCAAACGACTTGGTCAGGGGAGAAAGGTCATTACTTGTAAATGGGTCTTCAAGAAGAAAGAAGGGATGTCACCTGCTGAGGGCATTAAGTATAAAGCTAGAGTAGTTGCAAGAGGGTTCCATCAGAAAGAGGGAGTAGACTACAATGAGATTTTCTCGCCAGTGGTCAGACATACCTCTATCAGGGTGTTACTAGCCATAGTAGCACATCAGAATCTGGAGCTTGAACAATTAGATGTGAAGACAGCTTTTCTACATGGAGAGTTGGAAGAAGAGGTATACATGACTCAGCCAGATGGTTTCCAAGTTCCTGGAAAAGAAGACTATGTTTGCAAGTTGAAGAAGTCCTTGTATGGACTAAAGCAGTCTCCCAGACAGTGGTACAAGAGGTTTGATAGCTATATGATAGAGATAGGCTACATCAGGAGTCCGTATGATTGTTGTGTCTACTACAACAAGGTCACAAATGGGTCTCTCATTTATCTGGTCCTGTATGTAGATGATATGTTGATAGCTGCAGAAAACAAGTCTGAGATACAGAAGTTGAAGGGTCTCCTCAGTGCAGAGTTTGAGATGAAGGATTTGGGAGCAGCTCGGAAGATTTTGGGAATGGAGATTTACAGGGATAGAAGTCAGAAGAAGCTTTTCTTATCACAGAAAGGTTACATCCAGAAAATTCTATCCAGGTTTGGTATGTCTACATCAAAATCTATAGATACTCCAAGTGCTGCAAATATTCATCTGTCTGCTGCGTTTGCACCTAAATCTGCTGAGGAGAAGGAATACATGTCTCGAGTTC
Source organism: Comarum palustre (assembly GCA_951800085.1). Classification (NCBI taxonomy): domain Eukaryota; kingdom Viridiplantae; phylum Streptophyta; class Magnoliopsida; order Rosales; family Rosaceae; genus Comarum; species Comarum palustre. The sequence continues at coordinate 12,565,151 of OX637587.1, read as the reverse complement.
CCTATGCAAGTGCAGTAGGAAGCTTGATGTATGCTATGGTCTGCACTAGGCCTGATCTTGCACATGCTGTTAGTGTTGTCAGCAGATTTATGGGTGATCCAGGAAAGGAGCATTGGCAAGCTGTGAAGAGAATTTTCCGGTACCTCAAAGGTACGTCTGATGTTGGTCTCATTTATGGAGGTGATACAAAATGCTTAGTAACAGGCTATTCAGATAGCGATTATGCTGGAGATGTTGATACTAGGAGATCTATGACCGGTTACGTATTTACCCTTGGTGGTTCTGTTGTTAGTTGGAAAGCTACTTTGCAGCCTACAGTGACTTTGTCTACTACTGAAGCAGAGTATATGGCTTTGACAGCAGCTGCAAAGGAAGGAATGTGGTTGAAGGGACTGGTCAGCAGTCTTGGTTTGCATCATGATCAGGCTATAGTATATTGTGACAGTTTGAGTGCAATATGTTTAGCAAAGGATCAGGTCCATCATGAGAGGACTAAGCACATTGATGTCAGGTATCATTTTCTGAGAAGTGAGAGCAGAATTAAGGTGAAGAAAGTGGGTACTGCTGATAATCCCGCTGATATGTTCACCAAGCCGGTTCCGCACAGCAAGTTTCAACATTGTTTGGACTTGCTAAATGTTACAAGCTGTTAGTTGCCCGATGGGGGTAACATCTGAGGCTGAGGAGCCATCTGGTACATCTGGCACTATTGTGGTGCATCTGGTACATCTGTGTAACATCTAAGGCTGAGGAGCCATCTGGTACATCTGGCACTATTGTGGTGCATCTGGTACATCTGTGTAACATCTGAGGCAGAGGAGTTATTTGTACATCTGGCACTATTATGGTGCATCTGGTACTTCAGGTGGAGATTTGTGAGAGGATTCAAGTCAAGGTGGAGATTTGTTAATATATGCCTTGAACCAGCTATTCGGGGATCTCGCTGGGTTCAGTCTGTTGAACAGCATCGTTCGCGCGCATCAGTCACTCACGCGCGAATGACATTCGCGCGCATCAGCCGTTCGCGCACATCAGTCTCGTTCGCGGGGTCAGTTTCGCTCGCGGGGGTAGTCGCTCGCGGGGTCAGTTTCGGTCGCGGACGTTTAGTATATAAACGTCCTAAACCTAATTGTATCTAGTGTGATAATACTTAGTAGTGGGTTGTTAGCGCCGCACTCTCTGTATCTCTGTATTCCGCACTCTGTATTCTGTGTTCTTCCTCAATCAATAAAACTGTTCTCCTTCTGCCGTGGACGTAGCTAACATATTGTTAGTGAACTACGTAAATCTGTGTGTTCTTTTTTCCGTCCGTTATAACAAACTTATTCCAACCTCTATTGGTTCCTCTAGGGTCCCCAGGTTGACCTTCTCTACTGGATCCTTGACCTTGGGTGGAGTATCATCCAAGGCTGCCGGAGCTGCCTGGATAATCTCCTCCTCTTCCTCGTAATACTCCAAAACATCATCGTTAACGCACTCTACTGCCGCCACCTGTTGGAAAGCCTCTTGCTCCTGCCTAAAAATAGATAATCTCTGGTGCAGGGAAGCGTAGGCTTCCAACTCCTCCTTGCTGAGTTGTGGCTTCATTGATTGTTTCGGGGTAAAACCATGGAGATTGGTCTACTGGCGTCTGCTTGAAGTTGCGCCAATCCCCATTGCGTAAGCTCAGTGGAGGTCACCCCATATGGATGTCCTTTCTTTGTGATGCCACTGACTCTTAAAGGCCTCATGTCTTCACTGTAATAACTTGCATCAACAAAGCAAGCTGCTACTGAGAATGGTCTAGGATCGGCCTTGATTATTTCAGACTCATCAGTTTCTGGGTTCCAGATAGCGAGTTCTTGATGGAGCGATGATGGAACACAACCGGCCTGATGAAGCCAATCTCTGTCCAGAATCATAGCATAAGGAGCAGTGCACTCAGCTACGAAGAAAGTTTGATACATCTCTGATGGGCCAACCCTAATTTTTAGTATCACTACACCGAGTGTCTGAGCTATGTTTCCAGCAAAACTTTTTACCTTCATCTTGCTGTCTAGAATTTTCTCCTTCGGAACCTGAAGGTAATTCATGGTCTGTACGGTAAGGACACTTACAGCAGCTCCTGTATCCACCAATATCCTACTGACCCTTTTATCCATCATGTCAGCAGATACATACAATGGACGCAAATGCTGCCTCATGGCGAATGTGGGCTTGGAGAACAAAACGTATTTTCTTCTCAAATCAGGGTCCATGTCCTCTTTATCCTTCTTTACAGCCAACTCCTCTCTGCGAACGGATGACTCCGCTCCAGTCTCATCTTCTGACATGTTGAGGAAGACTTCAGACGAAATTGGCTCATCCAATGCATACATAGAAGGTAAGACATACACCATATTGCAATAAGTGTTTGTCTCTGGAACTGGTATCACAGCTTCGGTCGTCACGTACACCTGAGCAGATTCAGATTGGTCTGAAATCATCTCACCATGCTCGTTTTCCACGTAAAGCACGCTGCATGACAAACTTTCGTCCATACCCCCGGTTTCATCTTCCTCATTTTCCTCCATATCATCTTCTATGACTCGAGGTATATCGACTTCTGACTCTTCTTCTACGCGGGCAAATGCTTCAGCCATCTGCTTTACCAAAGAAACCTCTGGAACAGGTCTCTGTTGCTCAACCTCAATCATAGGTCCAGCCTTATATGTTTCTCGGGACCCCTGATCCTGACGCTGAACTACTTTTGGTCTCCATTCGAACTTTGTTTTCGACGTCTTGCTACTGTCTTCGTTCTTAGGAACTTCTGATATCCTAACCCTTTTCGCCGGAGACGTCTCAGGTGTCTTACTAAAGGTGGAAGTAGATATTTCACCCACCACCTTTTTACCTACCCGTGACCAGACTGGTTCTCGCGTATGTTGACTTCTGTCAATGCCCACCCTTGACCATACAGACTTTCGTTCGCCGCTACTTTCTTCTCGCGAGACTCTCTTCTGTCCGCTATGTTTCGTGGTAGAAGTCTCGGTGGTATCGCGAACGTTTCTGATAGGGCAATAAGGTCTAGCTGACAATAAATCCAGCTTCCGCCTTAACTGTTCCGGAGTCTCCCTGATCTGGTCTGGGCTAACTAGGCCTTTATCCAATGCCTCCAAAAGCCTCTTGGCTTTACCATATCTTCGCTGCACGTTCCTAGTCTGAGTAGGTGTGGCCTCTACCACCTTTCCTCTCTCTCTGACCATCCAGATGTTGTCTTTGAGGATATTCCGTGAAGCTGGGGGTATATAAGGTTTAGTTATTACGTCCTGCGGGTAGACCACTGGCCTCTTCTGCTCCATTCTTGCCTGTCGTAAACGCAAGTAGAGGTTGGAATCCCTCTGACTAGGGCTTGCTGATCTTCTCATCTGCTTTGGGCTGTGTGGCTGATATGCTTCAGGGGGTGTAGTAACAGCATTCTTCTGCTCGTGTTGTGGCTCTTTAGCAATGCCACATTCAGTTTTGCACCTATCACACAACATGACTGCTGACGTACCTGCCTTTGGTTCTTTCCGCTTGACAACTTCTGTTTCTCCAGCTATAGTGCTCAGGTCAAGCGTCAGTTTTCTGCTACCCCGAGCCAAATCAATCACAGCCACATCTGCTACCGCTGGATCACAAAAGGTGATTGACCCCTCATTGACCCACTGTTGTATCTGATCTTTGAGCTGCATGCACTGAGAAGTCTTGTGAGTCCACAAGTTATGAAACTTACAATAGGTCTTGCCAGCTATTGCCTCTTCTGGGGAAAAGACTCCCCAAGGGATGGCCACCTCGTTGGCCATGATCAGCTTGTTCAGGATAATATGAGCCCTACTGGCATCATAAGTGTATTCTTTGAATTTCGGCCTTGTTGGCAGTGGCTTTTCCTTCGCATGGCGCTAAATCAATCATATTGATTGTGGGAAAAGGATCGATGTCCACCCAAGCCGCAGTCTTTTCCTCATTCGCTCCGAGCTTTCCCTCGTTGATCCAAGTCTGGATAGTGTCCTTCAAGCGAATGCACTCCGATGTGTTATGGTTCCAAAGATTATGGAACCTGCAGTACTTCTTTCCTTTGAGCTGTTCCTGTGTAGGGGGAGGTCCAAAGTCATTCCTTACCTTCCCCAATGCCGTCAGATCTTCCAAAATCTCCGGTGCCTTGTGTGCATTATATGTATAGGCTTCGTACTCCGGCTTGGCGAACGCGGCGAACAAAATCTTTACTGGCTCTTTAGACATTTTTAACACCTGGGACTTGATAGGCTGTCTGCCTGCTAACTCTACCGCTGCGACTTCTTCCTCATAACCCATCATGTATGGGTCTGCATAGGGCATAGCTTGTGGGGCCGAATAGTATGGATCCATATGGGAATATATTGCCCCCACAGTCTTGTGCCTTGCTGGAGGCATTCTGGGCCTCAGCGTTCCTGGGATGAGAGCTAAGTTGTTCCTGGAATTGTTAGCGTCTTCGTCCAGCTCATTCAGGAAGTACTGGTAACTGCCAACCCTATTCATTAAGTCAGCCATGCTAGAGAACACTCCATCGTGGTGTTTTGCTCTCTGTCTCTTTTCCAACCCTCGAATTGCAATTTTGATCAAGTCAGGCTCCGGGATTGGAGTTTTGCACTTGGCCTGTTGAATCTTGAACCGCTTGAGGAATTCTACAGATGACTCCATAGGTTGCTGATACATAGCTGTCAGAGAAGACAAGTCAACCTCTGGTTCCACAGTTCCAAATGTGGTTCTAAACATGGTTTCCATCACGTTCCAGTCAGGGACCGATCTTGGTATCAACTTAGTAAACCATGTCAGTGCTGACCCTGACAATGAGGCACCGAATGTGCGTAACTTGAAAACAGTGTCCGCACCATATGGTCCACACTCGCCTGTGAATCTTGCGATGTGGGTGGCTGCGTCTTCAGATTCTTCTCCTGAGAACGAAGTGAATCTTATCTGCCGATAATGTTCCGGCCATGGGCTTTCAGCCACCCATTCTGGATACGGATGTGCGTATGCAGTGTTCACAGCAACAACGGGAGTTGCCCTTATTGCCTCCTGTATCATATTCTGGACTGCATCCCAGTCCAGTTGAGGTCTCCTTTGATTAGGTGTTGGCGAACGACGTGGTTGCTGCCTTGGAGCCCTCTGTCGTCCTCTAGCCCCTACAGGGTTCTGATTATTGTGCACCGCTAATTGGTCATCACCCACACGAAGTGGACCAAATCCCTCCCGGTGCACGGTTCTTCTATCCACCTGGTGATCGACCTCTTCTAGCAACTCTTCTTCTGGAGGCTGTTGGCGGATAAGCTGCTCAGTTCTCATGGCATTTAAAGCCTCCATGAACATATCCATCCTCTTATTCAGCGCTTGCTGATTTTCGTTCATCTTAGTTGCTAGGTCTGCATACCTTAGGTCCTGAATCTCGGCCTTTTTGTCTTGTTGCCGGGCTCGGTCGCGGACCTCCTGGAAACCTTTAGTCAGGTTATCCAAAGATGAGCTTAATGCTCCTACGTGTTCAGCAAGGTTCTGTGACTGTCCTTCGTTGGTCATGGTACCAAACTTGCTAATGGCTTGCTCTGCAGATAGCTTCCTACAGTAAGCCGAGTTATGTGGCCTTGCGACTACGTGTTCTGGTTTGGAACACGAAGGATATTTCTTTTGATATTCGCCGAAGCCTGTAATCTTGACACTGTCCCACCGGGCGTGCCAGATGTTTGGTCTAGAATTTGCAGTCCTTCAAACAACCGGCTTGTAAATTTGTGCTAGGCGTGCCAGTACCTTTGGGTCAGGTACAACCTTGAAGTTGGATGCTACTTGATGCTACTTGCGTCCCTCTTCTGACTTCTTCTCACAGCGACTGTGACAGACGCCGATCTTCTTCCTCTGTGCTAGGTTCTCTTCTTAGACCTACAAGGGAAAAGTCCCTCTAGGATTTTTCTCCAACCTTTGAGGATGGCCGAATCTTACTTAGTATGCAAAGAAACTAAGCAGCGGGTATCAAGATATAAACTGGCGAACGGATTCTCCAGGACTGGTTGCGGGAGTAAAACTGCTCAACGGATCGAACAGGGGAGTAGAGAGATTTCAACGGATTGAAACCTGTCAGACTTAACGGATTAAGTCCCTTTTGCAGCTTGACGGATCAGGCTACGGTTGCTGACGGATCAGGCTTGGGTTGCTGACGGATCAGGCTTGGTTGCTCCGGAGAGGCTTGAAGACTTTCGCGTGGCGAAGTTGTTGTCTGTTTGTTGATAGATGTAGTTGTGTTTTTCTCTTGCACCTCAACCCTTTATATAGTGAATACTAGGGTAGATGTTTCCTTGCGAATCAAGGTATAGCCTCAAATAATCCTTCTTGTAGTGCAAGACTAATTCTTAAAGCCCAATCATGTAAGCCCAAAACCATTCTAGTGGTAACTTAACCTCCTGCAACCACGTGTCTAATTTCTTATAATACCCTCGCGAACGCTTTTCCAACCGCGAACGTATTCTGTTAACACACGCCCCGCTTCGCGAGCGCGTTTCCCCCTGTGAACAAATTATCTCCTTTCGCGAGCGTACTTTGTTACTGTGCTCCTTGCGAGCGCTTTTGACTTTTCAAACGTCCTCTGACCCTCTTGACCGTAGGCATCGGTCCACTTGCCTTTCTATAAATGGGCTTTTTACTTCTGGATCCAACAGTTTGTTTAAATAAACCATGAATCACCAAAGAAGTTTTGTCCGGTCTTCATCTCGGTTCTACCTTGGTACGTATAAACTCCGAAGAAAGAGGAATACGAATACATATACGTACGATGGCTGTCAAATTTGAAAGTTTCGTTTCAAACTGTACGTTAACGAAATATATATATACAATTGTATATTTCAAGTAGCGTCATATATATATGCACCCCCCATAAAGAATCTGTATATATAGCTAGCTCGATCCAGCTGCCATTCTTAATCCCTTCATAGTTCAAAGAAAGCTAGTTGGCTGGCATTTTAAGCAGTTAGGTCAACATGGGAGCCTGGATCCTCATACCCTTCTCCATCTTCGTCACTTTCTCCCTCAAGTGCATCTTCTTCCCCTATACACCCTCCCATAAACTCAACGCTCCTCTCCCTCCCGGGCCGACGATCATTCCCTTCATCGGCAACTTCATATGGCTCTGCAAGCTCGCCTACCATGGCATGGAGCCCGTCCTCCGCGACTTACACGCCACGTACGGCGGCGTCGTCACCGTCCCAGTCCCCTTCACTCATCCCGCCATTTTTATCGCCGACCGTTCAATCGCCCACCAAGCCCTAGTCAAGAACGGCGCCGTTTTCGCCGACCGCCCGGAGGCTCAACCCACCATCAAGCTCATCTCCAGCAACCAACGAATCTTCATCGCTACTGCTGCTTACGGCCCCACATGGCGTCTCCTCCGCCGCAACCTCATCTCCGAGATACTGAACCCGTCTCGTCTCAGATCATTCGCCGGCTCCCGCAAATGGGCCCTAGAAATACTCACCAACAGTCTTGCAACGACGTCATCGGCACGTCAACCTGACATCGTTGAAGTTGTGGACCATTTCCGAGTGTCCATGACTAGTTTGCTTCTGTACATGTGTTTTGGTGTGAAGGTGGAGGAGGGGAAGGTGAGAGAAATAGTGAACGTTCAGCGTCGGTTTCTGTTGGGTTTGGTCGGAGAATTTCAGATGCTCAACTTTGGACCAACTTGGTTGACCAAGATTTTGTTCTATAAGCGGTGGAGTCGGTTCATTCAGATTCACAACCAGCAAATAGACCTTCTCCTGCCTCTGATACGAGCACGAACGAAGGTAAAGGTTTATTCATGTTTTTTTTTCTTTCTGGATTACAACTTCAATGTATGCATATAGGGCCCATCATGGGCCGGACTAGAGCCGGTCTGATCCTAAAATTTAGGACTTAATGTTTAAGGTAGGGTAGAGTTCGATCAAAGTCAACAAAATTTAGGACCGGATAAGGTAGGACCGAGACTTGAATATGTAAGCACTACCCCGTCCTAGCGGCCCATTTTGTTAGAGTTAATAGGGTCGGGTAGGGCCGGCCCTTTAAATAGGGTAAACAGGATTGAGATGAGCTTGTTATTTTTTTTCCTCATAATTTAGCTGTAGAATTATATGTAATGAACCTTATTTTTTGAGTTATATTTAACATGTATGCATACACATTATACTTAATTTAAGACATCTATCTATAAACTAAGTGGTTATACTCATATATCTCACGAACTATTACTCTAAATCATCAAAATACAATCGCTAATCAACAAAATAAAAAGAAATCAAAGGAACAAAGCTAGCAAATCAACTACAAAAGAGAAGATTAGTTGTATTGTATCTAAAAAATAAGAAATTATTAGGGCCTAAAGGGTAGGCTTTTAGGGCCTAATCAAGTTCGGCCCTAAAGGACTCATTAGGGTAGGGTCGGGTTTTATTTGCTCAACCCTTACCCTACCCTACTCAAGAAGAGCTAGGGCTAGCCAGCCCTAATGGAGGGTCGGGTAGGGCGGATTTTAGGACGGGCTAGCGTCGAAGGGCCAAATGATGAGGCCTACATGCATGTTACCATTTGGTTGTTAATTTGGATTTGAACCTATATATATATATATATATATATACTTCTAAAAAACGTTAGGCGCTAGTAGGGTGGGCAGCTAGTGACTATATATATATATATATATATATATACTTTTAAAAAACGTTAGGCGCTAGTAGGGTGGGCAGCTAGTGACTAACATCTAAAGGATTAATCGGTTTTATGTGGGGATTAATCGGTTTTGATCAAAAGGATGAAACACCATCTATCGTCTAGGAGGAGATTAATCAGCTCTAGACAAGATATTTTAGAACATTGTTGTAGATTAATGGAAATACATGATATCTCTTATCTAGATACTTAATTATATATTCTTTACAGATAATAAATGATAATTTTAATAAGATCACACCAAATTAATGTGTACGTATGTAGATTCTTGCTCGATCAGAGTTTACTATTATTTGTTGTTTGACAGGTAATACAAGAGGGTGAATACTTGAAAAAGAACCAAAACGAAGATAACAACAATGAAGATGCCTTCACAGCTTATGTTGATACCTTAATTGATCTACAACTTCCCGATGAGACACGTACCCTGGATGAAGTAGAACTAGCGAACCATTGCTCGGAGATCTTAAACTCCGGAATAGATACTATGTCCGTAACACTTCAGTGGATGATGGCAAACATAGTGAGTCACCCACATATTCAACAGAAACTCGTCGCAGAGATACAAGAAGTACTGGGATATGAAGCAGTTGAAGAGGTAAAAGAGGAGGATCTACACAAACTGAAGTACTTAAAAGCTGTGGTGTTGGAGGGTCTAAGGCGTCACCCGCCAGGGCACATTTTGGTCCCACACTCGGTGACTGACGACATCATTTTGGACGGCCGTTACGCCATTCCTAAGGATTGTAGCATCAATTTCATGGTGGCGGAGATGGGGTGGGATCCAAAGGTATGGGCGGAGCCGATGGAGTTCCAACCTGAGAGGTTTTTAAGTGATGAGGAGAATGTGTGTGACATAACAGGTGGTAAGGAGATTAAGATGATGCCGTTTGGGGCAGGGAGGAGGATGTGCCCTGGTTCTAGTTTGGCAATGCTGCTTTTGGAGTATTTTGTGGCGAATTTGGTTTGGAAATTCGAGTGGAGAGCTGTTGATGGAGTTGGGGTTGATTTGACTGATAAGATGGAGTCTAGTTGGGTAATGAAGAATCCTTTGCAGGCACATATTATTCTAAGGTTGAAGAAATGATTGAAGTCAGTTAAATTGATCACCTCAAAACCAATGTATGTTGCAATAATGTACAATAAAACTATATATATGTTCAATTCAAGATCTGCTAATGTATAGCAGTACAGACAACAGATTATGTAAATTGTTAATTTGATCGACCGTGGAACAACTATTGCGCTAAGAGGAGGAAAGTGAGACGTCCTCGTGGTTCCAAGAACAAGAAGAGTAGGTTTGAGTTGAAATTGGCGATGGTGAGAGACAAAAAGAGATCTTTCGGGCACTGGCGTAGCTAGAAATTCTCGGTAACAGGGTTAAAAATTCTTTGTAACAGGGTCAAAATAACTTATGATTGCCACATATGATACTACATAAAATTCTAGAACATCATGATTTTTAGGCATATATAACAATCATTTGAGAACTATTATTGCTGGGTATCCATGAAATTTTAACTGCATCAAAACAAAGTTTTGAGATTTATAGTAATTTGCAAATTAATTTAAGGACTAGGGTCAAAATGTTTGTGATGCATAGAAAAAATTGAAACTAGTGTCCTAAGTGGACTAACCACGAATAGTAAGCGGTATTCTTGTAGTATTAAGAAAAAAATTGGTTGAGCATTAGATAGGAGAAAAGAAAAATAAATGAAGGTCGGCTAGAATTGCTTAAAGTAAATGAAGGCTCAATGAATTTGGGTCAAAAATGTGAATTTGATATCATATATGTTAAAAACTAAACAAAAATATACCAATTATTTATGTATTTTTCTTTCTATTTTCTGTCATAGGGATCAAAAATGTGGATTTGATATGTTAAAAAGTAAACAAAAATTCTATCAATGAGTGATCTTGTAAAAACTTGAGAAGAGTCAATTGACCCCTGTGGTTCTATTGTGGCTACACCGTTGCTTCAGGGGCAAGGAAAATAAAATGTCCCCAGGCTACAAGCTCTAAATTTCTCAGAGCTAGCTCTATGATGCACTGGCTGTGTCAGTTACCTTCTATAATCGAAGGTTAGGTTTGATGATGCAATTAAAATCCACAAAACTCGCAAGTTAGACAGCAATAACATTTGCCACATGATCTCATAAAAAAACATTTGTCACATAATAAGCATTTGAGGCCTTAAACATTTTTTTTTCTTCTGGTTCTGTGCTATAGCTTCAAAGAGCACAACTATTGTCAAATTACAAAAGAATAAAATAAAACGAATAAAAACAAATAATGTAGAGTAGGATTCCTTTTTGTAAATAGGAATGCAGCATCAGAAATTCAAAATCTAGTATAAAATAAAGTGTAGAGACAAAAAGAGATAGTAAGAGACCAAAGAATCATCATATTCATTGATAGAAGTCTTATTTATATGGAAAATTACCTAGTACCAATATGGTAAGTACAAAGAATATATAGTCATATTCTAACTACATATCCTAATGACATAAAGCCAAGCACACATGTGGAATATGCTAGAACACTCATTGTGCTGCGCGTTGTTATGGCGGTGGTGCTGCTATATTGCCTCATCAAGTAACAAAAACTATGTGGGAGACACTACCAGAACAATTACTTGAGTCGAAAAAAAAAATTTCGTCGGTCTGTTACAAAATTTCGTCAGTTAAAGTCTTAGCAGACGTGGATTTGTTGTCTAAGAAGGTCATTGGGAAAAGGTCGTCGGCTATACTTTGGCCGACGAAAAAACTTTTCGTCGCCCAAAGTCTAGATTTTAGTTGACAAATTTTTAGACTTTAGACAACGATATTTTGTTGCCGGAAACTTCCTTATTTGTCAAAATGGTTGGCCGAGTAAACTTTAGCCGACAAAATTTCGTCGCCTAAAGTCTGTAACTCGTCAGCTAAACGTTCAATTTAGTCGCTTAAAGTTTGTAACTCGTCGGTTAAAGTTTGAGTTTCGTCACCTTAAGTTTGAATTTCGTCAGCGAAAGTTTGCATTTCGTCAGCTAAAGTTTTTAATAAAATTTATTCCTTTTACTTTCGATTAATTTTTTTTCTTCTTTTTCGTTTTTTGTTTTTCTTCGTTTCTTCTCCAAGTTCTAAAGCCTCCAAAGCTGCTACCTTGCATTCCGGGGCTTCACTCCTCCCTCAAGACCCACCAGATCTCCCAACGTTGCCCTACAGCCTCACCATCGAACTCCACCAACACCCTTGTTTTACTACTGGTCTGAGCTGCCTCCAAGGCTCCTCCCCGTGCGTTTAGGTGATGTCGTGGAACTCGTCGAGACATCAACCCAGAAAATAAGAGGAATGAAGGATTAGGTCTCAAAACTTAGTAACTAGAGCTCAAGAGGTGCGAAATTGAGAGGAGAAGGAAGAGGAGGAATAAAGATGAAGAGGAGGGAGAAGGATGAAAGATATAGAAAAATTTCAAAATTTTTGACGAAAATTTCGAAAATTTATTGGGTACTTTAGCTGACGAAATATAAAATGTTGTTGGCTAAACTTTAGCCAATGACACATGGTATTTCATCGATAAAAGTACCATTTACTGAAAAAATTACCACACGTGGCGTTCGGTGTCCAATTGACTATTGTGATACAAATCTGGAAGCGGAACGGCCCTACCAGTCAAAATTGTCGCTTTGCCACGACTTATGGCCCTTTTGGCTATTCAAGTCCTTTTACTGCTTCAAAATATAGTTTTTCTATTTTCAGATAATTATTTAACACACAAAAACGCTCATATCTGCATTTATATGAGGTATTTTTGTCGAAGCTTCAACACAACAAACTCTGACCATGATGAGACGCAACCACCTATGTAAAAATTTTGAGGCATTTACCCCCCAAAGATAGGGCTCTTCATAGGGATAAATAATGGTAAATAGGGTTAACCGCTAGACGTTACCCAAATTACATGATTTTTCAACCAGACATATTTCACCATTCCGGTTATATCTTATTTCACGACGTTTTTTGAGTTTGAAAGTTTTACGTACACTACCAGGATCAATACTTTAGCCCACGAAAAATTTTCGTCGGCTAAGTACAAAATTTCGTCGGCTAAGAAGTCGTCAGGAAAAAGCCGTCGGCCAAGACTTTAGCCTACGAAATTACTGTTCACCGTCGACTAAAGTCATTTATTTAGCCGACAAAAAAAATTTCGTCGCTTAAAGTGTGGACTTTAGCCGAAGAATTTTTGGACCTTAGCCGATGAAATTTTATTAAATTTCGTCAGCTAGAGCTATTATTTTTTTATTATTTATTTATTTAACTTTATCTGGCAAATTTTAATAAATTTCATCGGCTATAGTAATTTATTTTATTTATTTAACTTTAGCTGACGAAATTTATTAAAATTAATCGGCTAAAGTTATTTATTTATTTAACTTTAGCCGACGAATTTTAATAAAAATCATCGGCTATATATAGTTATTTTATTTAAAAAATGAGAAAATATAACTCATAATTTTTTTTAAAAAAAATTTATGCTCCAATTTTAACAAATTCTCTATTTTTGACATTTAGACAATTATTACAACAATAAGATATGCTACATTATTTTTATTATACCAAAAAAGAATTATATATTTTATTTTAACAATAAAATACTAATTAAAATATTATATATTTGTAAAATTCATATTGGGGCATGTGAAAAATTTAATTATGGGAAGGAAGAATTTAATTTTGGAGGAAGGAAGGCTTAGCTGCAAATTTAGGGAATGTGTGTCTATTTTTTTTTCTATTCTTATTTTAGGAAATGAGATAAGGAAACTGTTGGACCAAAAAGAACTCAATATTCCCCAAAATTTATAAAATTAAGAAAATAAAGAAGCTGTTAAAGATGCTCTTATGAATTCTAATGGACAAAGTGAAAGAAATCGACCAAGAGATCATGGTCGAGGTCTCGAGACTAAGAGTATGGATTAGGTTAAAGTGTGTTAAAGTTTTTCTTACGTCAATAAGACATATTTTACTACTTTAAGACATATTTTGCCACTGGAGGACTTATGTGAGAACTAAGAAAATCTAACAGTTTAATGTATCTTGTTATCACTTTGTAGACAATGACGAGGCTGCCATTAAGCAACCTGCAATTTAAAACCCTATCATTGTAGTAACTGTAAGTAGGGATCGTTCTAGCCGGGGACACTAGGGAAGGATTATATCTGTATTAAAATAAGTTAGTAATATTCACAAATATAAGATAAACATACAAGTACAATTCTGTCACAACTATACAAGTATAAAACACATAAACACATAATCATATGCAATCGACAAGATATAGACATGGCATCAATATATATAAACAAAAGAATTTAAATTATTTACAAGCTATTCACAAATTTACCGAATTATGATGGGAGTTTTTATAGTGATTTCTAGGGTCCTAAATCTAAATCTAATATTTACAATGAGTGGTGGTCAAACATGACTTAAGCATCAAATAACACAAACACCGTTAAGAATGTAAATCAATTTCGTGCAAGGAACAATAGCAACGTTTAGATGATCCTAGACTTTAATTAATTCCAATCTATTAGACTTCTCATGTGTACTTAGAAACTTCCTTCGGGCCTGATTCTAAGACATATATGTGTCACCTTGTTTAAGATTTCCTTCCGGCCTAAATTAAACAAAAATACACTTACGTTCTAAAGTTGATTAGAGACATGATCCTAGGTATGGCGTCACTCAACCTATTAGCATGTAAATCACTCACCCTAACAACCCTTTGCAATAACTAAAACCAAGAACTTCCTTCCGGTCTGAACTTAATCCTAGATTACTACGGCTTATTAATTTCCCCCCTTTAGAAACATCCGTGCACTAGACTATCCTAGAGTTCGATTACATGATCAGGTGGTGATTAATCAATTAAAGTTTAACATGCATAAAAACATAAACTACTGCCCTAAATCACAAAACCAACAAACACAACATAACGTTACATACTACACACATTAACATGCAAATCACAAAGAAGAACATGCAATTGAACATAGAATATAAAACCGATAAAACCAAAAGATGAATAATATAAATAAAACACAATTACACAGTAAAATTACATAAACCTTATGAAGATCCATACCTAACCTACCTAGATTAGATCGGCTAAGGAATGGTTGAGAATTGGTGGAGGATTGGCGGCGATCGGCGACGGTGAAGCGGTGGCGGCAGGTTTGAGAATTTTCTGTGTAAACGGGTTTTTGGGTAGAGCTTGGCTATTCTAAGCAAAACTAAATTGTTTGACTCCTTAAACTGAACTAATACATGAGTATTTAAAGAGAAAACCCTAAGGTAAAGTCGGCATACATTCCTTGTCCATATCGGATTGAGCTTTTGCTTTTTCTTGTTGCACACAACTGACTCTTGAATTTGCTGACTTGGATAATGATTCATAAACTTCTTTTCTGAATTCTTGGACTCCCATACATGTTAAGGGATCAATGAAAGACTCCCTTACACGTTTTCGGCTCCATAGGACAGCCGAATCCCCTCCATAGTCTCGGTAGAACAAGTTATCCTGTTTTGACCGGGAGAACTTTCCTATTTGTTGTTTTCGGCTTCTACTTGGTGATTTCTTCGATTCTTCTTCTTCTAAACAACTTCTCATATCATCATTAAGCTCTTCATCAATCATTTGGCATGCTTGGGAAGGATTTTGGTGAAGAAACACACTCACGAACTCGGTAGACAACTTCAGCAAAATCTGTCTTATTTCCAGCAGACTGACCTCCCGCCATTATTTCCATCATAACGCCTTCCTCATAACTTGGATTGCTGCGATTCCAAACGATTTAGAAACAAAACATCCACAGCTTTCCATCCATATATGGCACGTTTCCTCGTTCCTCCTGGATCGTCCTAGGGAAATTTTTGAAGTTGAGTTATGGTTTCTGGAAATCCTCTGTTTTTGTTCCGAATTCATGCTCTCGGCCTCTTGTATTTCCATGCTTCTTTTGCTACCTTCCATAAGTCTGATCCTAATGATTCTTGTTTCGTTAAGTCCATATACATGTCACCTAAACATTAAAGAAAATTAATCAAGTAATGACAATGTATAAATTCACATAATCATAAGAAATAACACGATAACTTCATCAGTCAGCTTTTAACAAATTAGTACACATTTTCTCTACTTTACTCACATTTTAGCCATTGCTCTACAGAAAAACCCTTATGATAAATAACTAACAATATTAACCTAATAATGGATAAACAAAGCATAAATGAGGGTAAAAACATATTAAGAACGTAGTATAAAATGCTCCTATCAACTACCCCACACTTACCCTTTGCTAGTCCCTAGCAAACTAAATAAAAGACTACTAAAATTAACGACACTACTAAAACCACCCTATTACATTGACAACAAAAAAACACCGACTTTAACAACGATCTCCCACTACCAGGATAAGCACTTTAGCCGACGAAATTTTTTCGTCGGCCTGTTCACATTTTTCGTCGGCTATAACCTTAGCCGACGACACGTCGTCGGCTAAGAAGTCGTCGGCTATACTTCGTCGGCTATGCTTATAGCCGACGAAATACAGTCCGTCGTCGGCTATACTCCAACACTTAGCCGACGAATTTTTAATATTATTTCGTCGGCTAAGTTTTGGAGTATAGCCGACGAAATAATATATTTTAATTCGTCGGCTATACTTCAACACTTAGCCGACGAATTTTATATATTATTTCGTCGGCTAAGTGTAACACTTAGCCGACGAAATAATATTAAAAATTCGTCGGCTAAAGTTTAAAAAAATTAAAAAATAAATAGAGAATAGCCGACGAAATTAGCACAGTTTCGTCGGCTATGATATTTTTAGCCGACGAAATATGGCAAATTTCGTCGGCTATTGTCTATTTATTTTTTAATTTTTAAAACTTTAGCCGATGAAATATGGTAAATTTCGTCGGCTATAGTACTTTTTATACTAGAAACCCAAACAAAATTTATACATTACCATCCAAGCAAGCTGCAAATTACAGAAACAATTTCATAACCAACAACAACACACCATCTAAAGTAACATAAATATTTTGCATTAAATTTTCAATTCATAAATTGTTCATAAAACCTAAAAAGTAAATTAATATTTGTTCATAAACCTAAAAAACTAAATAAATAATTGTTCATAAACTTAAAAAACTAAATAAAATCGATATCGTCTAAATCAATATCTGCTCCAGGATGAGGTTGTTGGGGAAGTTGGGGAGGTTGCGGCGGCTGAGGTAAGACAATAGGCGGGGGCATGGGCGGAAGCGGAAGTCCCTGCTGCTGTGCAGCTATAAAATCTTGCATGTACTGGTACATCTGCTGCTGCTGTGTCTGCTGGGCGGCATGGGATGCTATAGTGTACTCCTGTAGAGCGGCAGTATATGCTGCTTGGGCGGCCTCTCTCGCGGCAGTATATGCTGCTCGGGCGGCCTCTCTCTCGGCATTATATGCTGCTTGGGCGGCTTGTTGTTCCCGTAACATCTGAACTTCCGCCTCAAGCTGAGTCGTTCTGCTGCTGGTCGAGGCTCCTTTTTTCTGAAACCCAGGAGTGGTTTTCAGTACCCCCTCGCCCTTCTTTCCCAGGCCCCGACAGTAGAAGTTATTTCCTCGCGGTGGGAAGGCTGTGCCCATGATCCTGGCCCCAACGCTGAGATCCGAACTGTCGATCCGGGACATGGCTTCGGACATGTCCTCCTCTTGCGTGTCAGGCCATGTCTCCCTGACTATAGCAGCCATCACCTCGTCACTAGCCTGCCTCACCCTCGCCTAATTTGATAGGAAAAAAAAATTAATTAACATTTTAAAATATATATATACATATAATTTACTAAATTTTAAAACGTAAAACGACTTACAATATCCTCCTGGGAGTCGGGATATGCCCTCTCGTACGTATAGACGTACTGGTTGACCTCTGGATGTTCCCTGGCCGCCTCCTCCATCAACGATGCGAACGGTCTAGAACCGGCATGATGGTTCCTCATGTTGCGTTGCCGGTTTTGAGCGTTCACCCGGGAAACAGCCTACAAAGGAATCGAATTAGTAAAATATTTTAAAACGTATTACATATAATTCAATATAATAAATAATTATTTTTAATTACCTGTTTATGTGGGTTGTTGAATTCCGATATCAGAAGCCAACGCCACTCGTACTCCCTGAACTGGAACTCAAGGGGGGTGCCGGAACGTTCGTTCCCATGTGTAGTCCAGTGGGTCCGTAACTCGTTCTTCCACTCCTTGTACCTGTAATACGCCAAAAAAAATATAAATATTATAAATTAAACATAGTTTTTTTTGTCCTTAACTTTGCAACGTACCTTCCCCCGTGCACAACGTCCGCCCAGGTGTTCCTCAGGTACTCGGGAACGTCAAACCACACCTGCATTTAAACATTTATTACTTTAGACGTTCATAAATCTACAATGTAATAAATAATGTTAAATATGAATTTTGTTATACTTACCGACATGGCGTTGTGGACCATGTCCTTAACCTCCTGTGGGACCTCGCCCCAGTCTGACCACAACATAGGGACTCTATCCCTAATAAGCGCTCCCACGCGGCCAGAGTACATCCTCGTCTTGCCGCCGGATACTACGTTCCCATCCTCGTCAGTATCAATGACGATCCTTCCCGATGTACTCACTGTCTTCTCGAGAGCTTTCCCCGTGACCGGACCTCTCTTCTTCCTTGTCGGCTTGGCTCCGACGGTACCTATCATAAATTGATGATTAGTAAATTAATTTTATTATAACATTATAACATAACAAATTACTTATATAATCATTACCTGAGGGCGTTGGGGCGGATGCGACGGACTCCGACTCTGTCGCCGACGATGATACCCTCGCAGAGATTAACTCTGTAGCAAACGGCACGAACAGGTACACCGCTGATGGGGTCACCTGGGGGGGTAGTGGATAAATCGGCGCCCCTGAGTCATCGACTGCAGGTATTGCCGGTATGAAGCGCGGAAGGAAGAGGAGAGGCGGCGGCATCTGTACCCCGGAAGACCCACCCTCCGATGCACTAGGGCCCGGTGCCGGTGCCCTACGTATGTCAGGCATACGTGGTGCAGACACCTCCGCCTGAGTCGGAGGCCACAGCTGCCTCGAGGAGTGAGGGCCGCTGGGCTGCCTGGAGGAGCGCGGGGCGCTAGGCTGCCTGGAGGAGCGAGGGGCGTCCTGCTGGCCAGAGGAGCGAGCGGCGCTAGGCTGCCTGGAGGAGCGAGAGGCGTCCGGCTGGCCGGAAGAGCGAGGGGCGCTAGGCGGCCTGGAGGCGGGAGGGCCATCTGGCTGCCTGGAGGAATGTGTCGGCTCCAGAAGAGACGCCCGTCGGGCCGTCATTGGGCCCTGAAACGAACCTCGAGGGTTGCTAGACGTTCCCTCTGACGATTCACCCCGGCCCTTCGAACTCTTGGATCTGCTGAATAATCCTTTCATCCTAAATAAAATAATTAATATTTTGTTAAATTAAAAATGAACAATATACCAAATAAAATAAAAAATGAACAATATACCAAATAAAATAAAAAATGAACAATATACCAAATACACCCAAATATACTAAATACACCCAAATACATCCAAATATACTAAATACACCCAAATTCAATAAATATACTAAATACACCCAAATATACTAAATACACCCAAAATACATCCAAATATACTAAATACACCCAAATACACCCAAATACACCCAAATACATCCAAATATACTAAATACACCCAAATTCAATAAATATACTAAATACACCCAAATACACCCAAATATACTAAATACACCCAAAATACATCCAAATATACTAAATACACCCAAATACACCCAAATATACTAAATACACCCAAATACATCCAAATATACTAAATACACCCAAATACACCCAAATATACTAAATACACCCAAAATACATCCAAATATACTAAATACACCCAAATATACTAAATACACCCAAATACATCCAAATATACTAAATACACCCAAATACACCCAAATATACTAAATACACCCAAAATACATCCAAATATACTAAATACACCCAAATACACCCAAATTCACCCAAATACAACCAAATATACACCCAAATTCAATAAATACACCCAATATAATTCAACATTATCACAACATAATACAATTCAACATTATCACAATATAATTCAACACAATTCAATATAATGCAATATATTGAAAAAACAACCCAAATTTGTTCTATAATACAATATAAACATGAAATTGCATACCTAATTGGTTTGGGAGATGAGGGAGGCGGAGTGGAGGCCGGAAACCGTCGAAAATGGCGAAAGAAAATCGAGAGGAGAGGGAGAAACCGTCCGGCCGAGTTTGAGAAAATGGAGAAAGTGGGCTTCTGTTTCGCTGCAATCGAATATATAGTAAGAACTATAGCCGACAAAATAAAAAATTCGTCGGCTATAGTTGGACTTTAGCCGACGACAAAACCCTAATTTCGTCGGCTAAAGTCCAACTATAGCCGACGAAATTTTTTAAGTAATTTCGTCGGCTATAGTTGGACTATAGCCGACGAAATTACTGTGACTGTTAGTAATTTCGTCGGCTAAAGTATATTTTATTCATATTCCGTAAGTTCATGCACAATTTATTTGTTTTATCTTGTGAAACGGAAGACCGACCGTCAGATATCATCATTATGTTGAAACATGTGTGAGGGTAAAATTTCAGCATCATCGGACACACGGTCGGGCTCGATCCGCACGGTCAATCCCGTTGGTCAAACCCCTAAACACAAACAAACGGTGATTTGGCCACCTAAAATACGTATTCTGTCCGGACCGTCAACTACAAATAGTTTCATATCGAGGAGACGCAGCTAGTGGTATAAAATTTATAAGAAAAATAACCGTCGGAGATAGGGCGTCCTCTATGGCGAACGAATAGAAAAAATGCAATGACCGCAAGTATTGGCACCGAAACTTATCGGAATTACGTGAAATTTCAACCGTAGACATATTTCATCGTTCCGGTCATATCTTATCTCACGACTTTTTTTTGTTTGAAGCATCTACGTATAGTTTGTTTTTAAAACGGAACATTTACTTAACACTTGGTCAATTAGTTATACAACATTAGTAGGCATACTTTGATTGTGACAATCCATCTTGTGAAACGGAAAACCGACCGTCAGATATCATCATTATGTTGAAACATGTGTGAGGGTAAAATTTCAGCATCATCGGACACACGGTCGGGCTCGATCCGCACGGTCAATCCCGTTGGTCAAACCCCTAAACACAAACAAACGGTGATTTGGCCACCTAAAATACGTATTCTGTCCGGACCGTCAACTACAAATAGTTTCATATCGAGGAGACGCAGCTAGCGGTATAAAATTATTATTTTATTCATTTAACTTTAGCCGACGAAATACTAGGGTATTCGTCGGCTATACTTTAGGGTTTAGGGGTTAGGGTTTAGGGTTTAGCCGACGAAATATTAGGGTATTCGTCGGCTAAGATACTTTTAGCCGACGAAATATAACATGTTTCGTCGGCTAAAAGTATCTTAGCCGACGAAACATGTTATATTTCGTCGGCTAAAACTGTCAAATAGATAAAAAAAACAGTTGGTTTAACCGTACCCATAACAATTTCCTGCATATATAACCAACATTAAGATACATTATGAATTGTAGAGCTTGTACCATATGAAACACATCAAATTGTAGTACAAATTCAAATAACTAAGAAGGCTCGTAATCAGAATCATCCGATGAGTCTTCTTCGGTGTCAGAATTAATTTCCGGTAATCTATGCATTTCTACATCACAAGAGTCGTCGTCTGTTTCTTGATTTGGATCCACATCAATAAGGCGAGCGTCTAAATCACGAATTCGAACCGAACGACCCGGTTTAAAATTATTAAGGCGAATTGTAGAGGAGTCAGGAATATCTATTGCACTGTGTTCTTGATATGCAACATTTTCTTCCTCGTCTTCGGCCTCTCCAAGTGTAGCCGCCCGGTAAATGTTTCGAGGGTGCACAAGATTGACTACTTTCCGCGCGTCACCCTTAACAAGGTCATCAAGATAAAACACTTGTTTCACCGATGTCGCAAAAACAAAGGGGTCATCTTCGTAACAGCTTGTGCCAGTGTTCACCGATAAAATCCCGTACTGATCAATCTTCATGCTCTGCGAGCTTCTAGTATCAAACCATCTACACTTGAACAGGTGCACGGTCATGCCTTGCCCATAAATGAGTTCCACCACTGAATCAAGAACACCATAATAATCAACTCCATTCCGGCCACCATGCGCCATAACCCCAGAATTCTGTGTTCTTCGTCTGTTGTCTCTCATTTCACATATAAATTGCACGCCATTGACCTTGCACATCGGGTAAACTCTTGACATTATCGGCTTCATAGCTAGAAGTCTTAGTTCGTGAGACCAATTTGGGTGACCATCAAATTGAATATGGTTCATCTGCAACCAAAGATTCAATGTATTATAAATATGAATAATTATGCAATCAAGGAGACTTGCAACATACAAAATTGAAGAATTACATACCCAATCGCCAAAATAGTTTGCGAACTCCTTGTTGTGGTAGTCGAGATCACCTTGAATGTCTGGACAGTGTAGATGGATGTCTTTCCAGTATTCAACTTCTTGACAGTTAATCAATACCCACCAATGGGCTATGACGAGCTCATGGGGTTGCAACTTGTAGGACTCTGGTAAAATTCCATAAACTTCAACATCATTTGAGACTATGGAAAGGTTAAACTTCGGTTCATCAACCGGCATGGTTTGTGGAGTTTCCTTCAATGCTCCTAGATACAACTTCATGTAGGTGACGCACTCGTGCGCAATATATGCTTCTGCTATACATCCTTCAGGCGCGGATTTGTTAGCCACATAAGCTTTGTAGTCTCCAAGTTGTCTGTAAATAAATAAATTTGTTGTCATATGTTACGATTATACAATGAACATGTACAATAAAAACATTAGGTGTCAAAAACATACCTTTCCATAGGATACATCCAAGTATAGTGTACTGGACCGGTAAGCAACAATTGCTCGGGAAGATGGATCATCAGGTGCGGCATGATGTCAAAAAAAATTGGAGGAAATATTCTCTCAAATTTACACATGATATAAATAATGTCCTGTTGCATTTCCCGGAGATCAGATTTTGTCACTTCCCTTGTGCATAACTTCTGGAACAATCTTGACAACGCTACTAACGGCTCCACCACCTGACGGGGAAGGAAGGGTCGAATGAAAATAGGGAAGAGACGTTGTAGCAGAATATGACAGTCATGACTCTTTAACCCGTACATTTTATTGTCCCGAATGTTTACACACCGGGCTATATTTCCTGCGTAGCCTGAAGGATACTTCACAGAACTCAACCACCTGAAAATTACGTTCTTCTGTTCAGGCTTCACGGTGTACGGAGCTTGAGGCATTTTTTTCTTCCCTTCTTTCAACCACAAATGTCTTCGTATCTCCATTTTTTTAAGATCAATGCGTGCCTTCGGACCGTCTTTCGTCTTTCCCTCCAAGTTCAGCACGGTTCCCACCACACTGTCACACACATTCTTTTCTATGTGCATCACATCTAGGTAGTGCCTGATCAACAACTTACTCCAGTATGGGAGTTCCCAGAATATGCTCTTATGTGTCCAAAATTTATACCTGTCGGGTCTGTCAGGTATTGCCGCCACTATATTGGGATGATTGCTGAGCTGTCCAAAATCATACTCATTAAGCACTGCTAAAATTTCTTCCCCTGTCCATCTTCTAGGAGGCACACCAAGTTCTACAGTCCCATCAAATGCCTTGTCATCGAACCGCCATTCGTGATCATACGGAAGGAGAGTACGGTGACCCAATCTACATATCTTGTTACAATGACTACTGCTCCCCTCATCGCTTAGGCACTCTGGACAAGCCTTGTATCCCCTAACAACGTTGCCCGACAACATCCCACGAGCAGGAAAATCACTAATGGTACCAACAACCATAGCATGCATCTGGAACATCTCGTGCATGAACTTATCATAAGTGGGATGACCAACGTCCCAAAAAAACTTAAGCTCTTCAATCAAGGGTCTCAAATACACATCGAGACACTTCCCTGGATAACCGGGTCCCGGAATCAACAAACTCAACATATTGTATTCCTTCTTCATGCACATCCATGGAGGAAGATTGTATGGTACCAAAATCACCGGCCATACACTGTATTGAAGACTCATGTTGCCAAAAGGATTGAACCCGTCGGATGAGAGCCCGAGCCTCACATTTCGGACCTCAGACGCAAAATGAGAAAACTCCCTGTCTATATGCTTCCAGGCCTCCCCGTCAGCAGGGTGTATAAGGGTATCTTCGCCTTGCAATTCCCTATCAGCGTGCCATCTCATAGATTTGGCCGTGTGTGATGACATGTACAACCGTTCCAGCCTATCCCTCAACGGGAAATACCGAAGTACCTTCATAGGTTTCCTATTGCCTGCAGGAGTCAACTTATACCTGTCACTCTGACATACTGGACATGTGTCAAGGTCACCAAGGTCATTCCCTTCTGGATCTTTACCCCAGAAGAGAACACAATCATATCTGCATGCATGGATCTTGATGTAGGAAAGCCCAAGATCTTTCAGTATACATCGGACCTTATGATGAGTGGTAGGAAGACGATGACCGTGGGGCAGCATCGAAGCAGTGTACTGTAGATACTCATCAACAGCCTTCACAGTCGATTTTGTCTCAACTTTAATCTTCATAACGTCCATCACACTTTCAAGAACCGTTTTCTGACAACCGGGGTACACAGGGGTCTGTTGGAAAGCAAGTAGTTTGTTGTACCTGTCAATACCAGTAGTGTTGACAACTCTAGGGAAGGGCAGCACCGGGTCAGACATATACGGTCCTTCAGAGCATACACCCCTCTCATAAGGAAACATATCGTTGATGAAGGCCGTTGTTGGATCGTTGGATGTACTGCCCGTCTCAGAAAACTGCCCATGATCATGCGGACCCCTTGATGATGTTTCACCGTGATATATCCAACATGTGTACTTCTCCCAAAACCCATTACTTTGAAGGTGCTGCCAAACCTTGTCAATTGGAAATTGATACATATCGCTGCGACACTGACATTTAGTGCACGGACAATAGAAAATTGTATTCCCTTTAGCATTATTGATCACATATTCAATAAAACTAACAACTCCTTTAGCATATCTTTTGTCCCATTTTGGAAGCGAAATCCAACTCTTATCCATATCCTGAGAAAATAACATAATATATATGTATAAACGCTAATTAATTAAATTTACGAATCATTCAATTTATATTATATCTGAGTTAACGTACAATTAATATATATAATAATTACTAATTAATATAATCAAATTAATATACATATATATATATCAACAACTTCATATATATTATCAAACCCAAATCGATCAACTCAATCACACTCAAAACACAATATAATCAACTCTAATTAAAACACAATATAATCAACTCTAATTAAAACTCAAAATCAATGTGCATAACGAAAATAAAACTCTTAAATCAACTCAAAAACAAGATATATACATATACGTACCTATATATAGCGCCACAAACTAATTTCCGACAGATTTCGACAACACCCAACAATTTCGCCAACCCCAAAATTTTTTCTCCCGTTTTTTCTTTCAAATCAGCTACTGTCTAGATCTGGAAATATAAAGAATTTTAGCCGACGAAATTATATATATCGTCGGCCAAAGTTTTAAAATTTCGTCGGCTATAGTTCACAGACTATAGCCGACGAAAAAAACTACTTTAGCCGACGAAACAACATTTCGTCGGCTAAAGTAGACTTTTAGCCGACGAAAATTTCACTTAGGCGACGAAAGTTTTTTTCGTCGGCTAAAAGTCCACTTTAGCCGACGAAAATTTCACTTAGGCGACGAAATTTTTTTTCGTCGGCTAAAATGGACTTTAGCCGACGAAAAAAAATTTCGTCGGCCTGGTAATTTTTTGTTCGTCGGCTATGATACTTATTCTGGTAGTGTCC
Source organism: Comarum palustre (assembly GCA_951800085.1). NCBI lineage: Eukaryota > Viridiplantae > Streptophyta > Magnoliopsida > Rosales > Rosaceae > Comarum > Comarum palustre. The sequence goes on along the minus strand of OX637587.1, from coordinate 12,539,335 downwards.
CTAGACATGACACCAAATATGACTCTACCAAAACCACCAACAATACCAACCTAAAAAACACCCTAAAGCCTCACCCAAAAAAGGAAGGACGACAAACAACCAATACCAAAACCAAAAAACAAAAGAAAACAAAAATACCCAGACCTAGGCCGAAAGAGAGCTCAAGCCCAAGTTCAACTCTTATCCACTGGATTTCAAAAGCAACCCACTTTAAGACCCGGCCCAAAAAGCATCTGCTTGCAGCTATGAACTCTGATCTGTCACCCTTCAATCGAGTCGACCACCGCCTCACCAACCGAGCCCATCTGCCATACTAAAGGCCGCAGTCGCCAAACCAATGGCCACACGTATGAGAATGACTATGTTGGAGCTAAGGGCTAGTTCGGTATTCTTAATCAATTGTGAATTAAAATAGTTCACCCCATATAATTTGGAATGAAATTAAGTGAATAGATACTGAAAATTTTGTTACTCTAAATAGTTTTGTGTTTGGTAAATCTTTGTTCTAAAAGTGTTGCAAAGTCAAAATATATTAAATTCTAATGTTTTTAATGACATCAGCTTGTAGAAGTAATATTTAGGGGTTGCTTCTAAATGCTGCTACCTATAATTTTTTAAAATTTTCTTTTATTTAATTTACCATACACGATAAAATCTAAATATTGACATAAGTTGATACCCAATTTTTAAAAAAACGAAGTTATACCCGACGAGGCTTAAGTCTTATGTTAGTAAGGCAGATAACCAATGTTATTGATGGTTAACTACTACCGGAATGACTTTTCTTTAGATATTCGTTGTTATAGCAAAATGGTAAATTGTCAATTTGTTTTTTCTTCAACTTATATTGTACATATTATCCAATGAGAACTCATCCAGTAGTATTAATACATATATCATGAACTATATATAGATCTTAAAAATTTTAATTTTTTTAATCGAGATCACACTACATCTGTAAGGCTTTTCAAGTCCAGAGATTAATTTGTACCGAGAGATCATGTCAGAACGCTTTCTCACCCTAAGCCACGAACATATTATTATTTTCTTCCTTCTAATTTTGGACCTTTAAAAGAAATATAGGACGTTGTCCTACGTCTTCTTCCTCTTCAGAACTTTTTGAAGTACTTTCATCTTCATTCTCTGATTGAAGTACTTTCATCTTCATTCTCTGATGGATACTCTAGAGAATATATTGATTCATACTCTCATATTCATCAATTAAAGCTTTAGAGAGACGTTTATCCTTTTTGTTACATTAATTTGCATAATGCCTTTCTGCCTTGGAAAGCCAACATCTGCGTTTTTTCACTTCTTTAGAAGAAGAATTTGTTCTCTTCTTCTTGAAGAACCTCTCTCGAGAAGAAAGTTTTTCTTTATTATGGACAAGCCTCTTTTTGAATGAGTTTTTTCTGAATTTATACTTCTTTTTATAAACGAATTTTTCTCCTTGCTTGTTGCTAGAGAACATTTTCTTGTATCTCCTTTTAGTATGACATCCCCTATCAGGACCCACCCCAGATTTCATCCTAAAATCTGAGGTAAACCCTGTGAGGACCACTTCTAAAGAAGATTCTACTGAAAATTTGGCATAACCTACTTTGAAAATAGACAACCCTTCCTGTAAGCCAACTAAACACTTCTAATAAACAATATACTCCAACATCAACACCTGAGGCCATCATTCTCCCCGAATCACATTAATACTCCACCATTCAAATTCTAAAATAATCTATGTAACACCCCGTTCCAAAAATTTACCCTTTTACCGGGACCAGACATGTTACTGAGGGTTGTAACTGCGCTGTTAGTTCTCCTGAATTAATAACGAGTGAAATAACCTGGAAATTTATTTGTAGTAATGGTGCTTATTCGTACATTCGAGAAGAGTGCCAAAGTATTCAAAGTCGAGGGACGCTCGAAAACGACTTAATTAAAGGGGTCAAATGTTGACTTTTTGCTACGTCGAGTTTCTCAGAAAACTTCTTTCACGAGAGTTGTAGTGCTCAACGATACGAATCTGTGGACACGCGGCAGGTGTGAATCAGATACCGTGTGAAGAAGTTATAGTCAACCGAAGTTGGGTTTCTATTTTTAGAAAGTATATAAATAGAAGGGATGGGTTTCCAAAAATGGAAAGAATCCATTTTTTTCTCCCCTTCCACGCGCGCGGGCGTTCCTTCACTATTCGAAAATTCGAAACCTGACCCGACCCGACTTTTATGGTGAGCTCTAGTCACCGGAGATGTCGAGGCCGATCGGGATCCCTTCCTCTCCTGCGTGCGAGCCTCCCTGTGGTGGTGGTATGGTCCAGTTCGGCTTGGAACGGTGCATCTGGGCTTGAACAGTACGACGGCAAAACCTAGTTCCTGACCCGACTGTTTCTCCGGTGTGAGGCAGTGGCGAGGCATGAAACCAGCCCAGAAAGGACGGCCAAGGCCTCCTGGGTGGACCTCCGGTGGTGTTGAAGCTCAACACGGCGGCAGGAGCGGCTGAGATGGAGGCAGCCCTTTCGGGGTAGTTTTGGGCCACTTTCTGGCTGAGTTGATCAAAACTTCAGGTATTAAAGTTGTTTCTCTTGCTTTGATCTTCAACTTTCATGTTTTGAGTTTGTGGAAATTCGGTGTTTTTCGTGGGGGCGCGTGACGCCCACACGCCTCCGGCTGTGGCTGCGCGTGTAGGCGCGTCCGACAGTTTTGGGAGTTCTGGTTGCTCATATAGACTTCCTAGGGTTGTTGTGGTTGCATGTAGGTGGTTTTTAGATGAAGTTGACAGGTTTGAGGGTGGTGGCACGTGGGGCCCACGCACAGCCGCTTGTGGCGGCGCGTGGCGACTCGTCTGACACCCTCAAGGGCAGTGAGTTGTCCTAGGTTCATGTACTCGTCGATACGAGCGCGTGAATATATAATTTGCCGGTTTTGGTTACCGTATATTGTGACGTTCAGTCTAATCAGGTCATTATTACCTTCTTGTGGTAACTAAGGTCGATTATATATTTGTAGGTGTATATTGATCAACCAAGTGTTGAAGAGTTACCGTGTGGCGGTAGTTGACGCAGCGGGATTTCGAGGTGAGTAAATTCCACTGAGGGTGAAATCTCAGAAATACCTCTGGCGGTTTTGTTTATTTACAAGGCTGCCGCTAAAGTCAAAATTTCTGAAATGCCCCTGATAGTTCACGTTAACTACAAGGGTGCTCATTGGGTGGTTTTACTTATATGCTCTTAGGGGGATTTATATATATTTACGTGGTTATCTTTATATTATATTTATGTGTTTGTATGTTTGGATGCCGTGAATCAGAATGGTTGAATGTTAGGATTAATCTCGATAGATAGATGATTAGTGGATACCTCAGCGTAGAGGTTGAACAACGGTTGCGATAGGCGTAAGCTATCCTTAATATTAGATTGTGAGGTATATTCCGGTATCGTTTGGATTGTTGCAATCGGTTTGAGAAAAATGGTTATCCCTTCTCAAGGGGAATTACGAGTAAATCTCTCTTGAGATAGGTCTCGCACGTCCTAACCTGAGTTTAAGAAGGTAAACTCAGCCCAGGGCGTGACAATCTAAGGCAATCAGAGCAATCTAAATGGACGAATTATTTAAATAAGGATTCAAGCGACAATGAATTAATAAAGAACAGCGCTCTTACATGAAAACACGGTCATCTCTCACAAATAACACTTGATGCGTGAATAAAACTCTCACCAACACTTGCGTGATTTATTTTCTTTGGATCAAAATCTATGACACTAGGATTAGTGGATTCAACTAGATCACAAGAAAGACACCGAACGATTTAGTCTGACAGCCATAAACTGGCTGTAACCGGCCAAAACTAGTCTACTGCTCAGCCTCAAGATTTCTATATACACAAGGTAAGGAGAGAACGGTTCATATCATATATGTAGCAGCTATAGCGAGAGGGTGAAGACAATCAGTATGTGACAGCAAAAGAAGCCATTTTGCATGCATTTCTGCTTTAGATCCTCTAACAAGTACAATATTGAACAATTATCACTCCGAACATCAATGGTCTAAAGGGCGCTAGGCGATAGGCGGGCGGCGACCCATAGCCTAACGTCTGGACAGCTTAGGCGGGGACTAGACAGAGATTAGACGATTTACTATTTTATATTAATTAATTAAAAATATATATTTTATGTACTATGATATTCAAAAACAGTCAAATATGGATAAATTATTCAATATAAATCTTGTTAGATATATTTATAAAATAGATTATAACCAAAATTTAACATAACTTCATGTGTAAATGAGCAACAACAATAATAAACACAGACTTCTAATTCTAAAAACATCATTTACTCTTATGTTCTCATGCTCTCTACAATGTAACAGCCCCACCACCAAATGTAAATAAAATTAGCCAGAAAGCTATGAACCCTAGGCGGCTAGGCGACGTCTAGACGGGCTAGGCGGCGATTAAGCGGGCTAGGCAGCCGTCTAATTGCCCACAACCTGACACAAAAACCTTGAAGAAAAACGAGACGACTTGTTGCAGCCTAAAACCTAGACATAGACTAAACGGTGCTAGACGGGGCCTTTTAGAGCCATGCTGAACATAGATCATTCTACATAACGTAAAGATGATCACGAATAGGTCATTCCTGACTTCATTTCTTTCTGGTTAAGGAGCAGAGTTGTGTTGGAAACAATCATGATCAATCTAAAACCATCTTATTTCTCTAAGTCCTAACCATAAAAATGAAATAATCACCAATAGACTGGAAAGTCAAATAGTACTGCCTCTACAAATAGATTACAAACCCCAGTACAGGTGGAAAAAAGGGGAAGCAAAGTAATATTTTCCTGTGATTCAATTTTTCTTTTCTTTTTTCTTTCGTTTTAAATGGTATACAGAGACATCATATCATCACCCAACAAGAGTCCTCTCACTGCTTTCCAAACATCCCTTGTGTTAAAGAAGAGAAATCATAATCTTTTCCCTTTTGTGTTGAGGTAGAAGAAGTTGCAGCCGATGTTGGAGCCGGAGACTGAGTTTTGTTCACTCCAGCATTTGCCAGGCCATTAACTGTGCCAACTTGGGGCATGGAGTAAAAGCTGTATAGAGACGCAACGTCATATGTCATGAAAATAGATCATATGTCACGAAAATAGAAGATCCAAGCTCCGATAAGTTCATTAAGAATTGTTCATTTATTTAGTGTCCGAAATCCAAATAGGATGTCAGAAACTGTGAATATATAGAACCAGTGAAAACATGTAATATACTGCTACTGAAGGATGGGACAACTAAATGCAGCATTACCACACATAATGATGGAGGATTGGATATTTTTACAGAAAAGTATAACTGCACTCATTTGTAGGTATTTATGATTTAAATCTCTCACCTCCCCTAAGCTTGTGGGCATAATAATGTAAGCAATTACCAGTCTCAGACTCATAACTGGAATTGAAAAGAAAAAACCAATCTGGGGCAATTTACCAAAAAATTTAGCTCTAGCAAAAGCAAGTAAACAAATCACCATAATTCAAAGTGTGCAATTTTCTGTATATCTCTTTTTGTACGCGGAAATGGATGGAAATGGAGGACTTTGCGAATTAACATCCAATCAGCATTGAACAGTAAGAGTATATGCACCACAAGGGCAATTATAAGAATAAAATGTTCCAAAGCTCAATTTCCTGGGGATTATTTGCATCTACTTTGACTAATTTCAATCTATATGAAAGCATACCCCAAGATTTTAGTATTTTACCAATGTGGCCACTGGCAAACTATACTCAGATAAACAAAGATATGTGACATACCTAGACATTGAATATGGAACAGAGCTTCCCGTTGGATTTGCTGGTCCTGCTGTCATTCCCTGACTCATAAGAAGAAAATACAAACTCAATAGATGCAGATAGATGAACTAACTTTACATGATTAAGCAAGCATGTCCATCAATGGACCCTACCTGTGCAACATTCTTTATACCTCCCTGTCCATCTATAGGCAACATCAATCCAGGAATTTGGTACCCGACGTTTGGCCAACTTTGGGCAGGTAAACTGCTTCCATTTGACACAGGTTGTTGAGCAATGCCAGGAAAATTTTGGTCCATGCCAGCAGATTTACCAGCAGCAGCCATGAGAAGAGACTGCTGCTGAGCCAGCATGGCAAGTTGCTGTTGAGAAGGTAAATTGCTTCCATTTAAAACAGGTTGTTGGGTAGTGCCCGGAAACTTTTGGTCCCCACCAGGAGATTTAGAGGCAGCCATGAAAAGAGACTGCTGCTGAGCCAACATGGCAAGTTGCTGTTGCTGCATAGCAAATGGTGACACCATATTGGACTACAGACATGCAAACCATCATATAAGATAACATATATATCCATAAATTTAAATATTCATTTGACTAATTTAGAAGACTTAATGAATAATGAAAACATCAGAAATGGAGAAAAGTCATTTTCCCAACTATCAGATTGTAATCGTAAATAAAAAGGCTGATACCTTCTCAAAAAGACTCATAATATCATTTTTAACATCTTTCTTGGGTTTCTCTGCAACAGGAGCTAATGACGGTGAATCTACAAAAAGATCCTCGATTCCTGAAGCAGGCTTGCTACTGCTTTCTGCTTCTTTTGGTGGACTGGTTTTCTCAGTTTTTGATCCTTCGCTGGCCGCTGCAGATTAAACACATCTCTCAAACCCAACATACTGACAAGAAGCCTGAACTATGAACCAAACAGCCCGAATGAACAAAAAAAGCCAGTTCAGGTGATGAAGGAGAGACATACTCTGGAAACCTGCCCAATCATCATTATCATCAGCTGGCGCTACATCTGAGCTATTTTCACTGGGACTATGTACTGAGAGCATGCCGAAAAGGTCAGTAGCAAAATCAACTTTTGGAGGGGCAGGCTTTACTTCTTCAGCTTGTGGTGAAACAACATTTTGTGGTTTTGGAACTTGTACAACCTATTGATTTATAGAGAGAGAGAGAGAGAGGGTGCGTCAAAATTTTCAGAATATCAACCTATTAATTCTAAAAATATGGCAACAAAGCCTGCTATAAAAATAGCACATTCCCCCTCCTCCGCTAGAACAAAGTGATAGCAGAAGAAATGGGACTCGTACAATATGTATTTTAATCATCAAATCCAATGTATCCAGTTGAATCCGCAAATGAAATGCCTCTATTATTCACACAATAAACTCCTAATCATTGACATTTTTAATCTAGATAAAATGATAGCCAAGACACTTCAATACTGGTGTAGGCATTCTTGTCCATGTGACCATCTTATGGCCAAACATAGCACATACTCTAGTGCATTAGCCTAGAGTCCTCGGACAAAAAATTGGTCCACACAACTACTACAAGGAAACTAACAAGAAGTAACAGTTTTTTGGAGGAATATAGTTTGTAATTTTCCATAAAAGAAAAAGGTAACATAGCAACGCCTCGTCTAAAAAGAATTTGCCTTAAGGCTGTTTATTTTCTTCCTTTGTTGCTACTCAATTATTATTGATTTCCTAATTTCTTAGAAAATCTAGTTAATATAAATGAGCTAACAGTCTTTAAACCGGACATGTATATCAGTAGTTAATAGAGTTTTTTTTGGGCATAGTAGTTAATAGAGTTTGACAACAAGAATCACAGGTGTTATAGTTTTGAGAAATCCATTGGGCACAATCATATGAAAAAGAAAAACGCAAACAAACAAATGGAAATTGGCAGAAAAATACAATAACATACATGTTCAGGCCCTTTAGGAGGAACAGGAAGACTGATCCTTCCCCCAGGAACAGTGTCTCTTCTATTAGATGTTTGTGTGTGCTTCCGTTCTTCAAATTTCTTTTCAGACTTTCCTATGTAACCATGCCCACTGCTTTCCACCGGTCCCTGCCATTGTGTGGAAGCATTTTCCTCGCGTCCTCTAGAAGTTGATTTTGGTTTTCCATCTTTAGCAACCCATCTATTATCTTCATACCTGAACCAAATGAAAATAGCTAAGTATGCATAACAGAATGATATCAAGTAAAAACTCTAGTGGAAATAGATGCTAGTTGTCTTAGGGATACCGTCGGGCACACACTTTGCACGAATAAAATTTTCAATGCCAACTCTGTCATAGTTGGGAGGTAGTCCTGCTTCCCAGTAACTATTTGCCTTTTCATTTCCCATTGCTGTATTGAATGACAAAAGTGATGTCAACCCTAAATAATATAGTCATCAACCTGGAGAACTAGGACTTTACTACAGCAAAGAAGCTTACACTGGATAAATGCAACTTGCTCTGGCAGCCATGTGTCCAAGGTAGCAGACCTCACCTGCAGCAAAGGGCAACTGTATCAGATGAACTTGCATATGTAACTAATGTTTACTTAGTACTAGAAACCATGTGGGTAGGAAACAATCAAAATCAAAAGTTTGAAAGGAAAAAATAATTGTATACGACAGATATGAACATGTGGCCAAATACACAGTTGCCACAGTTTATCACTGAATGTAATCACGATGTTATACCAGCAAGTGGAAGTCAATAAAATAAAATTTCTTGGTATTTCCAAAATTATCCACCAAACGTCTACATGGATCTGTAACACATGTAGCATGACAAAAGACAAAATTACCTTGGATATGTGTACACCAAGACTTCTGTGGATCCCCGAACACTGCATGCATACAAAGATACCTAAGTTCACACTGGCCCATCTTGGACCCCTGCATAGCAATAATATTGTTCACAATTAGAACAGTCTTCAAACACTAAGATTATCTTCAAGGAGCAATTTCATTTCTTATGCTTCAACAGTTCACTTTATAACTATGTAGATAGAATCCAGCTACATACTTGGCTTTGCAGTCGGCACATTCCCTATTCTCTGGCAACTTAAGAAGTCCTTCCAATATCTGCATGAGTTGAGCAAAGCAAGAAAGTATAAACAACGGAATCACTAAATAATCAAAAAGGGAAATTCAACAATCTTGAACTTGAAGGCCACAAAGATTATACTTCTTTTCTTTACGAAAATCTGGGATCACAATCACAATGTTCCAAACCACCTTAAATATTAAAAAATATAGAACACTTACGAAGGTCGTTACGGCCACTAGATCATTTATAGTTCAACTCACAAAGCATAGATCTTAAAATCACACTGTATCAGAATCGGTGACAAATTCCGAGAATCCTTCCAAGACTAAAACCTATAAGGTACACAAACCTAACTGATAACACCAAATAGATGTCAACTAACAATCGCAATGGTTCGGTTAAATATAGGCAACATTACAACATATTATCAAGCATCCATTCCCCTAATTCAGCTCAAAACAGAAGCCACCAATTCATCATTTCAAATTAAACCCCCCAAATTCTCCAATCATTGATTCATAAGCACAAGCTGTAATGTATAAAAATCAAATGAATAAAAACAGATCGAATCACACCAAATCCGACTTGCTACAAATGACAATCGATTTCATACACAAATCCAAATCAGAATCATACAAACAAAGCAACAGAAGGAGCCGGAATCCAAAACCGCAATGGAAGATCAACGATCCACTCAAAATTGAACATTGCACAAGTTAACGAGTATTGAAGAATTGGAAGGGACCTTTCTGTGCTTGGCGTTGAGCTCCTTGGTGACGTTGGCTTTCTCGTTCATGGTGAGGCCGTGGGTGGTGGCAGAGAGGCGAGGAGGCAGCTGCACAGACGAAGGGTCAAAATGGTCTTTTCGGCTATCTTTCTCTGTGTGATTATATTATACGACCACCCAAAGAAACCGAGAGATATCGCAGCGGAGTCGCTCTTGACTTTAATTTTCACCCTTCTCTATTATCTCTCCTCACGTTTATCTATTTTCTTTTCTTTTTTATGTTGATTTATTAAAAAATTAAAGTATCTTAATATAAAATTACAGCAATAAATAATAAGAAAAAATACAACGATTAACAATAAATTGTTACTATATGTACAATTTTTTTTTTAAAAAAAATTGGTTTGGATAAACACGTTATTCGTAAACTCTAACCCAAATTTATCATATTCATCATTTATATATAGAGTCTAAAGACGTTGGCATTCAACCTAAAGATTATTTTTTTTCTTTTCTTTGTTGATACTTCTTCTGTCCATTTACTTAGTATTTTTCATGTCGATTTTGTATGTAAATTTCATTAACAACCGTACCGTATTCAGGAACAACGCATAAATCAGTTCGTAAAACTCATAAGTACGGAATAATGGAGAAAAAAATATATGGTGAACAAAGAAGATTTAAGAAATGTATTTTAAGAATTGTAAACAAGTGAACAAAGTAGAATTGGAAAATGGGTATTCTAGGTAAAGTAAATGGGTGATTTTTTAGAATAAATAACTTTATTGATAACGGATTGAAATTACAACATAATAGAATGACCGGTTGTGGTAGCTACACCACGACACACATTCCCATAAAGATCCGTCATTACGGGTTCATCGCCAATGGCAACATCCATGAGCCAAAAGGGTCCAACCCCTAACCCAATTACACGCTCAAAAAGAGCTACACAATCTTAAGAGTAACGGTACAACCTCGCCACCAACATTATAACTAGCTAATTTTCCTTGTTCAACACCGTGTCCAAATACCACCAGACCACGTGCAAAGGCAAATCAACCTCATATTGACAACAAGACAACATCGATATTAAAGCCGATAATCTCTAGAAAGATGTCACCGAAGTAGCACACCGACCAGAATATAACACCTAAACCCTCGCCCGATAAAGGAGGGACATACCAAAAACCAGATGCCAAAAAAGGACCAAACCTAGCCCAATACCACACACAAGGTCGAAGCCCGCCAATTCAGCCTCATAGAAAGCCCACACCTACTACACCTGGCCTAAGAAAACCATTATCTCATCTCCAACATTCCACCACCGATGTCGCCGCAAAACCCAAGCCTCCATCGTCGAGGAGACCCTCCTTGCCGCCACTTTGTCCCTCGGTAAAGTCACCGGCCCCTCATATAGCCAGAGCCACTGACGCTCTACGAAAAAATAGAACCGCCGTCGGTTTTTGGAAACACAACACCGTCGCCATTCGCAACCTTGCCATGAGACATCGTTTCACGACCTCAAGGAACCCTCTTCACTCCGGTGCTAGATCTTGGCCGCCCTAAAGTCTGAGATGCACCAGCCTCCTTACTTCGAGCGAAACCGATATTTTCCTCCATGAAGAGACTGACCGGTGCACTCGACCACCATCTAATCACCAGAACAGCCAGTCCGCACTACCAGCATAAACATTATAGCCGATGAAAAAAAATAGGCCGACGAAATTTTTTTTCGTCGGCTAATGTCCTCTTTAGCCGACAAAAAAAAATCGTCTACCTGCTTTTATTTTTCGTCAGCTAAAGTTGATTTTTAGCAGATGAAATGTTTTTTCATTGGCTAAAATAATTTTTTCGTTGGCTATAGTCTGTAAACTATAGCTGAGGAAATTTTAAAAGTTTGACCGACGAAATATATAATTTTGTTGGCTAAAAGTCCTTATATTTCCAGATCTAGGCAGCAGCTCATTTGAAAAAAAAATGGGAGAAAAAGTTAGGGTGTTGTCTAAATTGTTGAGTGTCGTCGAAATCTGTTCAAAATTAGTTTGTGGAGCTATATATAGGTACGTATACGTGTATATATCTTGATTTTGAGTTGATTTACGAGTTTTATTTGAGTTATATATATTGATTTTGAGTTTTAATTTGAGTCGAAATGTACTATAATTTCGTCGGCTATAGTTATTTTTTTTTTTATTAAATACTTTGGACGACGAAATATTTATATTTCGTCAGGCAAAGTCTTAGGTCAAGGCCGACGACAATTTATTAAGTCGGCTTTAATCTTACTTTAGCCGACAAAAAATAGAAAAATAAGTCGTCGGCTAAGTTTTAAATTATAGTCGACGACCACTTTTATTTCGTCAGCTAAAGTCATAACAGACGAGTCTTTGCCGACGACATCTTAGTCGACAAATTTGGCTAACAGGCCGACGAAAATTTTTCGTCGGCTAAAGTGATGATCCTGGTAGTGTCGGCAGCACCAACCTTACGCCGATGAAGCCAAAGGCCAACGCCAACTCGAGGGCGCCACCGAACAAGCGAACCACACCACCCTTTTCCAAAACCTCTCCTGGTTTTCCCGGAGCAAAACCTCAAAATATTTGAATTAAATTGAATGGGTGATTAAAGTAGACATATAATTGAAAATATAAAAATGGGGTGTGAAGAGAATATGAGGTGAACAAAATGGTTTGTGAGGTGACAATAGAAGTACCCTAACTAAACAATGGGTGAGAAAAAAAACATCTTCCTAAATAGGAAAATGTCGCTTCAAAGTTATTCTCCCCAATTGAGGATGTAACAAACAATAACACATGAACAAATTTCAATTGCCATATGATCATAATCACAAAAACGAAAGAGAATATCTTGGTGGGATTATATATTTTTCCACCGAACATTTTTTTATATTTTCATTTGTTTCTCATCACTCTCTCTTCACAGTTTGATCGCAACACGTGGTCATCCACCAATTTCATTTTCTTCAAAAACTAACGGTGTCATTCCTCTCTCATCTAACAATTGTTGCTAACAAGTGATAACTGAAAAAGGCATCTTTAAAAGACTAGCTATTTCAAATTAAATCTTAAAGTTAACTAATTTTAAGGTAAAATTGCACTCCAACATCATAGCTAAATTCTCTAGCTAAATTTAGCTAGAGAGGAGAGAGAATTTGTATTAACGCTATTTTCCCTCTCAAACTATTGACATAGAATTTAGATTAATTGTTGGAGAGTTTGTAACTTGGTTATCTATATCTCTTTTTTAGCTAAATTTAGCTAAAAAACCAGTACAATCCAACTACACAATCTATACAATTGTTGGTGAACGGCTTCAAGCACAACACCAATAGATTTAGGAGCCAAAATTGCTCCCCCATCTACACCTATTAATGTTTCAGTTATACAAGAAGATTGCTTACTTTAAAACATCCATAATTGTTCCCCCCACCTGTAAATTTTTGATGAACCCAATAAAACTCCTAAATCTCTTCATAGCTGAACACCAAATCCATATTCAAGCATCCATTCGGCTCATCATGATCCTCATCTGTCAAGATTTTGCTCCTTGACAGATCGTCCTCATCGGCCAAATCTACATATTCTTCAAGCAAAAGCCGATTTTTTCCCTGTTTTGATCCGATTTGTTTTCATGTTTTGATCTCCAATCCTAACTCAACCCCATGCAAATGTTGACCCAAAAACCCCTTTGCTTGAACTTATCTCTCTGGAGGTATTTGATTTTTTTTAAGAGTAAATTTTCATTTAGTACTAATTATTAGGTGTTATTGTCAATTCCAATGAAAAACGAGTAGTAAATGAGAATTTACTCTTATTTTTCCGACAACAAAGGTCTTTTTGTTAGCTTTGTCAACAGATTAAAAATAATAACCCAAAAGGTAATACGTGTTGAGATGACAAGGGCTTGTCACTTAAGTTCCTTCCAAACCAAAGTAAGACATATGGTAATTACTTCTCAAACACTCTAAATCGAATCGCCTCAAATCGGTGTATCAGTGTGTAAGAATCAATGAGTTGATGGAGAACAAAAATTCTTGTATGCACTAAGGTGCAACTGAATCAATTCAAGACTTTTATTGACACATGGAAAAACATGATCCATTGATTTAGTAAGTCATAATTAAGCCAACTCTTGTACTAACCGTCAACGTAACGAAAAAAATTAGGAAGAAAGAAAAAACATCGACAAAGTCTGGGTCTGATAATGGGTAGTGTGTTCTGGGCTCTGGGTCTATCACTTTTCTGGGGGAAGCAACGTCGGGATTGAAAACTAGGTTTGGGTAGCGACTCTGTGAGAGTGGATTTACATTGCCAATTGGAGGCACTTGTCTTTCGGTGTTAGATTTCGATTTGAGATATCGGGTTTCGATCTATATCTTTGTCAAGGTGAGTGGATGCTTGCACAGTCTGCTCTCTTTCTCTACCTCCATTTGATAAAAATTGGGAAAAAGCCAAAAGGGAAGTTCAACGTGTAATGGAGAGAAGCAAAAGGTTTTGGATTTTTGAGGTCTCTTGTTTGAGATTGGGAAATGAGAAAAAGTATTGGGTATGAAGATTGGGACCGGAGAAGAAGCATTGGGTATGAAAGTTTCTGATATGGGAGCTTGGGTATGAGTATTGAGAGCTCGATGGCCACTATCATGGCTGGATTTGATTTTGGTTTCGCGACAAGTTTTTTAGGTCTTTCATATTAATTGCTCCATCATCAATGTTTGTTAACTCAATATGTGGTTAAAGTGCACCTTGGTGCATATGAGAGCTCCACACATTTGTATGGCATACATCAAGTTGTGTGCTATCCGATAATTGAACAATTCAAAATTTATGACAATCGGACGACTCACAGCTTAATGTATACTATACACATATATAGTAGACAAAGCCTTTTGTTTAACCATAAAAGGTCTGAATTGTTGTGTCAATGTCTAACGCCATGTATTTTTCATTTTTAGTAATACTTCTTTTCGGTTACACCATTAATGAGAATCACATTTTTATTCTTGTGAAGAAAAGAAAAAATTGTTATAAACTAGAGAATGAGGAGAGAGATAGGTAGAGAGACAAAATGTGGGAGGAGAAAGAAGTGTATCAATCATAATCATTAGGCTCCTTTATATAAGAGTTTGGTTTACATCATAAGGACATAACTAATGAGTATTGTGTGAACATCCACGTACATATAATATTTACAACACTTCCTTGGATATCCACCAATGAATGATATGGTGTTGGACGTGCTTATTTTTGTCTGGTTAAAAACCTTGCTAAGTAATTAAAATTCTATGGGATTGTGGGACCCCGCACGATTTAACCGTGGTTAAGGGCGAGTTACTGAGGTTTAAGTCGCATTCGGTAACTTCGCGAGCTAATTACCACGTTCATTTTCGAGTTTTTCAAAGTTCTTCAAATACCTGATTTAATGACTCGATGTCATAGTACGTGTCGACACGAGTCTCCCGGTATTTTTGGATTATTTTTCGGAGCTTCGGTTTATTTTCTACGGATTTTTGAAGTCCTTGGTAACTTTTAATTACCAATCCGGTAAATCAGTTTTTAACCATTTAACCTTTTACTTTTCACCTTCTTTTAATCTGAACCGTTGGATCTTTCCAAGATTGAATCTCAGCCGTCCATTTTTCTCTAAATAGGGGATCAGTTTTGACTCGGTCAAAACCGTCCCAACTCGGTCAACCGAGCTCTCCCCGAGCTCTCGCCTCCTCCCTGTTCTCCGCCCGGCGCCGGCGACTCCGGCCACCCCAGGGCGGCGGACCAGCTTCATTCTCTCCCTTTTCTCCTCCTCTACCTGACCCAACCTTCGGAATCTCCAAGCATCCACCGTGCAAGGAGATCGAAGTTCACTGGCTCGGCGGTCAACGGCCGATTTCCGGCGATCCAGGCGGCGGTTCGGCGCGTGAAAGGTTTGGTTCTTCTTCCCTCTTCTTCTTCTTCCTTTTCCTGCCCTTGAACCTTTGATTCGAGGCTAAAATGAGAATCCTGGTTTTACTGTTTTTCTGGGATTTCTACATCTCCTCCAGCGACGGCGTGTTTGGGATTTGAGGTCGCTTTTCGAGCTCTAGGAGGCTTTGTTCATCATCCTTGGACCTCTGGTAAGCCATCCTTCCTCAAGAATCAGATTTGGTTGAGTTTTGGTGTTTCTGGGTTTTCTTGGATTTTCGACAGAATGTTGAATTTGTGTCTGTTTGTGTTTGTGGTGTTGCCGAGGTTTTGGAAGTAAAGAGGAGAGGAGAAGGATGGATGAAGGACTGTGGAAGTTACTGTGACACTGCTGGGTGCAGAGGTCACTCTAGGCAGAGAGATAGAGGAGAGAGGAGGTAAGGAACTCACTCTTGGCTTTGGATTTGGTATTGGTTTTGCTACTGTTGTTGCTGTTTTGTTGTTGATCTGGTGATAATTTGATGTGGTTTTGTTGTTGTGTTGTCGTAACTTGGTAAACGAGGAAAATGAGGAGGTTATGGCGAATTTCCGGCAAGTTACCGGAATCCGGTGACGATCCGGTGATGCAGTGAAACCGGCAGAAATGCCGAGAGGTAGTCTTCGACTCCTTAAGATTGTGTTGTTTCCGTTTAGTTGGGTTAAAGAGTCGTAATCGGAAATTACGTAAGGAAACGTATTAAAAACGGAAACTAACTAAGTTTGGAAACCTGCTAATTTGGGAAACTTTCTATTTTGGGAAAGTTGCATTTTTCAGAAAAATGGTTAAGTAAAGGTTTGAAGTTCAATGTGAAGTTTGACACTTTTGGTTAAATTGGTAAAGTGTTAAATTGTTATCGGAAAATGATAACTGAAATTCTGGAAAATGTTAAGTTGACCATGTTAAGTAAAGTTGGTGTTTCACGTAAATCGGTAAATCGACTCTTGGTAAATAAATTGATTAATGTGACATGTTGGGTGTCCATAGTAATTCAACGAATTATTATGTGACACCCTAACGTCAAGTTAAAGTGGTTAAGGAAAGTTCAGAAGTTTAGTCGGACTTCCGGTAATTGAGTAAAGAGTCGATAACAGGAAAAGAAAGTCAAAAGGTTAAAGTGCCATAAAAGGAAATTGGTTGGTCAACTTAGTCAATATGGTCAATCCTGGTCAAACTAGGAATGCTGAGGTCTGTTGACTGTTATTACATCTTGGTTGCTAAGCTACTTTAATTCTGCAGTGATTATTGGACGAGGTAGCTTACGCGGTGACCTCAGTTCACCGAGACAGTTCCTGGAAGCTTGGAGCTTACGTGTGGAACGGCAATTCCAGGTAGGGAATCTGAACCCCTTTGGTAGTGGTTTTATATATGTATAAGAAAGTGCATGACTTTGTGTATGCTCATGGTCGATGCCTCGGGAAAGTTTTCTTTATATTAAAAGATAAATGATTTATGATTGGGCCAAGAAAACCCGAGGCTAGACGTAAAGGATTTTTTATACGTCAATGTGAGATGTGTGGAACACCGTTGTCCTGATTTCCGGTGTGTAACCTGAGAGTGACGGGACCTAGTATCTAGCACTCCCACGGTGTCGAGACCGTGAACCTCCGGGGGGGCGATGCCCTGTTTATTTTAAATATCCCGCTTACGCTCGTCTTGTACAGAGTTAAGCGAGACGTAAGTGCGATGCGCTGTTTGGGCATTTAGCTGGAAATGGACACTCTTGCTACTATGTGTTTTCAAGCGCATAGGTAGTTGGCCCCGGTTTGCTGTGAAGACAAACCCGGGATTCGGTTACTGAGATTCGAAGTCCTGCAGGCTGTACTTGTACATTGAGCGCTCTGGGCCCCTGTGTTTTAGCATACTGCACTGTTTTCCTAAAGGATATAAATGATGGTTTTTGTGTGCCAAGGATTTTATAAAGGGTTTTATTACGAGCTCAAATCTATATGTATATATACGGTTTTTGGTTTTCAAACCTATCATTGGTGGGCCTACGTGAGCACGCGAGGACGACGCTCACCCCTACAACAGATTGTTTGCAGGTACTGTGACGGGAAAGATAGAGAGAGCTATGTGTGGAGCTTCATTCCTTCCTCGATGTTCGGTCCAAGTGTACTCCCTATTCCGGTCTTACCCTTTGAGTCATTTACCAGAGCTTACTACATAAACAGTAAAGGTGTCATCCCGATTTGTTAACCATGTTGTGTATTTTTATTGTTGTCGCTAAAGTTTTTAAATTGTCCCCTTTATTTTGACCACCTTCCGCGAAATTAGATAAACTCTGATGATTGTTTTAAGGATTTCATGTGGTGCCACTCAAAGTATTTAAAGTTTAAATTTTATTTTACTCACTAAAAAGCCTACGACTTTAGGTTAATAAGTTGTTGGCACGTCCTTCGGACGTGTTGGCTTCTTATTGGCTTAAATTCGTGGCTACTGTAGTTTACCCCCAGGGGTGCTACAGCAGTGGTATCAGAGCAATCGTTCCCCGGACTTTTGTTTTTTAAAATGTTTTAAAACCTCTGATGCCTTAAAGACTGTGCTTGCGCGTCAAAACTTTTCCGAAAGTGGTCTTTAAGAAACTTCGGAGCTAGTAGAGTTTCGTGAGTTGGCATAAAAAGGGTTTTGAAAATTCTCTTGGGAATTTTCATTTACGATTTTAAATTTTAGCGACAACTTTAAATTCATTCCCGAGTCGTGTTCCTACTCTTGATGTCATTTCTTAAATCCGACTCGTTGCATTCTAAAAGTATTTGAAATCCCCTTTGTGACTCAAGTTTGTTTTATGGCAGTGACAGTTGTGCCTTGAGCTAAAAAGCCATGTTGTCACCTTGATTCTATTCTTGTGTTATGTCCTGCCTGAGTATCTTGACCATTGTTTTGTCTTGAGTACCCGAATGACCATAGAAGAATTTCTTGTGCTTCTGTTAAATCCAAACCTATTTGATACTGAGGTCATTGTTTCATCGAGTATTTTCCCACTTAGCTCTCTCACAGTACACGGGCTGCAACATATGATAAGAGTGGCAGTAAATTGAAACTATAGATTTTGAGCAGTAAAGGTGTCATCCCGATTTGTTAACCATGTTATGTATTTTTATTGTTGTCGCTAAAGTTTTTAAATTGTCCCCTTTATTTTGACCACCTTCCGCGAAATTAGATAAACTCTGATGTTTGTTTTAAGGATTTCATGTGGTGCCACTCAAAGTATTTAAAGTTTAAATTTTATTTTACTCACTAAAAAGCCTACGACTTTAGGTTAATAAGTTGTTGGCACGTCCTTCGGACGTGTTGGCTTCTTATTGGCTTAAATTCGTGGCTACTGTAGTTTACCCCCAGGGGTGCTACAGGGATAAAAACAACCCTAGTCAAAGGAGTAAAAGAGTGCAACGCGCATATGTTCTAGGTAGCATAATCTTGAATGCTCCTCATGATGAGAATCTTCATTTGATTGATTGATGCAAGTACAATATCATGTATTTAATTAGGTCTGAAATGGTTCAAATTGGGTAAAAAAGATGAAATTGCACAATAATTTTTTTCTTTATTAACGGTTCGGTGTACAAAAAATATTACATTGGAATCGCAACCAAACCGAACTGTTTGTGTTCGGTCCGGTTTCAACACTTCAATGGTTCCTGAATGGCAAATATCAATTATATATCAAAGATTCAAAGTAAAGTCAGCAATCTACTATAGGCTGCAAAGTGCACTCAATGTAGAGATGAACTCATTCAAATCATCCAAATAAATGCAAAACAAAACAGCAGCAGATAGAGTTTCAAACATTCAAAGATCCAAAGTTATACTCAAAACATAGAAATAAGTCAAATAACTGATTAAATATCCAAACATTCAAACCAAATTACCAAACAAAGTAACAAACATGAAACATCAAATTATGTCAAACAAACTTCATTGTTCCGGTCTCAACATTAAGGAAATTCATCAAACAATAAAATATAACTCCAAGTCTAAGCAAAAATGATGCAGTTCAAAGTTAGGCAATTTTCAGATTAATTTCCAGACTTCAAGTAATCCAAAATCTACGCTTCACTATTCCAGCTCTCCAACTTCAAGCAAAACCTATTGCAATGTGAATAAACTAAAATTAGTATTGAGTATACACTAAAATGCACTAATGCAGTGATGATTGGTGAACTGAGAACAATTATAATGCAAACTTGAGCTCATTTCTTCTTCTTCTTCTTCTTCTTCTTCTTCTTTTCAGACTTTAAACCTTTAGAGGGTTTTGAAACTTCTGAAAGTTTTGAAGTTTTTGAAGCATCACTAGTCTTTGAATATTTGGATACCTTTGCAGCCTTTCGGCTTTGTTGAGTGGCAGCTTCTTCTTCTTTGTTTGATATTTGGAGCTTCTCCAATCTTATTCTCTCTTCTTCTACTTGTTCTATATAAAAATGAAGCTCACATTAGTTGCATATAAAAATATGAACAATAAAATAAAAAAAGAAAGTGACAATTGACAAAGGCTGCAAATTAGATTATAGATGCCTTTTTCAACATCTTCAAACCACCCATTTCCTCAATACTTGGAATATATTCCAACCCCAGTATTACATCAGATTTGAGCCAATTTTGGAGGCAGATTAACAGTCATAGGAGTCAATGAACTTCTGTGCAGATCAACCATCATCTTCCCTTTATTAAATGAACTCTCACTATCCATTGTCGACACTTGCACCAAAAACATAAAGCAATACCTTCAGGGAGTTCAAACGAGGAGCGAAAATGCCCCCGAAAATCCCAGATGAAGAGGAGGAGGAGTCTTTTGACCCGAATAGCTCAGAAGTGAATGAAGAAGAAGAAGAAGACGACTCCGCTGACTTTCTTCCCTCCATTGTTTTTGTCTCTCTGAAAATCCTCACAATCCCAAAAACCCTTTGAAAGTATGAAAATTGATATGTTCTTGTTTCGAATTCTTAGAGAAATACAAATTGTAAGAAGTACAGTACACAAGAATAAAACAAAATGTTTCGATTAATCTACATGCCTCTCATAGCTTGTGATCTTGTGAAAAAAAATTTCACAGATCTGCGTTTGAGTCCTTGAGACCAAAATAATAAGATGCACTAGTTCAATGGATCAAAGATCATCATCTCCATGAATTAGTGCTGCATAAAATAATTTCAAACTTAGAACATAAATAATTCTTGTGCTTATGCACTTACAAAAAACATCAATTCTTCACAATTGTCCATAAACTAGAATAAAACATCAATAATAAGCTTCCCCCTTTGAATGTGGATGCCTTAGGGTTTTCCATTGGATTTCCTCATCATCAATATCAGGCAATACACCATAAAGTAGTTCTTGTTTAAGTATGGCCAGTACCTCCATCAATGTTCCTGTAATGTGGTCAATAGCCCGATTCATGGTTTGGAGCTCCACTTGAGTAGTTTGCTGAATGATCCAAGTATAGTGTACTAGACCGGTAAGCAGCAATTGCTCGAGAAAATGGATCATCAAGTGCGGCATGATGTCAAAAAAAATTGAAGGAAATATCCTCTAAAATTTACACATGATATAAATAATGTCCTCTTACCTTTCTCGGAGGTCAGATTTTGTCACTTCCCATGTGCGTAACTTCTGGAAGAATCTTAACAACGCAACTAACGGCTCCACCATCTGATGGGGAAGGAACGGTCGAATGAAAATAGGGAAGAGACATTGTAGCAGAATGTGACAGTCATGACTGTTTTACCCGTACATTTTATTGTCCCGAATGTTTACACACCGGGCTATATTTCCTGCATAACCTGAAGGATACTTCACAAAGCTCATCCACCTGAAAATTACGTTCTTTTGGTCAGGCTTCAAACACAAATGTCTTCGTATCACAATTTTTTGAAGATCAATGAGTGCCTTCGGACCGTCTTTCGTCTTCCCCTCCAAGTTCAGCATTGTTCCCACCACACTGTCGCACACATTCTTTTCTATGTGCATCACATCTAGGTAGTGCCTGATCAACAACTTACTTCAGTATGGGAGTTCCCAGAATATGGTCTTATGTGTCCAAAATTTATACCTGTCGGGTCTGTCAGGTATTGCCGCCATAATATTAAGATGATTGCTGAGCCGCTCAAAATCATACTCATTAAGCACTGGTAAAATGTCTTTCCCTGTCCATCTTCTAGGAGGCACACCTTTTTCTACAGTCCCATCAAATGCCTTGTCATCGAACCGTCATTCGTGATCATACGGAAGGAGAGTACGGTGACCCAATCTGCATATCTTGTTGCAATGACTACTGCTCCCCTCATCGCTAAGACACTCTGGACAAACCTTGTATCCCCTAACAACGTTGCCCAACAACATCTCAAGGACAAGAAAATCACTGATGGTACCAACAACCATGACATGCATCTGGAACATCTCGTGCATGTACTTGTCATAAGTGGGATGACCAACGTCCCAAAAAAACTTCAATCAAGGGTCTCAAATACACATCGAGACACTTCCCTGGATAACCGAGTTCTGGAATCAACAAACTCAATATATTGTATTCCTTCTTCATGCACATCCATAGAGGAAGGTTGTATGGTACCAAAATCACCGGCCATACACTGTATCACTACCAGGATAAGCACTTTAGCCGACGAAATTTTTTCGTCGGCCTGTTCACCATTTTCGTCGGCTATAACCTTAGCCGGCGACACGTCGTCGGCTAAGAAGTCGTCGGCTATACTTCGTCGGCTATGCTTATAGCCGACGAAATAAAGTCCGTCGTCGGCTATACTCCACACCTTAGCCGACGAAATAATATAAAAAATTCGTCGGCTATACTCCAAACCTTAGCCGACGAAATAATATAAATATTTCGTCGGCTATAATCCAACACTTAGCCGACGAAATAATATTAATATTTCGTCGGCTATAATCCAACACTTAGCCGACGAAATAATATTAATATTTCGTCGGCTAAAGTTTTTAAAAAAATAAAAATAAAATAGAGAATAGCCGACGAAATTAGCACACTTTCGTCGGCTATAATACTTTTAGCCGACGAAATTAGCACACTTTCGTCGGCTAAAGGTTGTTGGAAAAAAAAAACTAGCATAGCCGACGAAATATGGTAAATTTCGTCGGCTATAGTACTTTTTATACTAGAAACCCAAACAAAATTTATACATTACCATCCAAGCAAGCTGCAAATTACAGAAACAATTTTATAACCAACAACAACACACCATCTAAAGTAACATAAACATTTTGCATTAAATTTTCAATTCATAAATTGTTCATAAAACCTAAAAAGTAAATTAATATTTGTTCATAAACCTAAAAAACTAAATAAATAATTGTTCATAAACTTAAAAAACTAAATGAAATCGATATCGTCTAAATCAATATCTGCTCCAGGATGAGGTTGTTGGGGAGGTTGGGGAGGTTGCGGCGGCTGAGGTAAGACAACAGGCGGGGGCATGGGCGGAAGCGGAAGTCCCTGCTGCTGTGCAGCTATAAAATCTTGCATGTACTGGTACATCTGCTGCTGCTGTGTCTGCTGGGCGGCATGGCATGCTATAGTGTACTCCTGTAGAGCGGCAGTATATGCTGCTTGGGCGGCCTCTCTCGCGGCAGTATATGCTGCTTGGGCGGCCTCTCTCTCGGCAGTATATGCTGCTTGGGCGGCTTGTTGTT
Source organism: Comarum palustre (assembly GCA_951800085.1). Classification (NCBI taxonomy): domain Eukaryota; kingdom Viridiplantae; phylum Streptophyta; class Magnoliopsida; order Rosales; family Rosaceae; genus Comarum; species Comarum palustre. Next base: position 12,516,129 of record OX637587.1, on the reverse strand, counting down.
CCCGTAACATCTGAACTTCCGCCTCAAGCTGAGTCGTTCTGCTGCTGGTCGAGGCTCCTTTTTTCTGAAACCCAGGAGTGGTTTTCAGTACCCCCTCGCTTCTTTCCCAGGCCCCGACAGTAGAAGTTATTTCCTCGCTGTGCCCATGATCCTGGCCCCAACGCTGAGATCCGAACTGTCGATCCGGGACATGGCTTCGGACATGTCTTCCTCTTGCGTGTCAGGCCATGTCTCCCTGACTATAGCATCCATCACCTCGTCACTAGCCTGCCTCACCCTCGCCTAATTTGATAGGAAAAAAAATTAATTAACATTTTAAAATATATATATATACATATAATTTATTAAATTTTAAAACGTAAAACGACTTACAATATCCTCCTGGGAGTCAGGATATGCCTTCTCGTACGTATAGACGTACTGGTTGACCTCTGGATGTTCCCTGGCCGCCTCCTCCATCAACGATGCGAACGGTCTAGAACCGGCATGATGGTTCCTCATGTTGCGTTGCCGGTTTTGAGCGTTCACCCGGGAAACGACCTACAAAGGAATCGAATTAGTAAAATATTTTAAAACGTATTAAATATAATTCAATATAATAAATAATTATTTTTAATTACCTGTTTATGTGGGTTGTTGAATTCCGATATCAGAAGCCAACGCCACTCGTACTCCCTGAACTGGAACTCAAGGGGGATGCCGGAACGTTCGTTCCCATGTGTAGTCCAGTGGGTCCGTAACTCGTTCTTCCACTCCTTGTACCTGTAATACGCCAAAAAAAATATAAATATTATAAATTAAACATAGTTTTTTTTTTCCTTAACTTTGCAACATACCTTCCCCCGTGCATAACGTCCGCCCAGGTGTTCCTCAGGTACTCGGGAACGTCAAACCACACCTGCATTTAAACATTTATTACTTTAGACGTTCATAAATCTACAATGTAATAAATAATGTTAAATATGAATTTTGTTATACTTACCGACATGGCGTTGTGGACCATGTCCTTAACCTCCTGTGGGACCTCGCCCCAGTCTGACCACAACATAGGGACTCTATCCCTAATAAGCGCTCCCACGCGGCCAGAGTACATCCTCGTCTTGCCGCCGGATACTACGTTCCCATCCTCGTCAGTATCAATGACGATCCTTCCCGATGTACTCACTGTCTTCTCGAGAGCTTTCCCCGTGACCGGACCTCTCTTCTTCCTTGTCGGCTTGGCTCCGACGGTACCTATCATAAATTGATGATTAGTAAATTAATTTTATTATAACATTATAACATAACAAATTACTTATATAATCATTACCTGAGGGCGTTGGGGCGGATGCGACGGACTCCGACTCTGTCGCCGACGATGACACCCTCGCAGAAATTAACTCTGTAGCAAACGGCATGAATAGATACACCGCTGATGGGGTCACCTGGGGGGGTAGTGGATAAATCGGCGCCCCTGAGTCATCGACTGCAGGTATTGCCGGTATGAAGCGCGGAAGGAAGAGAAGAGGCGGCGGCATCTGTACCCCGGAAGACCCACCCTCCGATGCACTAGGGCCAGGTGCCGGTGCCCTACGTATCTCAGGCATATGTGGTGCAGACACCTCCGCCTGAGTCGGAGGCCACAGCTGCCTCGAGGAGTGAGGGCCGCTGGGCTGCCTGGAGGAGCGAGGGGCGTCCTGCTGGCCAGAGGAGCGAGGGGCGCTAGGCTGCCTGGAGGAGCGAGAGGCGTCCGGCTGGCCGGAAGAGCGAGGGGCGCTAGGCGGCCTGGAGGCGGGAGGGCCATCTGGCTGCCTGGAGGAATGTGTCGGCTCCAGAAGAGACGCCCGTCGGGCCGTCATTGGGCCCTGAAACGAACCGCGAGGGTTGCTAGACGTTCCCTCTGACGATTCACCCCGGCCCTTCGAACTCTTTGATCTGCTGAATAATCCTTTCATCCTAAATAAAATAATTAATATTTTGTTAAATTAAAAATGAACAATATACCAAATAAAATAATTAATATACGCAAATATATTAAATATACTAAATACACCCAAATATATTAAATATACTAAATACACCCAAATACACCCAAAATTAGTAAATACACCCAAATACACCCAAATTCAGTAAATACACCCAAATACACCCAAATACACCGATATATATTAAATATACTAAATACACCCAAAATACATCCAAATATACTAAATACACCCAAATACACCCAAATATACTAAATACACCCAAATACATCCAAATATACTAAATACACCCAAATACACCCAAATACACCCAAATTTACTAAATACACCCAAAATACATCCAAATATACTAAATACACCCAAATACACCCAAATATACTAAATACACCCAAATACATCCAAATATACTAAATACACCCAAATATATTAAATATACTAAATACACCCAAATACATCCAAATACACCCAAATACACCCAAATTCAGTAAATACACCCAAATACACCCAAATACACCCCAATACACCCAAATACACTCAAATACACCCAAATACACCCAAATTCAGCCAAATACACCCAAATTCACCCAAATACAACCAAATATACACCCAAATTCAGTAAATACACCCAATATAATTCAACTTTATCACAACATAATACAATTCAACATTATCACAATATAATTCAACACAATTCAATATAATGCAATATATTGAAAAAACAACCCAAATTTGTTCTATAATACAATATAAACATGAAATTTCATACCTAATTGATTTGGGAGATGAGGGAGGCGGAGTGGAGGCCGGAAACTGTCGAAAATGGCGAAAGAAAATCGAGAGGAGAGGGAGAAATTCGCCGGCGGAGTGGAGAAAGTGGAGAAGTGGGCTTCTGTTTCGCTGCTTTCGAATTTATAGGAAGAACTATAGCCGACGAAATAAAAAATTCGTCGGCTAAAGTCCAACTATAGCCGACGAAATTTTTTAAGTAATTTCGTCGGCTATAGTTCAACTTTTACCCGACGAAATTACTGCGAATATTAGTAATTTCGTCGGCTAAAGTATATTTTATTCATATTTAGTAAGTTCATGCACAATTTATTTGTTTTATCTTGTGAAACGGAAAACCGACCGTCAGATATCATCATTATGTTGAAACATGTGTGAGGGTAAAATTTCAGCATCATCGGACACACGGTCGGGCTCGATCCGCACGGTTAATCCCGTTGGTCAAACCCCTAAACACAAACAAACGGTGATTTGGCCACCTAAAATACGTATTCTGTCCGGACCGTCAACTACAAATAGTTTCATATCGAGGAGACGCAACTAGCGGTATAAAATTTATAAGAAAAATAACCGTCGGAGATAGGGCGTCCTCTATGGCGAACGAATAGAAAAAATGCAATGACCGCAAGTATTGGCACCGAAACTTATCGGAATTACGTGAAATTTCAACCGTAGACATATTTCATCGTTCCGGTCATATCTTATCTCACGACTTTTTTTTGTTTGAAGCATCTACGTATAGTTTGTTTTTAAAACGGAACATTTACTTAACACTTGGTCAATTAGTTATACAACATTAGTAGACATACTTTGATTGTGACAATCCATCTTGTGAAACGGAAAACCGACCGTCAGATATCATCATTATGTTGAAACATGTGTGAGGGTAAAATTTCAGCATCATCGGACACACGGTCGGGCTCGATCCGCACGGTCAATCCCGTTTGTCAAACCCCTAAACACAAACAAACGGTGATTTGGCCACCTAAAATACGTATTCTGTCCGAACCGTCAACTACAAATAGTTTCATATCGAGGAGACGCAACTAGCGGTATAAAATTATTATTTTATTCATTTAACTTTAGCCGACGAAATATTAGGGTATTCGTCGGCTAAGATACTTTTAGCCGACGAAATATAACATGTTTCGTCGGCTAAAAGTATCTTAGCCGACGAAATATGTTATATTTCGTCGGCTAAAAGTATCTTAGGCGACGAAATATAACATATTTCGTCGGCTAAAAGTATCTTAGCCGACGAAACATGTTATATTTCGTCGGCTAAAACTGTCAAATAGATAAAAAAAACAGTTGGTTTAACCGTACCCATAACAATTTCCTGCATATATAACCAACATTAAGATACATTATGAATTGTAGAGCTTGTACCATATAAAACACATCAAATTGTAGTACAAATTCAAATAACTAAGAAGGCTCGTAATCAGAATCATCCGATGAGTCTTCTTCGGTGTCAGAATTAATTTCCGGTAATCTATGCATTTCTACATCACAAGAGTCGTCGTCTGTTTCTTGATTTGGATCCACATCAATAAGGCGAGCGTCTAAATCATGAATTCGAACCGAACGACCCGGTTTAAAATTATTAAGGCGAATTGTAGAGGAGTCAGGAATATCTATTGCACTGTGTTCTTGATACGCAACATTTTCTTCCTCGTCTTCGGCCTCTCCAAGTGTAGCCGCTCGGTAAATGTTTCGAGGGTGCACAAGATTGACTACTTTCCACGCGTCACCCTTAACAAGGTCATCAAGATAAAACACTTGTTTCACCGATGTCGCAAAAACAAAGGGGTCATCTTCGTAACAGCTTGTGCCAGTGTTCACCGATAAAATCCCGTACTGATCAATCTTCATGCTCTGCGAGCTTCTAGTATCAAACTATATACACTTGAACAGGTGCACGGTCATGCCTTGCCCATAAACGAGTTCCACCACTGAATCAAGAACACCATAATAATCAACTCCATTCCGGCCACCATGCGCCATAACCCCAGAATTCTGTGTTCTTCGTCTGTTGTCTCTCATTTCACATATAAATTGCACGCCATTGACCTTGCACATCGGGTAAACTCTTGACATTATCGGCTTCATAGCTAGAAGTCTTAGTTCGTGAGACCAATTTGGGTGACCATCAAATTGAATATGGTTCATCTGCAACCAAAGATTCAATGTATTATAAATTAATATGAATAATTATGCAATCAAGGAGACTTGCAACATACAAAATTGGAGAATTACATACCCAATCGCCAAAATAGTTCGCGAACTCCTTGTTGTGGTAGTCGAGATCACCTTGAATGTCTGGACAGTGTAGATGGATGTCTTTCCAGTATTCAACTTCTTGACAGTTAATCAATACCCACCAATGGGCTATGACGAGCTCATGGGGTTGCAACTTGTAGGACTCTGGTAAAATTCCATAAACTTCAACATCATTTGAGACTATGGAAAGGTTAAACTTCGGTTCATCAACCGGCATGGTTTGTGGAGTTTCCTTCAATGCTCCTAGATACAACTTCATGTAGGTGACGCACTCGTGCGCAATATATGCTTCTGCTATACATCCTTCAGGCGCGGATTTGTTAGCCACATAAGCTTTGTAGTCTCCAAGTTGTCTGTAAATAAATAAATTTGTTGTCATATGTTACGATTATACAATGAACATGTACAATAAAAACATTAGGTGTAAAAAACATACCTTTCCATAGGATACATCCAAGTATAGTGTACTGGACCGGTAAGCAACAATTGCTCGGGAAGATGGATCATCAGGTGCGGCATGATGTCAAAAAAATTTGGAGGAAATATTCTCTCAAATTTACACATGATATAAATAATGTCCTGTTGCATTTCCCGGAGATCAGATTTTGTCACTTCCCTTGTGCATAACTTCTGGAAGAATCTTGACAACGCTACTAACGGCTCCACCACCTGACGGGGAAGGAAGGGTCGAATGAAAATAGGGAAGAGACGTTGTAGCAGAATATGACAGTCATGACTCTTTAACCCGTACATTTTATTGTCCCGAATGTTTACACACCGGGCTATATTTCCTGCGTAGCCTGAAGGATACTTCACAGAACTCAACCACCTGAAAATTACGTTATTCTGTTCAGGCTTCACGGTGTACGGAGCTTGAGGCATTTTTTTCTTCCCTTCTTTCAACCACAAATGTCTTCGTATCTCCATTTTTTTAAGATCAATGCGTGCCTTCGGACCGTCTTTCGTCTTTCCCTCCAAGTTCAGCACGGTTCCCACCACACTGTCACACACATTCTTTTCTATGTGCATCACATCTAGGTAGTGCCTGATCAACAACTTACACCAGTATGGGAGTTTCCAGAATATGCTCTTATGTGTCCAAAATTTATACCTGTCGGGTCTGTCAGGTATTGCCGCCACTATATTGGGATGATTGCTGAGCTGCCCAAAATCATACTCATTAAGCACTGCTAAAATTTCTTCCCCTGTCCATCTTCTAGGAGGCACACCAAGTTCTACAGTCCCATCAAATGCCTTGTCATCGAACCGCCATTCGTGATCATACGGAAGGAGAGTACGGTGACCCAATCTACATATCTTGTTACAATGACTACTGCTCCCCTCATCGCTTAGGCACTCTGGACAAGCCTTGTATCCCCTAACAACGTTGCCCGACAACATCCCACGAGCAGGAAAATCACTAATGGTACCAACAACCATAGCATGCATCTGGAACATCTCGTGCATGAACTTATCATAAGTGGGATGACCAACGTCCCAAAAAAACTTAAGCTCTTCAATCAAGGGTCTCAAATACACATCGAGACACTTCCCTGGATAACCGGGTCCCGGAATCAACAAACTCAACATATTGTATTCCTTCTTCATGCACATCCATGGAGGAAGATTGTATGGTACCAAAATCACCGGCCATACACTGTATTGAAGACTCATGTTGCCAAAAGGATTGAACTCGTCGGATGAGAGCCCGAGCCTCACATTTCGGACCTCAGACGCAAAATGAGGAAACTCCCTGTCTATATGCTTCCAGGCCTCCCCGTCAGCAGGGTGTATAAGGGTATCTTCGCCTTGCAATTCCCTATCAGCGTGCCATCTCATAGATTTGGCCGTGTGTGATGACATGTACAACCGTTCCAGCCTATCCCTCAACGGGAAATACCGAAGTACCTTCATAGGTTTCCTATTGCCTGCAGGAGTCAACTTATACCTGTCACTCTGACATACTGGACATGTGTCAAGGTCACCAAGGTCATTCCCTTCTGGATCTTTACCCCAGAAGAGAACACAATCATATCTGCATGCATGGATCTTGATGTAGGAAAGCCCAAGATCTTTCAGTATACATCGGACCTTATGATGAGTGGTAGGAAGACGATGACCGTGGGGCAGCATCGAAGCAGTGTACTGTAGATACTCATCAACAGCCTTCACAGTCGATTTTGTCTCAACTTTAATCTTCATAACGTCCATCACACTTTCAAGAACCGTTTTCTGACAACCGGGGTACACAGGGGTCTGTTGGAAAGCAAGTAGTTTGTTGTACCTGTCAATACCAGCAGTGTTGACAACTCTAGGGAAGGGCTGCACCGGGTCAGACATATACGGTCCTTCAGAGCATACACCCCTCTCATAAGGAAACATATCGTTGATGAAGGCCGTTGTTGGATCGTTGGATGTACTGCCCGTCTCAGAAAACTGCCCATGATCATGCGGACCCCTTGATGATGTTTCACCGTGATATATCCAACATGTGTACTTCTCCCAAAACCCATTACTTTGAAGGTGCTGCCAAACCTTGTCAATTGGAAATTGATACATATCGCTGCGACACTGACATTTAGTGCACGGACAATAGAAAATTGTATTCCCTTTAGCATTATTGATCACATATTCAATAAAACTAACAACTCCTTTAGCATATCTTTTGTCCCATTTTGGAAGCGAAATCCAACTCTTATCCATATCTTGAGAAAATAACATAATATATATGTATAAACGCTAATTAATTAAATTTACGAATCATTCAATTTATATTATATCTGAGTTAACGTACAATTAATATATATAATAATTACTAATTAATATAATCAAATTAATATATATATATATATATATATATATATATATCAACAACTTCATATATATTATCAAACCCAAATCGATCAACTCAATCACACTCAAAACACAATATAATCAACTCTAATTAAAACACAATATAATCAACTCTAATTAAAACTCAAAATCAATGTGCATAACGAAAATAAAACTCTTAAATCAACTCAAAAACAAGATATATACATATACGTACCTATATATAGCGCCACAAACTAATTTCAGACAGATTTCGACAACACCCAACAATTTCGCCAACCCCAAAATTTTTTCTCCCGTTTTTTCTTTCAAATCAGCTACTGTCTAGATATGGAAATATAAAGAATTTTAGCCGACGAAATTATATATATCGTCGGCCAAAGTTTTAAAATTTCGTCGGCTATAGTTCACAGACTATAGCCGACGAAAAAAACTATTTTAGCCGACGAAACAACATTTCGTCGGCTAAAGTAGACTTTTAGCCGACGAAAATTTCACTTAGGCGACGAAAGTTTTTTTCGTCGGCTAAAAGTCCACTTTAGCCGACGAAAATTTTACTTAGGCGACGAAATTATTTTTCGTCGGCTAAAATGGACTTTAGCCGACGAAAAAAAATTTCGTCGGCCTGCTAATTTTTTTTTCGTCGGCTATGATACTTATTCTGGTAGTGTATTGAAGACTCATGTTGCCAAAAGAATTGAACCCGTCGGATGAGAGCCGGAGCCTGACATTTCATACATCTGACGCAAAATGAGGAAACTCAAGGTCTATATGCTTCCAAGCCTCCCCGTCAACAAGGTGTATAAGGGCATCTTCGCCATGCAATTCCCTATCAACATGCCATCTCATAGCTTTGGCCGTGTGTGATAACATGTATAACTGCTCCAGCCTATCCCTCAAAGAGAAATATTGAAGTACCTTCACAGGTTTCCTATTGTCTGCAGGAGTCAGCTTATACATGTCACTCTTACATACTGGACCTGCGTCAAGGTCACCAAGGTCATTCCCTTCTGGATCTTTACCCTAAAAGAGAACACAATTATATCTGCATGCATGGATCTTGATGTAGGAAAGCTCAAGATCTTTCAGGATACATCAGACCTTATGATGAGTGGTAAGAAGACGATGATCGTGGGGCAGCATCAAAGCAGTGTACTATAGAAAATCATCAACAACCTTCACGGTCGATTTTGTCTTAACTTTAATCTTCATAACGTCTATCACACTTTCAAGAACCGTCTTCTGACAACCGGGGTACACAGAGGTCTGTTGGAAAGCAAGTAGTTTGGTATACTTGTTAATACCAGCAGTGTTGACAACTCTAGGGAATGGCTGCACCGGCCCAGGCATATACGGTCCATCAGAGCATACACCGCTCTCATAAGGAAACATATTATTGATGAAGGTCGTTGTTAGATCGTTGGATGTACTGCCCGTCTCAGAAAATTGTCCATGATCATGCGGACCCCCTGATGATGTTTCACCGTGATATATCAAACATGTGTACTTCTCCAAAAACCCATTACTCTACAGGTGCTGTCAAACCTTGTCAATTGCAAATCGATGCATATCGTTGCGACACTGACATTTAGTGCACAGGCAATAGAAAATTGTATTCCGGTTAGCATTATACATCACATATTTAATAAAACTAATAACTCCTTTACCATATCTTTTGTCTCATTTTGGAAGCGAAATTCAACTCTTATCCATATCCTGAAAATATAAAATAATAGATATGTATAGACTCTAATTAATTAATTAAATTTTCAAATCATTTAGTATTCAATCTACAGTTAACGTACAGTTAATTAATAACAAATTAATAATCAACACGCGCGCGCGTGCACACACACACATATATATATATACACATGCATATATATACTAATTACTACTTATATAACAATATTATATATATATATATATCAATTAACATCAATCATAATCAAAATATTACTTAATTCATACTATATGTATGCATCAACAGAATATTATAATTAAATTAATATATATATATACATATATATATACTACTACTACTACTTATTAATAACAACAGCTTCAAATATATTATCAAATTAAAATTGATCAACTCAATCACACTCAAAATCTAATAATTCAACTCAAAATCAATATATATAACTCAAATAAAACTCTTAAATCAATCCAAAAATAAGGTATATACACATATACGTACCTATATATAGCGCCACAAACTAATTTTGGACAGACTTCGACGACACCCAACAATTTTCTCCAACACTCAAACTTTTTCTGCGGTTTTTTTTTCAAATGAGCTGCTGTCTAGATCTTAAAATATAATGACTTTTAGCCGACGAAATATAAGGACTTATAGCAGACGAAAAATTTATTTTAGCCGACGAAAAAACATTTCGTCGGCTAAAAATCCACTTTAGCCGACGAAAAATTAACTTAGCCGATTTAGCCGACGAAAAAAAATTTCGTCAGCCTTTTTTTTTTTCGTCTGCTATAATGTTTATTCCTGTAGTGGCAGCTCGTCTATTTTCATGGTGTTTAGATCATAGGAGTCTTCAATACTTATAATCTTATTTTGAAAACTTCTAGGTAGATCTCTTAGTATTTTCTTAACAATTTTATCTTCTAGAAATTTTTCTCCTAGACATCTACACTGACTAGCAACTCTCATAAATCTTTTATAAAATTCCTTAATAGGTTCATCTTCCTTCAGTAGCATAGTTTCAAACAAACGTTAATTGCTATAGCTTTTGAGATTTTACCTTTCGATTTCCTTCATACGTTGACTCCAAAACCTCCCAAGCTTCTTTTGCTGTCTCACAGTGTTTAACACTGATGCACTCTTCATCTGACAGTGCAACAAAAATCCAGTGTCTGGCTTTGTGATCAGCTTTCTTTATCTTTACTTCATCAGCACTCCATTGATTTCTAGGCTTCACAAAAACAGTTGAAGATTTTTCATTTGTTATAATTTGATCTGAATATCCTTCTTCAATTACAGTTCATAATAGTTCATCTATGGAAAACAAAAAAGTTTTCATATAAATTTTCCAAGATGAATACTGATCACAACCTCCACCGAAATGTGGGGGATTGTTGATGGATCCATTTGACTTGGATATGAGGTCCATGTTTTAACAGGATCTTTACTAGTAAAACTAGTACCTGTTCTGGAACCAAATGAAAATATGAAAATTGATCTGTTCTTGTTTCGAATTCTTAGAGCAATACAAATTGTAAGAAGTACAGTACATAAGAATTGTTCACTACAGTGTAAACCTCTTAAGAGGAAACATCACTGCGAGACTTTATAGTAGTCCACACTTAGAATCATTTCACTATGAATCTTCAGTACATTTTGTCAAGCGGTGATCAAATCACTTTTATAAGCACATACCAACTTGATCTGTCACTACTGAAATACCTAGCCTGAACACTAGGAAACAATAAACGAAAGGTTATAAACTAGCCTTCAACTTCTTCAACACTGAATTGATACATAGAAGAGGAACACAATATAAAGAGATATGACACAGTATGAGTTCTGATATGCTTATGAGACTATAACCGAGGAACTCTACCCTTCACCTTTTCAAGTCCTTTTTATAGAGGCAGAGAGATTCTCCCCCTTAATTGCTACTCCTTTATTTTCTGCAAATCAAATATTAGTTCTAAAACAAAATCCTAGAATATTTAAAGGTATAAATTGCATCAGATTTGTTAACATAATATTTGAGAGATTTGATTTCATCTTGTTTTATAGAACTAAATCATATCTCTAAAACTTTAACAGATTTTGATAATAAAAGTATTACCTTTAACCTTGATAAATCATATGTAGTGTTACTACAAGTTTACTGCAGTAAACCAGATCCTGATTTGTTTCTTGGCTGCACTAGAAAAACTTTTACTCCTTGATCAGGTTAAAATGTTCACCGATGGTACCGCTCTCGATGAAGCAATGGACACTCACGTCCCCTAGTTTGCCTCTGTAACTTTCACCGATGGTACCGCTCTCGACCCTCCCGGGTACTCACTGACCGCGGAGGAGATTGTGGAGCTAAGGAGCAACTGGAAGATCCCTGAGTCTGTGGAAATTCGACCGTTAGAACCCGAGGATCAGTTCTTCGCTCCCGGGGATGGGTGGACGTTGTGCCACGAGTATCAGCTACGCTGCGGCTTGTCTCTCCCGCTAAAGGCAGAGGTGCAGTATCTCTTGGCTGCGAGCAACTTCGCGATCGGACAAATTGGCCCGAACATGTGGAGGCAGCTACTCGGGTTGTGCGTTATGTACAAAGTACTGAAGCAGCAGATGCCGACATACCACGAGTTGCACTCCATGTACCGGGCCGAGTACTCCCGGAAGGCGGGTTTTAGTGGGACTATCCAACTGAAGTCCAAGGCGACCTTTAAGAAGATTGTCGAGGACTTGCCAACCTCCGTGAGCCGGACCTGGAGGGAGAAGAGTTTCTTGATAAGAAACTTTCAAGACCCGGGATACGCACTTCAAGTACCGGGTGACTTCCAGCCACTGATGAGTAAGTCCTTCTTTCTCTCCGGATTCTTCTTTCTTTTCTCTATCCCGGGTTATAATTATGTTGTTTGTGTTGCAGACGTCCCCGACATTCCTCTGGAGCCGGTGATGGAGAAGAGGATCCGGAGGATGCTGTGGGCTTTTCGGGGGCAAGACGACCGGAGTTCATATCGGCTTTGTAGGCTGTACGTGTACAGCAGGTGCCGGTTGATGGAGCTACCAGGTTTGTCCAGTGTCCTTTTAAATTTTGGTCCAATGCTCGTCTAACCTTGTCTAACGAGTTATGTCTTTTTGTTGCAGCTCTTCTCCCGATGGAGTTCACGAAGCGCAAGAACCCGGGAATATATGACGGCTTCGAGGACAAGGCTGTATGGGCCGGGATCCGGACACAAGGGGCGGATGGCCTAGCCTACGATATCGACTTGATGAGCAAAGCGGCTTTCCTGCGCCCAGACACCGAACAAGGGGAACCTCGTCAGTTCCACGTTGACGTCTCTCACTACAACGAGGTCCCCGAGTATTTGGCTGAGATCCTCGGGCCAGAAGTCTACCCGGAGGGAGAGGAGGTTGAAGGGAATCCCTCGGAGGCGGATGATAACCCGGTATTTGAAGAACCGAGAACTCAATTCACGTTTGCCGATGAGACTGAAGAACCGGTGGTGAGCGCGGTTCCCTCGTCTGTGCTCCCGGGCGAGGAGGAATTTACCGAAGAGGATGACGACGGGGGTGAAGAGGTTGGAGGGTTAGAAAGGAAAATAGGTAGTGAGAACCCGGAAGGGAGTGAGGGGAGTGACGAGGTTCTTGAAGTGGAGCCCGTGCCTTCTCGCAAGCGTACCCGGGAGGCATCCAGCTCGGGGAGGTCCGAGAGGAGGAAAAGAAGGAAGGAGAGGAAGGAGAGGAGAGAGAGAAAGCAGCAGCGGGACACTACTGAAATAATGGAGGAGTTGGCGAGTGCGGGAATGGCGGACGCGGCCATCCAAAGGATGGTAGCGGATTTGAAGAATTGCGCCGCTGACTCCTATGTCCTGGAGCATGAGGACCCGTTGACTGTAGCCCGGAGGGCGCAGGAGAAACTGATGCGGGTAAGTTTGTCTTCTTCTTTAACCCGTCTTCTTTTGTTTTTGTTTCCTTGTACTAACCCGTTATTTGTTGTATGTAGGCTGTCAGGTTGTCGTACTTGGCAACTGACCGGCTCATAACCGAAGGCATCCCCGAGCGAGAGAGAGTCATCAGGGATGATCTCCGGGCCGCCCGGGACCAGGTGACGGCGAGTGAAGAAAACCTGGCTCGGGTCCGGGAATTCGCAAGCGCATTAGCGATCGCGTCGAGTGCGAAGTTGGCCAAGGCGGAAGAACACGTAGCAGACTTGGTCGCCAAGAACTCGGAACTGGAGAAAGTCATCGAGGGTCACCGGGAGGACCGGTGTGCTCAAGATGCCGCCATTGCTCAGCTTACTGAACAGAATCAAGCGCTGCAGCAACAAGTGACTTCTGTGGAGCAGCAGAAAGGAGAGTTGGTGCAGGCCGTTTCCCGGGCCAGGGACTCTGCTGTCTCCGAGTTTCTAGCGAGTCCCGAGTTTGAATTGAAGATGCGGTCGGCAAGGGCCGAGGCTCGTGCCGAAATAGTGAGCGCTGGGATTCGCCAAGGCTGGCTCGACAAGGCTGGTTATGATGGTCATCAAGGTCATGTCAGACCCGACGAGGCTGCAGGCACCTCCCGGTCGACTCCTGCCATGGCTGCAAATCCTAGGGCTCCTGCGAACCAGGCTCGGAGTCCCCCGGTTCGTTCCTCAGCAGCCGGGAGAGGTACTTCCCGTGGTGGGATTGTGGGTGGTCCTCGAAACCGGCCACCTCTGCGTAGGGGTCAGTTCATCATACAGCCCCGGGGAGGACGTGGCGGGTCTAGCACTGGCGGGGGTAGGGGGTCGGCAGCGCCATGAACCGGAGCCTTTGGATGTTTCATTTCTGTAATAGATTAGTTTACCTGTAGCGGTTTGCTACTTTTTGTAATTGATATTTTTGAAGTAATCAAATTTTTCCTTCTCGCAATCCTTCCTGTGCCAAAACACGGTAACCTGATGAACAGTTCAAAAATTCACATATAACCCCGGTTTGCCATGTGAATAAAGATAGTGCCGCTAAGGGTTACTTGTCCGTTAGGACTTCCACGGGCCGCTAAGGCCTTGCGCGAAAATGTCCTTCTATAACACGGGGTTTTTTTTTTTTTTTTTTTTTTGTAAATCAACACGTTAAACTGATGCATAATTTGCAAGTGTTAACAAAATATACACATAGTGCCGGTTAGGCATGTGAATAAAAATAGGGCCGCTAAGGCTTTACGGGTCCGTAAGGACTTTCAAGGACCGCTAGGGATGCATAACCTGCAAGTGTTGACAAAATTCACGTATACAATGCCGGGTTGGCATGTTAGCATTATAAAGTGAAAATAGGGCCGGTAAGGCTTTACGGGTCCGTTAGGACTTCCAAGGGTTTCCTGCCAAATAACACGGTAATCTGATGCAAAATATGCAAATGTGACAAAATTTGCACATATAATGCCGGTTTGGCATGTAAGTAAAAATAGTGCCGCTAAGGCTGTATGGGTCTGTTAAGACTTTCAAAGACTGAAATAAGGCCGTGAAAGGCTTGCAATATTTCAAGTTATGGAGATTACCAGAGATTGTCAGAGATTGCCGAGTTTGACAGTGAAATAAGGCCGTCAAGGCTTGCAATATTTCACGTCATGTAGACCGGAGATTATCGGAGATTTATCGGAGCTTGCCGAGTTTTGACCATGAAATAAGGCCGTGAAAGGCTTGCAATATTTCATGTCAAATGGAGATTATCGGAGATTTATCGGAGCTTGCTGAGTTTTGACCATGAAATAAGGCCGTGAAAGGCTTGCAATATTTCATGTCAAATGGAGATTATCGGAGATTTATCGGAGCTTGCTGAGTTTTGACCATGAAATAAGGCCGTGAAAGGCTTGCAATATTTCATGTCAAATGGAGATCGCCTGTATTCACTCAACAAACTGATTGATAGACATAACCCGGCCGGGTTTTATGTGGGCCTGAAAGGCTTTATATATATAACATCAAAATATAATAAACTTGGACAGTTGTAGATAACTTGGTACCTATTATCAAGCGGGTGGGAGGGTAGCGGGTTTGATGTATGCACTGTCAAAAGTTCGCGGGTTTTCATAACCCGGAGGATTCCATCATTGTTCTTCAAAATATTAAGCGAGAGGTCCTGAGTTCGACTCTCAACGAGAGCACCAATTGTTTCCGGGTGGCTCGTGGTCCCTTTGGCGGGTGGCACGGCTCCAGAAATAGCGTACTTCCCTGTACTCCGAGTTTTCCTGTGTAAAGAACAAACACGTCAAAGAGGCGTCCCCGGGTTTACCGAGGGAAGCCACTCCGATGCTTAAGTTAGACACTGTCAGCTAAGCATAAAACTCGGGAATAGTCAAGAAGTTTCATCGTACCTTTATGGGGAGGCATGTGCCAGTATTTATAGTAGCATTGAAGGCAGCATTCCTGTCCCTTTCCAATGTGGGAGTAGTTTCCCTTGCTTTACTTAGCTCTATGGCGAATTGGGCCCAGACAAAGGGCCCAGAGTGGCTTCACATTTTAATTGTAACCCGGTAAAGGTGAAATATTAGGTTCCACCTATAAACATATCCTAACATCATCCAAAAACCAAAGACACAATTCTTCGGCACATTTCGTAGTACCTCTAGCTCCAACGTATACATATGGATAGAGATTTTATTTACCTCATTTTCAATCATCAAATACAATGTATTTGATTGGCCAAACAATTGTGCTGCCACGTGCATACTCAAGGTTTGCAATCTCATGCTTAAAACGATAAAATTCTGCTCTTTCCACCAATACATCTTCAATAGAAACCCTACACCAATCAGTTCCAAGTGTGTACCCATGCACTGTTGATTTTGGATCCATTGCTGAGAGGGAAGCTATTGCCACTACTTCACCATTGCCAATCTAGTTTAGTAACTTGCACTTGTCATTAATTTTAGACTGATGAGTGCTTCCTTGTCCCGACTACAAAATATAGAACATAGTATATATATAGTTGCATCAGTGGACATAAAAAAACAATATGTGCTACCATATATTTACCAAATCAGAAAGTATTACATACACACCTATCTACTACCACAAATAACATAGGTGGTAAGCCAAAGAAATTGATGCAGTACGGAATTTGAAAACATGCACAATGTTTCTATGAAAGAAAATAGGTACCTTACTGATACATAACAAAACATATGAAATTAACAAGAAAATGAACAATGTCCTTTCACTATACCAAATTGTAGGCAACACTTTGCACAAAATATGAATAGTTTGCACATCATCTATTTTTGCTCATAGTGGTGGATTAGTGTTCCTGTACTTATTTTTGATCATGATATGAGGGTTGACCATAATATTTATTTTTGATCATGATATTTATAAGTCTACTGAATAACCAAATCAAAATTAAGTACAATATGCTCACCCTCATATCATGATCAAAAATAAGTTTATGAACACTAATCCACCACTGTGAGGAGGGCAGGGTCAGTGGAGGAGGTGGAGGGGGAGAGCAGTTAGTGGCCCCAGGGGGAGAGGAAAGATGCGACGGAGATCGAAACATTGCCACACAGCAGGAGAGGGAGAGTGAAGAGCGACAGAGAGAAGAAAAATTTTAGAGGAAAAAAGACCTTATCGATGCGTATAGTTGATGAAGAAGTGCAATTTTTAGAGCATGAAAGGGGAAAAATGCCAAGTGAAAAAAAAAGCCACGAGATTAAAAATTTTGGGGCAGAAAGTACGACGTTTTCAAAACGCCATAAAGTGCCATTAAGATGGCGTTTTACAAATGTCATAAACTTTAATGACGTTTTTCAAACACCATAGATACTTCATGTTTTTAATGGTGTTTCTAAAACGCCGCGAACTATAGAAAGTCTAAAAATCAATGACGTTTTTCTTTATAAAACGTCATGAACATATTATTAATGGCATTTTTCTTAAAAACGTCATAATTAAAGTGTCATGGATGTGTGTATTTGTAGTAGTGTTGCCACGCCTCCTTGCGTGCTCTCACTACATTTTAGAGACATCTTGTCTTAGCAGGAGACATCCTTGTCATGCCTCCTAGCGTGCTCCTGCTACACTTTAGCGACACCTTGTCTCAACAGCACACCCTAGACATACCTCTTGGCGCATTTTTGCTACAATATAATCCCACACGCCTTGCCTCAACAGGAACCATGGCCATGCCTCCTAGCTTGTTTTAGCTACGTACCTTGGTGACAATTGACATGCCCTAGTGGCAACTCTGACCGTGCCTAGCAGCACTATTGACATGCCCCAACGGCAACTCTAGTCGTGCCCAGCAGCACCATCACACGTCCTAGCGACACTCTTCGCCACACCTTGACGACACGCTTGCCTCAAGGGTGAAAATGGTGAACTACGATTGGTTTGATCCCGTAAACGGATACGTAGGCACTCTAGCACTCACCTAGAAGCAACCACAAAATATAAATTAACATAGTCTCCTCTCGAAGCATATACATGCTTGAATAACTCTTCTTGAGATGTAGTCTATTAATTCAAACTAAAAGACATTTGAACGGCACATAGTCCGTTTGTAATTTTGGATTCTTTTTTATAAAATGTTTACTTTTTTAAAAATGTTTTACCTTTTTCAATGTATTGAACATTCAACACACATTTACTTTCATGATTGTCGAGTACGTATGTGATGATGTAGTGTTGACATCATAGGCACACAATGTTTTACTTTTTTTCTCAACATATTCAATATTCAACACACACATGCATTTAGTTTCATGATTGTCTTATATGTATCGTTCATTAAGGTTGGGTTTGTTGTAGCTGAGTTTATAAGATATAAGCTGATTTTTAACTTATAAACAGAATGTGGGTGTTTGCAGCTTCTCCTTTTTCCCTCAAAATACTTTATACTTTTTTAAAAAGTAGCTTATTTTTAGACTTACCAAACACCCAAATCTTTGGTGTTTAAAAGCAAAAGAGCTTATAAGCTCTTCCAAACCCAGCTTAAACCTAGCTATGTCACTATCACTGTCGTATATTGTAGTGCCGGTCGTCCTTTCTTAGCTAATATTCAACACACACATTTAGTTTCATGATTGTCTTAGGTATCGTTCATTAAACCTAGCTATGTCACTATCACTGTCGTATATTGTAGTGCCGGTCGTCCTTTCTTAGCTAATTTGTTGTATAACTTTCCGATCATTTTTTCTGTAGACTATAGAGTAGTATAATTGCGGACTGTAGTCTTTTGAATCGTCGTCCATAGAGTTGTGCGCAGTCGTCCTTTTGAATCGTCGTCTATAGAGTTGTGCGCAGTCGTCCTTTTGAATCGTCGTCTATAGAGTTGTGCGCAGTCGTCCTTTACATGCTTGTAGTGCATATTTCTCAATAAGTTTGATTAATAGTTAGACTTCAAGAGTTAGATAAGTCTTCCAGTATAAAATAGTGTCTTGTTTCTTAATAAGTCTTCTTGATGATCCAATTTAGTTGAAGAATCTCCACGAGTGATATAATCATAGACTTAAATCTGGCTGGTCGAGATCGGAGGGCCAATGATAGTAGTAACGAACCACTTACTCTGCATGCATGCAGAGTGCAAATTAACCCCATAAATATAGAAACACAAATCAGCGAAGTACCCAACTCAAATTAGTTGCAGAGAAGATGATACCAAAACTCCTGCAAATGCTTAATGAAACCTTTTCAAGCCCTTTGCAACCTTCTCCCTTCATATATTTCCTACTTGCGGCCATTGCTTTCGTTCTATTACGCAGATGGTCCTCTAATACAAACTCATCTGTGCCCCCTTCTCCACCAAAGCTACCCATCATCGGAAACCTTCACCAAGTAAGCTCGCTCCCTCATCGTTCATTTCAAACCTTATCCCAACGATATGGGCCTCTCATGCTGCTCCATTTCGGAAGCAGACCAATTCTTGTCATCTCGTCTGCTGAAGTTGCCTCCCAAGTCTTCAAAAACCATGATCTAATATTCTCCGACAGACCAAAGTTCATCTTCTTTGAGAAGGTTAGCTGCATAAACTACAAAGACGTTGTAACAGCGCCATATGGTGAGTATTGGAGGCAGCTCAGAAGTATATCTGTCTTAAATCTTTTGAGCAACAAAATGGTTCGTTCTTATCGTGATGTGAGACAGGAGGAAACAAGGTTATTGATAAGCAACATATTAGAGTCTTCTAGTACCAAATCATCATCATCATCATCCTCAACGGTTTTAAATTTAAGCGACATGTTTGCCAGACTCAGTCATGATATCATATGCAGAGTTGCCATGGGGAAGAGGTACAACGATCTCGGGCAAGAGGGAGGGAAGATGTTCTCGAATCTTGCTGGAGAGCTGACAGGGTTCTTCACACGTGTAAACATTGGTGACTTTATTCCATGGCTTTCTTGGGTCACTCGCCTCACTGGGTTTGACGCTGAATTAAACGACCTGTCTAAACGAGTAGATGAGTTTTTCGATATGGTTGTTCAAGAGCATATTGATAAACCGAATATAGGAGATGGAATTAAGGATTTTGTGGACGTTTTGCTTTCGGTTCAAAAAGAAAATGCAGTTGGTCTCCAGATCGATCGAGTTGGCATAAAGGGTACCGTCCTGGTACGTACGTAGTTAATACTTCCTTGAATTCTTCAAATATGTATATGCATGTATGTACAGTCAGTTGTCAGTACAGAGATATGTAATTATATATACATATTTGTATGTATGTACGTGAGTTTTTTGAAACTTTGAATCTTACTTTAGCTAGCTAGATTTATTTGAAGGAGGTTAATTTCATTAGTTGAATGCATTTGCAGGATATGTTTACCGGTGGAAATGACACCTCTTCTACAACCTTAGAATGGGTGATGTCCGAGCTACTGAGGAATCCGAGGGTGTTGAAAAAATTGCAGAATGAGGTGAGGGGAGTAGTTGGAAACAAAGATGATATAACAGAGGATGATTTGGTTGGAATGCACTATATGAAGGCGGTTCTCAAAGAGAATTTTCGTTTACATCCTCCTTTCCCATTACTTGTTCCCAGGTCGACAACACAAGATGTGAAAATCAACGGTTACAACATCAAGGCTAACACACAAGTTATGGTGAATGTATGGGCGATTGGAAGAGACTCGAAGTCATATACAAATCCGGAGCTGTTTGAGCCGGAAAGATTTTTAAGCAGTCCCATAGATTTTAAAGGGAATAACTTCGAATTACTTCCATTTGGTTCTGGTAGACGAGGATGTCCAGGAATGAATTTTGGGATAGCAGTGATAGAGACTGTTCTAGCAAATATTGTTCAGAAGTTCGACTGGAAATTAGCTGATGGGGTAAAACCGGAGGATCTAGACATGAGCGAATCCACTGGTTTAACAGCACATAGAAAATATCCTCTTAAAGTGGTTGCCAAACCATATTTTCCCTAATTCTGAGGAGCTACCCCGTCCGCTTTTCAAAACTTCCCCTGCAACAATAAATGTATTATCACTTTTTATTTCAAAACAAAATAATAATTATAAGTCTCACATCAGATGCTTTTGATGGTTGGAATTTATGAGAAAACTATCCGGTCCATGACTTGTTCATGTTTATCTTTATTTGTATTTTAAAGAAATTGATGATTTCGTGATGTATATGTTATTATGAATATTGTGCAGACTTTTTTTTACTTATTTTTTTTATCGAAAAGCAATAATGCATTCATACTCAAAAACTTACATCAAGGAGGAGTATATAGTGGCGTTGTTAAGCCTCCACGAACAAAAGAAAGAGTATCACACTCTAACTGAAAAACTTAACTACGTACACGTTTTCTTGAATTATAGTCGAAGATAGCCATTCCGGCACCAACAACCTCTGCTAGGTAGGATAAGGCACATAAGTATAGCCTCCCTAGCAACTTGATGTGTTCAAATGGAAATGATAGTCATTGATAGTCTTGTTGGATGAAAGGTGTCTTACAAGATGTGGGGACAAAACTTCAACTATAAACTGTAAAGACTGAATCAGTATCTTTACTTCATCTAGGATCCCTCCAACCACGCTGAAATCGTCCTTAGATTCTTTCAAAGCTGCCACCATATTTTGAGCATCGTTTTCCACCAAAACATGAGAAAGACCTCTTTGAACATAGAAATAGAGTCCATTGAACAAAACTGACTTTGCCGGACCTTAGACTAATAGCGCTTACTCCTGGACTCGCCAAAACCCCCCAAGCACCTCCAAAATTCATCTCTAACATTACTAGAAAAAATGACTTAGGCAACGAAGGGTTGTGAGCATGGTTCTAAAAGGCCCCGTTTAGTCCCCGCTTAGGCTCTAGGGTGTAACAAGCCGTCTCGATTTTCGTCAAGGCTTTTGTGTCAGGCTGTGGGTAATTAGGCAGCCTCCTAGCCCGCCTAGGCTAATTTTATTTATATTTGGTGGTGGGGTTGTTCTCTTGTGGGGAGCATGAGAGTATAATAGTAAATGATATTTTTAGAATTAAAAGTCTATGTGTTTATTGTTGTTGTTGCTCACTTGTACATAAAGTTATGCTAAATTTTGTCAATAATCTATTTTATAAATATATATCTAACAAGATTTATGTTGAATAATTTATCCATATTTGACTGTTTTTGAATATTGGAGTAAATAAAATATATATTTTTAATTAATAAATATGAAAAAAGTAAATCGCTAAATTCCCGCTTAGTCCCCGCCTAGGCTGTCTAGACGCTAGGCTATGGGTTGCCGCCCGCCTAGCGCCTTTTAGACCATTGGTTGTGAGGAACTCATTTTGTTGCCTTAGTTCATGTCTAGGTGACGAAAATAATATTTGTGACCTAAGATAATTTAGATGATGAATCCTTAAACGCTTCGTCACCTTAGCCAACCACTATGTCAACAATAAAATCCATGTAGCATTCGTCACCTGGTAGACATTAAGGCCACAAATATTTTTATGTTGGCAACGAAAACTGTTTCGTCACCTAAGTTCGCATTTAGGCGACGAATACTTTTTCTATGACGACAAAGATGTTTCATCGCCTAAGTAAACTCACTTTATAATCATCCAATTTCCATATCTGAAGCAGATGAGGCTGTCAAAAAAGGAAAAAAAAGAGCTGAAATGGACGGATGAGAGGGGGAAAGATGCCATGGTGGGATTTTGCTCGGGTTTTGTCTTTTCTCTATGAAATTCTTCCATCTCTGTGATCACAAGGCTTTGTCAACCTCAGCCCTTTAGCTTTTAATTAGCTTGGTATGATCTCTTTCTCTCTATTTTTTATCAATTATTCCATGTTTCCTGATGAGTTCCGGTGAAGAACTCCGCCATGTTATTGTTGTTTGGGATTATGTTACAACATGTATATATGTGTGATTATGATGTAGCCAAAATGCTATATATATTGAATTTCTGGTTATGAAAATCATTTGTGATTTCAAATGTTGTGTGATGAATGTAAGAATGGTAAAATTCTTTTATTCATCAATGTTTAATTAGCCTTAGAAATCTTGTTTGAGAATCATCTTGTCAGACAGTGTTTGGCAAAATGATTCTTGAATTGTCCTATTTTTGGACAGTTTGGGTGCATATTATTTTGTTTGGCAATTTATAATTGTTGTGTTTTTCGTGTTCGATGATGGGTGTATATTTCGATGGGGTCTCCTGCTACTGTTCCTCGAGTGCATATTAGGTATAGATATTCATGCACTTGAGAAACTGTAGGGAGATGCTGCTAAAATTTTCCCACATCGAAAACGAAAACATAAGAAGTGGAAACTGCTATACAAAATCATGTGCACCTAAATAGGATTAGGACCCTAGCCGGAGGCATAAGGTGAAGAAGAATAAGTGAATACATGTATAATTGGTTTCTTGTTGCTACCTTAATTATTTGTGGCTATTTTGATTTTTTTACAGCATGATTTGAAAATGGACAAGAGTCGGATGCGGTTACAGAGGGGTGACAAAGATTATATGCAAGGAATTCTGGATTTTATGACATTTGTGATTCAATATGGCAATGGAGTGGAACATTTTCGTTGTCCGTGCAAAAATTGTAACTTAGAAGAATGGAAGACGATTCCGTGAACATTATACGGAGCATTATACATGATGTTTTTCCATCTTGTTTGGCCAAGCTTTTCATGGACCCCTCTATGAACATTATACATGATGTTTTTCCATCTTGCCCAATATATAAAGAAGCAAATTATAGAGAGGCTAGCGATATAAATAATGTTTTCTCAAATGCTAACACCTGTGATCACGAAAAGCATAACAGGCTCATAGCGCAAGCTCACACCACATTATATCCTGGTAGTAATAAAACTGTTTTAGGATGTCATCTTATCACTAACACAGTTCAAGGTGAGGAATAGGTTGTCCAACACGGGTTTTGACGAGATTTTGACTCTCATTAAAGGACATGCCTCCTCTTGAAAATAATCTTCATGATTGTTATTATAATGTGCGGATGATACTCAATGACCTTGGTCTTGGTTATAAGAAAATCCATGCCTGTAAGAATAATTACATTTTGTTTTATAGAGATGATTATAAATCCCTTGATATATGTCATGTGTGCAATGAGTCGAGGTATAAACCATCTGCTTCATCTAAAGGGAAACCCATTCCTTAAAAGGTTCGCTATTTCTCATTAATTCCTAGGCCGAAGCGTCTTTATATGTCTTCACACACTGCAAAGAAGATGAGATGGCACGAGAGAAAGAGGACAAAGGATGACACTCTTAGACATATAGCAGATGGTGAAGCTTGGAAATCTTTTGACAGACTGTATCTCGATTTTGCAGCAGACTTTCGAAATGTAAGACTTGGACTTGCAACTGACGGGTTCAATCCTTTTAAAAATATGAGCTTGTCACATAGTACTTGGCCTGTTATTGTTGTGCTGTATAACTTGCCCCCTGATATGTGTATGAAGAAGGAATATAATTTGTTGGTGCTGTTAATTCCAGGTCCACAATCTCCAAGAAAGTGTCTTGATGTGTTTATGAGACCATTGATTGATGAGTTGATTTTTTTATTCTTGCATGGAGTATCTACTTTTGACAGGTTTAGTCAAACTTTATTCATGATGAGAGTAGCAGTGTTGTGGACCATTAGAGATTTTCCTACCCTCAGTATGTTGTCGTCTCATGTCACTAAAGGATATAAGGCTTGTTTTGTGTGCTTAGAAGCATAAATTCTGCCTGTCATGCTGGAAAGGTGTGCTACATGGGTTACCATAAATGGCTTAAGGAGTATCATGCGTGGTGGCAAGATACAGAAGGTTTTGATGGCATAAAAGAGTTTATTCCAAGATCGCGGGAGTGGTCTGGTGATGAGATTTTAGACTACTTAAGCAGTATTGATTTCGGACATAAGAGCAGTGATCCGCAGGTACTAGCAAGTAACCTGAAACAATCAGATGTGAGTCGGAATTGGACGAGGAAAAGTGTTTATAGGTGGAACCTAATATTTCACCTTTACCGGGTTACAACTCAAAAAAGAACCTCCAAATGTCTGGTCAATTATTAAATATGCATTGTTTATTGTGCTTGAAGTGTTGTTTACAGGGTGAAAGCCCAATCAGATGTGAGAAGCCACTCTGGGTCCTTTGTCAGGGCCCAGTTCATCGTAAAGTTAAGGAAAAGCAAGGGAGATTGTTCCCACATTGGAAAAGGACAAGGCAGGTTGCCTTTAATGCTACCATAAATACCAGCGTGGGTCTCCCGGTAAGAGGGCGCACAACTTCTTAACTATTCTTGAGTTTTCTACTTAGCTGACAGTGTCTGACTTAAGCATCGGAGTGGCTTCCCTCGGTAAACCCAGGGACGCCTCTTTGACGTGTTTGTTCTTTACACAGGAAAACTCGGAGTACGAAGGAGTTTGCCATTTCTGGAACCGTGCAGCCCGCTAAAGGGACCGCGAGTTTACCCGGAAACTCAAGACCTCCCGCTTAATATTTTTAAGGACGGTGGACATGGCAGGAGAACAAGATCCAACAAGGAGGCTTAATTTCTCAGGGGATGATAACCCGGGGGCCTCCGAGACCCAGTTTGGCCAAACAGATTTGGCAGCAGCATTTGAGCTCTTGAAAAAGGATTTTCTCGCTCAGAAGGAGCAATCTACTCGAGAACATGCCGAGTTAATGACGGTAAGGGAGCAATTAGCGACTATCCAGGCCGAGCATGGGCTTCTTCAGGCAACCCTAACTCAAAGGGCGAATGCCATTGGGACGTCAGCCAGACTCGCTGATGTCATTACCCCAGAAGGGAATCCTCCAGGTTATGGAAACCCGCGAACTTTTGACAGTGCATACATCCCACTCGCTATTCTCCCACCCATTGCCCACCCTAACCCAAATCCACAAATTATCCATCTCTCCAATCCTTTGTTTAATCACAATCTTTCAGGACCTCCTCCACCTCCAGAGCCAGTGTTAAATCAACCACTTCCCCCAGCCGATGCCCAGACCCGGCTTCTCTTACAGTTGACGCAAACTGTGACTCAACTTGAGCAGCGTCTTAACTCGGGAACAGGACCACTGCAATACCAACCCTTTATTACCCGTGCAAGCCCATTCTCCACCCGGGTTCAAGCAGATAAAAAACCACCGGAAGCAAAGCCATTTAAGATTAAGAAATATGCCGGAACGGGCTGCCCATATGCACACCTAGAGTTGTTCCAGTCTCAGTTGGATTCAACCCGGTTCACGGATGCCCAAGCATGCCATGCTTTCCAGGAAACACTCAGTGAGGAGGCATTGAGTTGGTTCCTCAAGTTACCGGCTTTGTCAATAGAAACCTATGGTCAGCTGACACAGAAGTTCCTTTCCCGGTTTATCCTGCTGTCTAGTGCCAACCGAAGCACCACTTCATTATTCAAAGTCCAGCAAAGGGATGATGAGAGCTTGAAAGTCTTTGTAACCCGTTGGCTATCCACGACTTCCAAATGTGGGCACTTGGATGAGTCAGTGGCATCAGAGGCGTTCTTGCAGGCGCTCAAGCCAACTCGCTTTGTGGTTGATCTCAGAAAGCAGCGGTTCAGGTGCTACGACGATTTGATTAACGAAGTCACCCGGCAAGCTCAAGCCGAGTATGACACCTTCGGGGAACGCCGGACGAATACCGGGTTCACAAGCCAGCGGGCTGATGCCTGGAAAAAGGAAGGGCAGAATAAGAGTGGCCAGGGATACTACGGCAAAAGTTCACACAGACCAAGGGAGAAACCAAGAGAGGCTCCATACCCAAGACATCCAGCCCGGGAGGAAAAAACCACTTACATCCCTCGATATGAAGTGTTAACCAACTTGACTGCCTCCTATGAAGAAATTTGGAACCGCCATAGGAATGACATTTGATATAGTAACATGTTTTGTTTTGTGTTTTAGGATATACCCAAAAATTGACGAGGCCGTTTTTCAACAACCTGCAATTTAAAACCCTATCGTGTAGTATTAGTAAGTAGGGTATCGTTCTAGCCGGGGACACTAGGGAAGGATTGAATTCTGCAAAACAAACGTCAGTACAAAGAAATACACTATACATATATACAAATTTGATGGGAGATTTATAAAGTGGTGCGAAAACATATAAAGAAATAAACAAATTATGTACAGGTGATCATTCAACCATGCAACATTTAGAATAGCACATAGCACCGATTAAATAGCATGTAAGATTATGAAACAGATTAAGATGCAATGTTTAAATTTTCGAATACTTTAATTAATTCCAACTTTTTACGACTTCTCATGTAACTTAGAACTTACGACGCGCATCATCCTAAGTTTATGTGTCATCCCGTTCAATGCTTACGACGCGCATCACATTAACACGAAATACACTTACCGTTCACGAGTCGTTGGAGACATGATCCTAGGCATGACGTCACTCATCCTATTAGCATGTAAATCACTTACCCTAGCAACCCTATGCAGCAACTACAATTGAGAACCCGACGCGGTGAACTCAACCCTAGATTACTACGGCATATTAAACTCCCCCCTTAGGAACATCTGACGTCTAGACTACCCTCAGGTTCGATTACGTGATCAGGTAAACGATTAATCAACTAAAGTATTTTAATCATGTAAACACAGCAAATTATTCTTTTATTCACAACCTAGGCATGCATACTAATTGTTATGTTATTAAACAAACACATAAGAAAATCACACAGAAGAACTCATGCATATGTTCGAAACATAAAACCACAAAAACAATATATATACTTATGAATCTCGACAAAAACATTAAAGTGTACAAAAGCTTACATAGATCCATACCTAAGACCTCCTAAAGATAATTCGGCCAAAGTAGGGTGATTGGTGACAGGATGGATGAACTCGGCAATGACAATGGAATGCGGCAGCTTTTGTAACTTTGGTGTTTAGGGTTTTTGGGTAGAGCTTGGCTCTCTAAAAATTACAAAGGTTGAAGACACTAAACTAAGAGCTATACATGTCTATTTATACAGAAAATTTCGAACAAAACCCTAGGGAATTCGGGAGCTTCAAGGAGACACAACCTTTGTTGGACTTGGAATCCTTCTTGGACTTGGTTTCCTCCTTTCATCTTTGGACAAGGATTTCGACTTGGACCTTGGATTTCTGATTTATTAGACTCCTCTACATGTTATTGGATCCATGTAGGCCTCATACACAAGTTCTTGGGCTCATAGGCAGCCGAATCCATTGCTAGAACTCGGTAGGGACAGACTTTCCCGGTTTGACCGGGAAAGCTCCATACTTGGTTGTTTCGGCTGCCATGATGACTTCTTCGAATCTTCTTCTTCTATGCAGCTTCCCATGACTTCATTAAGCTCTTCTTAAGTCCTTTGACATGCTTGGGAAGAATTTTGGTGAAGAAACATCCTCCCAAACTCGTGTGACAACTTAGGCAGAAACTGCCCAGTTTTGCAGCTTGACCTCCGTCCATTGTTTTGATCATAACTCCTTCATCTGAACTCCAAATGCTGCGATTCCAAAAGATCTGAAAACTAAACTTCCGTAGCTTTCCAATGATATATGCCTCGTCCTCAGATTCCTCCTGGATCTTTAGATATAATTTTCTGAAGTTGATGTAGGGTTTCTGTAAATTTCTGCTCGGATCAAAATCCTATGTTTCGGAGTGTCTTCTTTTCCATGGCTTCTTTTGTTGTCCTCCATGAGTCCACTCTTCATGATTCTTGTTCTCATATGCTCATTTACATGTCATCTACACATTAAACCAAATTCATCAAAATTGACAATGTAAAGGTACAGTGAATCATAAGAGAAATAACCAAGTCTTATCCAAAATCGGTTTTACAACACTTAAGCACAAATTTCTGTATAAATACATGTTTTAGACATTGCTCTATAGAAAAACCCTTTTGACTCAAAATAAGTAAAAACGACCTTACTAAGGAATAAACAAGGTACAAATGAGGGTAAAAACATATTAAAAACATAGCGTAAAACGCACTTATCAACATTCCCCTGGCTCCAAAAAGGAAGTTTCCCAAAAAGGCAGGGCCGGACAACGGGCAACATTGTGCCTATCACAACGAGTCCGGCCACACTACCGACCGGTGCTTTTCCCTTCGAAACAGCATTGAATATATGATTCAGAACGGCAAGCTACAGCAGTATAAGTCACCCGCTACAGGTGTCAACCTGATTGAAGTATATGGAGAAATAATGACAATTCACGGGAGTGGCACCCAAGGAGTGTCAGGTCACCGGGCCAAAAGACTTTGCTCAAGAGGCCCGGAGTTAGAGATAATGCAGCTTCGTCAGGAATGCCGCAAGGAACTGGTTCCTTGGGATACCGTGTCATTTTCTCAGTCTGAAGACACGCTGAAAATGCATCATAATGATCCTTTCATTATTACTCTTCAGATTGACCATTGGCGAACTCGGAGGGTTCTAATAGACACGGGAGCCGCGGTCAGCGTCATGTTCAACAGTTGCTATAAGGGGTTTAAAAGAGGAAGAGATAAGCTCTATAGAAATCACGAGCCATTGATCAGTTTTTCAGGTGAGACAACTCAACCGTTGGGGTCAGATCAGCTAACGGTTACAGTTGGAACCGGGCACCAGTCCACAAGAATTGTAGTTCCCTTCATAATTGTGGACTGCCCATCATCCTACAATGCCATACTTTGGAGAGATGCCCTTTGGGGCCTACAGAGTTTTATAGCGGGTCATATGCTGCTTATGAAGGTACCTACACCCGGGGGCTGGGTTACAATTCGCGGAGACCAAGAAGCCGCTGTCAGATGCAACGC
The DNA here is from genome assembly GCA_951800085.1 of Comarum palustre. NCBI lineage: Eukaryota > Viridiplantae > Streptophyta > Magnoliopsida > Rosales > Rosaceae > Comarum > Comarum palustre. The sequence goes on along the minus strand of OX637587.1, from coordinate 12,486,361 downwards.
GATAGCAACAGCTCAGTCCCAGCATGAGATGTTTTCAGCCAGTTTTTCCCTATCCCCATTTGACAAACCCGATAACCCCAGAGATGATCCGGATTCCTTGCCCATCAGTAAGACGGCACAAAAGAAGAGCCAAAAGTATCCTGCCAAGTTCCCCCGGCCAGCCCCAATCGAAACTACAGAATGGATTCAGATTTCAGAGGAATACCCGGAGAGGAAGATTTGCATTGGCACAGGCCTTGACCCGGAGGTCAGAACCTGGATGATTGAGCTGCTAACCCGGAAACAGAAGGTGTTTGCATGGTCATATGCAGACATGCCCGGGATTTCTCCAGAGGTTATGACGCATTCCCTCAATATTATCCCGGGTATTAAACCGGTAAGACAGAAGCGTAGTGCATTTTGTGCAGAGAAGTACAAGGCCATTCAAGCAGAAGTTAAACGTCTTAAGGACATCGGGTTCATTGAAGATGCAACATACCCGGATTGGTTGGCCAATGTGGTGATGGTCAAGAAGGCAAACGGAAAGTGGAGGATGTGCGTCGACTACACAGATCTGAATAAGGCTTGCCCGAAGGATAGTTTTCCCCTTCCAAAGATTGATCAACTAGTGGATTCAACCGCGGGCCACCCCCAGTTGAGTTTTATAGATGAATACTCGGGATTTAACCAAGTTCCGATGGATCCCGCAGACCAACAGCACACATCTTTTACAACAGACAAGGGGATGTATTATTACAAAGTGATGCCTTTTGGACTCCGGAATGCAGGAGCCACGTTCCAGCGCCTGGTAGTGGGCATGTTTGTAAACCAACTCGGGGATACTATGGAGGTTTATATAGATGATATGTTGGTCAGAAGCCGGGAAACAAGCAAACACCCGGATGACTTGGAGACCGTTATTGACATTGCCTTGAGCAAGGGAATGAGATTAAACCCGGAGAAGTGTGTGTTCGGTGTTTCAGGAGGAAAGTTTCTCGGGTTTATGGTCAGCGCTCGGGGAATTGAGGCAAACCCCGACAAAGTTCAGGCCGTCTTGGCCATGGAACCGCCAAGAACCAGGAATGAAGTCCAGAAACTTACTGGCAGGCTGGTAGCCTTATCCCGGTTTATATCCAGGTTAACAGATAAATGTGCCCCCTTCTTCAAAATTCTCAAGAGTTAACACCGCGAGCGGATTACATGACAGGAAGAGCACAATCAAGCTTTTGAAAAGTTGAAGGAATACTTGGCATCAGTTCCTTCCTTATCCAGACCTAACCCAGGAGAAATACTCTATCTATACCTGGCGGTATCTCAAACGGCTGTGAGCTGTGCCTTGGTAAGAAAGCCAGAGTCTGAAGAACTGCCGGTCTACTATACTGGAAAAGGATTCAATGATCCCGAATCTCGGTATCCAGACATCGAGAAGCTTGCCTTGGCCTTGGTTGTAGCGGCAAGAAAGCTAAGACCCTACTTTCAGGCACATTCAATCCATGTGCTCACCAACCAACCACTACGGCAGGTTTTGCAAAGGCCGGAGACGTCAGGAAGATTGGTCAAGTGGGCAATTGAGCTGGGGGAGCATGACTTGCACTTCAAACCGCGCACGGCAATCAAAGGGCAGGCCGCGGCCGACTTTATTGCCGAGTTAATCCCAGCAGAATCCTCAGTTGTTGAAACTCTCGATACGGAGGGAGACCCGGAGAGGTGGCAGATATTCGTAGATGGATCAGTTAATCAGAGGCAGTGTGGAGCAGGAGTTGCATTGGTGGACCCGGAGGGTAACATGTTTGACTATGCTTTACGTTTTAACTTCAAAGCATCAAACAACACGGCTGAGTACGAAGCCTTGATCAAAGGGCTTCAACTCGCTAAAGACATGGGCACCCGGCATCTCCACATATTGAGTGATTCTCAACTGGTGGTGCAGCAGGTTAACGGCGGATTTCAAGCAAAGGAAGCACATCTTTCCTCCTATCAAAAGTTAGCGGCTTTCTTTCTTGAAAAATTTGACACCTTTGAGGTTACTCAGATACCGAGGCAGCAAAATGTGAGAGCAGATACTCTGGCTAGGATTGCAACCGGAGAAGATCCTAATGCCGAGTTTAAAGGCCTACTAGTTGAGACATTGGAGAAACCAAGTATCTCACTCTCCTTTTCTGAGATTTTCGCAGTGGAAGCAAAGCCGCCACCATCTTGGATGGATGATTTCATTAACTTCATCCAACATGGAACCCTACCTGCGAACCCGGTAGCGGCCAAACGATTACGGGTTAGAGCGGCACAGTATAGTATCCGTGATGGGAAACTATATCGAAGAGGACATACTTTCCCTGATTTGAAGTGTATTACACCCGAGGAGGGAGACCGGGTTTTGCAGTCACTTCATAGCGGGGTATGTGGAAATCACTTTGGAGCCCGTAAGCTGGCTTTCAAAACCCTTAGAACGGGATATTACTGGCCTTCCCTAGCGCAGGACGCCAGAGTCGTGGTAGACTCCTGTCTTCAATGTCACCGGTTTGCAGCTTTTCCCCGGGCCCCATCAGTCCCGCTATCTGTGATCATTTCTCCATATCCGTTTTGCATGTGGGGGATTGATTTCATTGGACCTCTACCCACAGCCCCGGGACAGCTCAAACATGCCATTGTCTCAGTGGATTATAATATCAAGTGGATAGAAGCTCAACCCCTGGCTCGGATCACAACCGCAAATGTTAAGAAATTCCTCTGGAACAATGTCTTTTGCCGGTTTGGAATCCCAGAGACGTTTATCACAGATAATGGGACACAGTTTGACAATGACGAGTTCCGGGAGTTCTTACATTCCAATGGGACAAAGGTGCTATATGCCTCCCCTGCACACCCGCAGACTAATGGACAAATGGAAGCCGTTAACAAGCTAATCAAGCAAGTTCTGAAGAAGAAGCTGGAGGATGCAAAGGGTTTATGGGCTGAGAAACTTCCAGAGGTTTTGTGGGCACTTAGAACAACTTCGACAGAAGCCAATGGGGAGAGCCCATTTTTTATGACTTTTGGCTCTGAGGCAGTAATCCCGGTAGAGATGGAAGTCCCGAGTGACCGGGTACAACTGTTCGACAGAGAAACCAATAATGAGGGCATCCGCCTTAACTTGGACCTCCTGGAGGAACGCCGGGAGCGCGCACATCTCCGAAATATCAACAAGAAGCAAAAAGTGGCCAAACATTACAATTCCCGGGTTATCAAGCGCCCACTCAAGCTCGGGGACTAGGTAATGAAGGAAGTTATCCCTAAGCCAACGGGGTTGAAAGCTCCATGGGACGGCCCATATGAAATTGTTGAAGTCATTGGCCCGGCCACGTTTTACATCAGGGGTACAGATGGAGTCACGCTTCCACGACAGTGGAACGCACAACATCTGCATCTCTTCCCCAAATAGGTACCAAGTTATCTGTGAATGTCCAAAATTTATTATGTTTTGATGTTCTATATAAAGCCTTTCAGGCCTATCATGCATAAAACCCTACCGGGTTATGTTTATCAATCAGTTTGTTGAGTGAATGCAGCCTTTAGCGGCCCTACTTGAATGCCTTAAACGGCAATCTCCGATAATCTCCGGGAATCTCCATGACGTGAAATATTGCAAGCCTTAACGGCCTTATTTCACTGTCAAACTCGGCAAACTTCGATAATCTCCGATAATCTCCGGTAATCTCCATGACGTGAAATATTGCAAGCCTTAACGGCCTTATTTCACTGTCAAACTCGGCAATCTCCGATAATCTCCGGTAATCTCCATGACGTGAAATATTGCAAGCCTTAACGGCCTTATTTCACTATCAAACTCGGCAATCTCCGATAATCTCCGATAATCTCCGGTAATCTCCATGACGTGAAATATTGCAAGCCTTAACGGCCTTATTTCATTGTCAAACTCGGCAATCTCCGATAATCTCCGGTAATCTCCATGACGTGAAATATTGCAAGCCTTAACGGCCTTATTTCACTGTCAAACTCGGCAATCTCTGATAGTCTCCGGTAATCTCCATGACGTGAAATATTGCAAGCCTTAACGGCCTTATTTCACTGTCAAACTCGGCAATCTCCGATAGTCTCCGGTAATCTCCATGACGTGAAATATTGCAAGCCTTAACGGCCTTATTTCACTGTCAAACTCGGCAATCTCCGATAATCTCCGATAATCTCCGATAATCTCCGGTAATCTCCATGACGTGAAATATTGCAAGCCTTAACGGCCTTATTTCACTGTCAAACTCGGTAATCTCCGATAATCTCCGGTAATCTCCATAACTTGGAATATTGCAAGCCTTTCACGACCTTATTTTAGTCTTTGAAAGTCCTAACGGACCAGTACAGCCCTAGCGGCGCTATTGTTATTTACATGCCTAACCGGCACTTTGTAAATTTTGTCAACACTTGCAAATTATGCATCAGTTTAACGTGTTATTTTACAGGAAAAAAAAACCGTGTTATAGAAAGACATTCCCCCGCAAGGCCTTAGCGGCCCATGGAAGTCCTAACGGACCCGTATACCTTAGCGGCACTATCTTTATTTACATGTCGAACCGGCATTATGTGTAAATTTTTATACTATGCATCAGGTTACCGTGTTATTTCACAGGAGGAATTATGCGAAGGAAAAGCTTGATTACTTCAAAGAGGTCAATTACAAAAAGTAGCGAACCGCTACAAGTAAAGTCTAGTCTACAAAAGCAAAGACAAAAAACTTAGAGGCTCCAGCTCATGGCGCTGTAGACCCGCTACCCCCGCCAGTGCTCGAGTCGCCACGTCCTCCCCGGGGCCGTATGATAAACTGTCCCCTACGGGGTGGTGGCCGGTTTTGAGGACCACCGACAATCCCACCACGGGAAGTACCTCTCCGGGCTGCTGAAGAACGAACCGGGGGACTCCGAACCGGGTTTGCAGGAGCCCTAGGGTTTGCAGCCACAGCAGGAGTCGACCGGGAGGTGCCTGCAGCCTCATCGGGTCTGACATGACCTTGGTGACCATCATAACCAGCTTTGTCGAGCCAGCCTTGGCGAATCCCGGCGCTAACAATTTCGGCACGAGCCTCAGCCCTTGCCGACCGCAGCTTCAGCTCAAACTCGGGGCTCGCCAGAAACTCGGAGACAGCAGAGTCCCTGGCCCGGGAAACAGACTGCACCAATTCTACTTTCTGCTGCTCCAGAGAAGTCACTTGCTGCTGCAGCGCTTGATTCTGTTGAGTAAGCTGAGCAATAGCGGCATCTTGAGCACACCGGTCCTCCCGGTGACCCTCAATGACCCTTTCAAGCTCCGAGTTTTTGGCCACAAACTCCGCTATTTGTTCTTCTGCCTTGGCCAACTCCACCCACGACACGACCGCTGCTGCGCTTGCCTCTTCCCGGAACCGAGCCAGGCATTCTTCGCTAACTGTCGCCTGGTCCCGGGCCGCCCGGAGATCTTCCCTGAGCACTCTCTCCCTCTCGGGGATTCCTTGATTGATTAGCCGATCAGTTGCCAAGTATGACATCCTGACCGCCTACAAAAACAATTTAGCGGGTCAGTATCAAGAAAAAGAAAGAAACCCCAAACACGGGTCACATGAAGGAAACACTAACTCGCATCAGTTTCTCCTGTGTCCTCCGGAGGGTAGTTACCGGGTCTTCGTGCCCCAGGATGCAGGAGTCCGCGGCACAGTTCTTCAGGTCCGCCACCATCCTCTGGACGGCCACGTCTGCCACCCCTCCACTCGCCAACTCTTGCATGATCTCGTGAATGGCCCGGTGCTGGCTCCTCTCCTTCCTCTCCCTCCTCTCCTTCCTCCTCTTCTTCCTCTCGGACCTTGCCAAGCTGGATGCCTCCCGGGTGCGTTTGTGGGAAGGGACGGGTTCCACTTCGTGCACTTCGTCGCTCCCATCACTCCCCTCAGGGTTCTCACTCATCACCCCTTCGAAACCAACAACTTCTTCACCCCCGTCGTCAGCCTCATCTTCGGTTAACTCCTCTTCACCCGGGAGCACAGATGAGGGCACCGCGCTCATCACCGGTTCTTCAGTCTCTTCATCGGCGAAGGTAAATTGTGTCACCGGTTCTTCAAATACCGGGTTTTCACCCGCCTCCGAGGGATTCCCTTCAATTTCCTCTCCCTCCTGATAAACCTCTAGTCCGAGAACCTCAGCCAAGTACCCGGGGACCTCGTTGTAATGCAAAGTATCAACATGGAACTGCTGAAGATCCCCTTGCTCGGCGTCTGGGCGCAGGAAAGCCGCTTTTGTGGTCAGGTCGATATCGTACGGTAGACCATCCGCCCCTTGCGTCCGGATCCCGGCCCATACAGCTTTATCCTCGAAGCCGTCATATATTCCCGGGTTCTTCCGTTTGGTGAACTCCATCGGAAGAAGAGCTGCAACAAGAGACACAGCCTGTTACACAAAGAGCATGCCATATGACAACAGAAATTTAAAGGACACTGGACAAACCTGGTAGCTCCATCAACCGGCACCTGCTGTACACGTACAGCCTACAAAGCCGGTATGAACTCCGGTCATCTTGCCCCCGAAAGGCCTATAGCATCCTCCGGATCCTCTTCTCCATCACCGGCTCTAGAGGAATATCGGGGATACCTGCAACAAAAATAAATTATAACCCGGAACTTCAACAAAAAAAAAACCTGGAGAAAGAGGAACTCACTTATCAGTGGTTGGAAGTCACCCGGTACATGAAGCGCGTATCCCGGGTCTTGAAAGTTTCTTATCAAGAAACTTTTCTCCCTCCAGGTCCGGCTCACGGAGGTTGGCAGGTCCTAGACAATCTTCTTAAAGGTCGCCTTGGACTTCAGTTGGATAGTCCCGCTAAAACCCGCCTTCCGGGAGTACTCGGCCCGGTACATGGCGTGCAACTCGTGGTATGTCGGCATCTGCTGCTTCAGTACTTTGTACATAACGCACAACCCGAGTAGCTGCCTCCACATGTTCGGGCCAATTTGCCCGATTGCGAAGTTACTCGCAGCTAAGAGATACTGCACCTCTACCTTTAGCGGGAGTGACAGACCGCAGCGTAGCTGATACTCGTGGCACAGCGTCCACCCATCCCCGGGAGCGAAGAACTGGTCCTCGGGTTCTAAGGGCCGTATTTCAACAGACTCGGGGATCTTCCAGTTGCTCCTCAATTCCACGATCTCCTCCGCTGTTAGTGAGTACCCGGGAGGATCGAGAGCGGTACCATCGGTGAAGGTTACAGAGGCAAACTCGGGGACGTGAGTGTCCATTGCTTCATTGGCCATCTGCAAAACCAAAAACACGGGGATGTCAACAGAAACCCACATAACCCGGTGACCGCAAGTTAAAACCCCACCCAGAATAACGCAGAACCCCAGAAAAACATTCTTGGAAAACCAGAAACAGCACAAATCTCATTCCGACAAACACAACAAAGAAGGGGGGAGGAGCCATACCTTACTTGTAAGGGTTTGAAGGGGTTTTTGAGATCGATTTGAGTTTGGGAATCAGAAGAAAACAACGACAAAAGAGAGCGAAAGCAAAAAGCACGAAAAAGTTATCGGGTTTGGATGTGAGACAAAACTGTCACCCTCAACCCCTATTTATACAGTTAAGGGCGTGCACTGAAGGGACGTTTCAGTTTCTCGAGGGAAACGACACGTGTCAGGCATGCCGCTTCACAAAACCGAAAGACTTTTCAGTTTCCCCCACTACAACCCGGAGACGTCGTTTTGAATTCTCAACGTAAAGAGTGTCTGCGGGTTACGCTTGCGTACGGACTTGGGGGACTGGGTACCCCGGGTTTGGTTGCTAACTTTGTAACCCGGTAAAGAAAAGATTTTAAGTCCCCACCCAAGCGTACCCCTTGACTGAGGACTTGGGGGACTTGTTTATAGGTGGAACCTAATATTTCACCTTTACCGGGTTACAACTCAAAAAAGAACCTCCAAATGTCTGGTCAATTATTAAATATGCATTGTTTATTGTGCTTGAAGTGTTGTTTACAGGGTGAAAGCCCAATCAGATGTGAGAAGCCACTCTGGGTCCTTTGTCAGGGCCCAGTTCATCGTAAAGTTAAGGAAAAGCATGGGAGATTGTTCCCACATTGGAAAAGGACAAGGCAGGTTGCCTTTAATGCTACCATAAATACCAGCGTGGGCCTCCCGGTAAGAGGACGCGTAACTTCTTAACTATTCTTGAGTTTTCTGCTTAGCTGACAGTGTCTGACTTAAGCATCGGAGTGGCTTCCCTCGGTAAACCCGGGGACGCCTCTTTGACGTGTCTGTTCTTTACACAGGAAAACTCGGAGTACTAGGGAGTTCGCTATTTCTGGAACCGTGCAACCCGCTAAAGGGACCGCGAGTTTACCCGGAAACAAAAAGTATATTCTTTGAATTACCTTATTGGTCAAAATTGAGAATTAGGGACAATCTAGATGTCATGCATATAGAAAAGAATGTATGTGACAGCGTGTTGGGAACAATTCTCAATATTAAGGATAAGACTAAGGACACTATCAAAGCGCGGTTAGATCTTCAAGATATGAATATACGCCCACATTTAAGGCTAACACAAGTAGGATCAACCATGAAAAGGCCTCTTGCACCTTACTATGTTAAGCCCAGTTTGAAGAAAAATGTGTTCAGCCGGTTTCATGGTGTTTCATATCTACACAGGTATGCAGCAAATATATCTCGATGTGTAAAAGTGGCGGAGAATAAGATACTTGGAATGAAGAGTCATGATTGTCATGTGTTGCTGCAACGCCTTCTACCAGTGGTTATTTGACCCTATTTGCATCCTGATGTGGTGGAGGTGTTAGTAGCTTTGTCGAGGTTCTTTCAGAAGTTATGTACTAGAGAGCTTAATAAGTCATATGTCCATAGAATGAAAAAAGACATTGTCTACATTTTATGCAAAATGGAGAGGATTTTTCCGCCCGCTTTCTTTGACATCATGATTTACCTCATAATCCACCTTTCAGACCAAGTGTTGCTTTCTGGTACAGTTCACAACACATGGATGTTCCCAATTGAAGGTAGAATTTATGTAAACATCTATTTCATTCATTTATACATTATGTGTACACTAGACTAGTACTAGCTTCAAGTTTCAGACAACTCGGGAGCTACAAGAAATATGTCAGAAATAGAAGTAACCCTGAAGGATCAATTGCTGAGGCATACCTTGCACATGAGTGTGTAACCTACTGCCACTCATATATCCTTAACACGGATGACACCAATGTTGATAATACAACCAATGCAACAAATGGACCTCAATTCAATATCTAAGTTGTTTCACAAGTCGTGAAGCCGTTCGATAACTTACCACATTCAGAGGGATTAACTGAAGCTGAGCTCATTGATTCTCATTGGTACGTACTACAAAACTGTGAAGAAGTAGAAGTGTATAGGAACATCATCTAGATCACATTACAAATACATATCCTAACAGGCATGAAGAAAGACAAGAAAAAGTTTCCTAACTATTTCTTGAAATGGGTATGTTTAATTAATGATTCTTAATTAATACTTTCATATACTATGACTATTTACCTAACAATGATATATTTTTCATAGCTTTCTAGATGAATATGCTACAACAACGAAGAGATCCATATTACACCTCTGAATTGCACAATTTGGCATGCAAGCCGCAAGCTCATCATGTAAGTGCGGCATGTTTTGTCAACGGTGTCAAGTTTGTGACATTACAACGAGACCAAGGACGGAAGACCCAAAACCATGGGATCATGGCACAAGGGGTAAAAGGTCAACCATACTACAAGGTGTTAATCTCTATCATTGAACTACTATATGGTAATAGAATGCCAATTGTGTTGTTTAAGTGTAGATGATTCAACACGGACCCGAATCTTGAGAGGAGTATGAAAATGGATCATGGATTGTTATCAGTTAATACAAACACTACATGGTATGAGGATGATCCGTTTATTCTTGCTACTCAAGCAAAACAAGTGTTTTATCTTGATGATCCAAACGGAGATGCGGGTTGGAAAGTGGTTCACGTGATGTCACATAGAAATATATACTCGATTGCTACGCTAGGACTATGCGTAGAACGAGATGACCGTGATGTGGTTGATGAACCGTATCAAGAGGAATCGACTTCGGCAATTCATGACACAGACGATATACGCAGCAACAACATATATTTTGAACAAGGAGAGCTTGAACCTATTTGTGAACTTGAAGTTGAAATGGCTTTGGCAGCACACATGTCACCCACAGACGACTTCATTGATGATGAATATGAGGATTCAAATGCAAGAGAGGAAGAAGAAGATGATGATTCCGATGATGAAGACTATGCTGATAGTGATTAAATAATTATGTTCAAGATTAATTAAATAATTATGTCTAAGATGTAATATATAAAATTATGTATTTTAATTTGAAACATTGTGATTAGTAGGCACATTGTGATTCTGATCACTAAAATTCTCAAATAAAAATTTGACCGTCTGATATGATCATAATAGTAAAACATGGCTATGGTATAAAATTAAACTAAATTCGGCAACGTTTAGGGCTCGATCGAAACAGTTAAACCTAAATATATCGTCACTATCACACGAAAACGCTCATATTTATCTCTACGTGACCTAGTTTGGTCGATCCTTCCTCATATTAAACTCTCACATCGATGAGAGGTAACGGCTCATATAAAAATTATGAGACATTTACCTTCTGATAATAGGGTTTCTCATAGAGAATAATAATGGTAAATAAGGTTAACTGCTGTTATCGGGACCGAGATGCCACCCGAATCACTTGATTTCTTAACCATAGCCATATTTCAATGTTCCGGTCGCATCTTATTTCGTGACATTTTGTCAATTTTTCTTCCTATATACTGTTGGTTCACAAAGTTGTACACTTGTCTATAACCTACTAAACAATAGTCAATCGGACACCGAAATATCCGTAGTGCAATTTTATTACTAAAAGTTACTTTAGCCGACGAAATACCCTAATTTCGTTGGCTAAACTTTTCAAATTTCGTCGGCTAAAGTTCGCATACTATAGCCGACGAAAAAAGCAATTTAGCCGACGAAAAATTTTTTTGTCGGCTAAAATTCGAAAAAAAATTTCGTCGGCCTGTTTTTAGATATTTCGTCGGCTATAGTCTTTTTTCTGGTAGTGGTATTACATACACACCTATCTACTACCACAAATAACATAGGTGGTAAGCCAAAGAAATTGATGCAGTAAGGAATTTGAAAACATGCACAATGTTTCTATGAAAGAAAATAGGTACCTTACTGATACATAACCAAACATATGAAATTAACAAGAAAATGAACAATGTCCTTTCACTATACCAAATTGCATGCAACACTTTGCACAAAATATGAATAGTTTGCACATCATCTATTTTTGATCATAGTGGTGGATTAGTGTTCCTGTACTTATTTTTGATCATGATATGAGGGTTGACCATGATATTTAATTTTGATCATGATATTTATAAGTCTACTGAATAACCAAATCAAAATTAAGTACAATATGCTCACCCTCATATCATGATCAAAAATAAGTTCATGAACACTAATCCACCACTATGAGGAGGGTGGGGTCAGTGGAGGAGGCGGAGGGGGAGAGCAGTTAGTGGCCCCAGGGGGAGAGGAAAGATGTGACGGAGATCGAAACAGTGCCACGGAGCAGGAGAGGGAGAGTGAAGAGCGACAAAGAGAACAAAAATTTTAGGGGAAAAAATACCTTATTGATGCGTATAGTTGATGAAGAAGTGCAATTTTTTAGAGCATGAAAGGGGAAATTGCCAAGTGAAAAAAAAAGCCACGAGATTAAAAATTTTGAGGCAGAAAGTACGACGTTTTCAAAACACCATAAAGTCCCATTAAGATGGCGTTTTACAAACGTCATAAACGTTAATGACATTTTTCAAACACCATAGATACTTCAGGTTTTTAATGGCGTTTCTAAAACGCCGCGAACTATAGAAAGTCTAAAAATCAATGGTTTTTTTCTTTGTAAAACGTCATGAACATATTATTAATGGCATTTTTCTTAAAACGTCATAATTAAAGAGTCATGGATGTGTGTATTTGTAGTAGTGTTGCCACGCCTCCTTGCGTGCTCTCACTACACTTTAGAGACATCTTGTCTTAGCAGCAGACATCCTTGTCATGCCTCCTAGCGTGCTCCTGCTACACTTTAGCGACACCTTGTCTCAACAGCAGACACCCTAGACATACCTCTTGGCGCATTTTTGCTACAATATAACCCCACATGCCTTGCCTCAACAGGAACCATGGCCATGCCTCCTAGCTTGTTTTAGCTACGTACCTTGGTGACAATTGACATGCCCTAGTGGCAACTCTGACCGTGCCTAGCTGCACTATTGACATGCCCCAACAGCAACTCTGGTCGTGCCCAGCAGCACCATCACACGTCCTAGTGACACTCTTCGCCACACCTTGACGACACGCTTGCCTCAAGGGTGAAAATGATGAACTACGATTGGTTTGATCTCGTAAACGGGTACGTAGGCACTCTAGCACTCACCTAAAGACAACCACAAAATATAAATTAACATAGTCTCCTCCTAAAGCACATACATGTTAAGACAATATCTATTAATTCAAAATATATATTAACAGTCTTGGCTTAAACACATTTGAATAGTTCCTCTCGGCACATTGTCCGTTTGTAATTTTGGATTCTTTTTTATAAAATGTTTACTTTTTTTAAAATGTTTTACCTTTTTTCAATGTATTGAACATTCAACACGCATTTACTTTCATGATTGTCCAGTACGTATGTGATGATGTAGTGTTTTACTTTTTTTTCTCAACATATTCAATATTCAACACACACATTTAGTTTCATGATTGTCTTATAGGTATCGTTCATTGAACCTACCTGTCACTATCACGGTCGTATATTGTAGTGCCGGTCGTCCTTTCTTAGCTAATTTGTTGTATAACTTTCCGATCATATTTTCTGTAGATTATAGAGTAGTATAATTGCGGACTGTAGTCTTCTTAATAAGTCTTCTTGATGATCCAATTTAGTTGAAGAATCTCCACGAGTGATATAATCATAGACTTAAATCTGGCTGGTCGAGATCGGAGGGCCAATGATAGTAGTAACGAACCACTTACTCTGCATGCGTGCAGAGTGCAAATTAACCCCATAAATATAGAAACACAAATCAGCAAAGTACCGGCCAACTCAAATTAGTTGCAGAGAAGATGATACCAAAACTCCTGCAAATGCTTAATGAAACCTTTTCAAGCCCTTTGCAACCTTCTCCCTTCATATATTTCCTACTTGCGGCCATTGCTTTCGTTCTATTACGCAGATGGTCCTCTAATACAAACTCATCTGTGCCCCCTTCTCCACCAAAGCTACCCATCATCGGAAACCTTCACCAAGTAAGCTCGCTCCCTCATCGTTCATTTCAAACCTTATCCCAACGATATGGGCCTCTCATGCTGCTCCATTTCGGAAGCAGACCAATTCTTGTCATCTCGTCTGCTGAAGTTGCCTCCCAAGTCTTCAAAAACCATGATCTAATATTCTCCGACAGACCAAAGTTCATCTTCTTTGAGAAGATTAGCTGCGTAAACTACAAAGACGTTGTAACAGCGCCATATGGTGAGTATTGGAGGCAGCTCAGAAGTATATCTGTCTTAAATCTTTTGAGCAACAAAATGGTTCGTTCTTATCGTGATGTGAGACAGGAGGAAACAAGGTTATTGATAAGCAACATATTAGAGTCTTCTAGTACCAAATCATCATCATCATCCTCAACGGTTTTAAATTTAAGCGACATGTTTACCAGACTCAGTCATGATATCATATGCAGAGTTGCCATGGGGAAGAGGTACAACGATCTCGGGCAAGAGGGAGGGAAGATGTTCTCGAATCTTGCTGGAGAGCTGACAGGGTTCTTCACACGTGTAAACATTGGTGACTTTATTCCATGGCTTTCTTGGGTCACTCGCCTCACTGGGTTTGACGCTGAATTAAACGACCTGTCTAAACGAGTAGATGAGTTTTTCGATATGGTTGTTCAAGAGCATATTGATAAACCGAATATAGGAGATGGAATTAAGGATTTTGTGGACGTTTTGCTTTCGGTTCAAAAAGAAAATGCAGTTGGTCTCCAGATCGATCGAGTTGGCATAAAGGGTACCGTCCTGGTACGTACGTAGTTAATACTTCCTTGAATTCTTCAAATATGTATATGCATGTATGTACAGTCAGTTGTCAGTACAGAGATATGTAATTATATATACATATTTGTATGTATGTATGTACGTGAGTTTTTTGAAACTTTGAATCTTACTTTAGCTAGCTAGATTTATTTGAAGGAGGTTAATTTCATTAGTTGAATGCATTTGCAGGATATGTTTGCCGGTGGAAATGACACCACTTCTACAACCTTAGAATGGGTGATGTCCGAGCTACTGAGGAATCCGAGGGTGTTGAAAAAATTGCAGAATGAGGTGAGGGGAGTAGTTGGAAACAAAGATGATATAACAGAGGATGATTTGGTTGGAATGCACTATATGAAGGCGGTTCTCAAAGAGAATTTTCGTTTACATCCTCCTTTCCCATTACTTATTCCCAGGTCGACAACACAAGATGTGAAAATCAACGGTTACAACATCAAGGCTAACACACAAGTTATGGTGAATGTATGGGCGATTGGAAGAGACTCGAAGTCATATACAAATCCGGAGCTGTTTGAGCCGGAAAGATTTTTAAACAGTCCCATAGATTTTAAAGGGAATAACTTCGAATTACTTCCATTTGGTTCTGGTAGACGAGGATGTCCAGGAATGAATTTTGGGATAGCAGTGATAGAGACTGTTCTAGCAAATATTGTTCAGAAGTTCGACTGGAAATTAGCTGATGGGGTAAAACCGGAGGATCTAGACATGAGCGAATCCACTGGTATAACAGCACATAGAAAATATCCTCTCAAAGTGGTTGCCAAACCATATTTTCCCTAATTCTGAGGAGCTACCCCATCCGCTTTTCAAAACTTCCCCTGCAACAATAAATGTATTATCACTTTTTATTTCAAAACAAAATAATAATTATAAGTCTCACATCAGATGCTTTTGATGATTTGTTCATGTTTATCTTTATTTGTATTTTAAAGAAATTGATGATTTCGTGATCTATATGTTATTATGAATATTGTGTAGACTTTTTCTTACTTATTTTTTTATTGAAAAGCAATAATGCATTCATACTCAAAAACTTACATCAAGGAGGAGTATATAGTGGCGTTGTTAAGCCTCCACGAACAAAAGAAAGAGCATCACACTCTAACTGAAAAACTGAACTACGTACACGTGCTCTTGAATTATAGTCGAAGATAGCCATTCCGGCACCAACAACCTCTGCTAGGTAGGATAAGGCACATAAGTATAGCCTCCCTAGCAACTTGATGTGTTCAAATGGAAATGATAGTCATTAATAGTCTTGTTGGATGAAAGGTGTCTTACAAGATGTGGGGACAAAACTTCAACTATAAACTGTAAAGACTGAATCAGTATCTTTGCTTCATCAAGGATCCCTCCATCCACGCTGAAATCCTCCTTAGATTCTTTCAAAGCTGCCACCATATTTTGAGCATCGTTTTCCACCAAAACATGAGAAAGACCTCTTTGAACATAGAAATAGAGTCCATTGAACAAAACTGACTTTGCAGGTCCTTAGACTAATAGCGCTTACTCCTGGACTCGCCAAAACCCCCAAGCACCTCCAAAATTCTTCTCTAACACTACTAGAAAAAATGACTTAGGCGACGAAGGGTTGTGAGCATGGTTCTAAAAGGCCCCGTCTAGTCTCCGTCTAGGCTCTAGGCTGTAACAAGCCGCCTCGATTTTCTTCAAGACTTTTGTGTCGGGCTGTGGGCAATTAGGCAGCCGCCTAGCCCGGCTAAACGCCTAAGGTTCATAGCTCCCTGGCTAATTTTATTTACATTTGGTGGTGGGGTTGTTCTATTGTGGGGAGCATAAGAGTATAATAGTAAATGATATTTTTAGAATTAAAAGTCTGTGTTTATTGTTGTTGTTGCTCACTTGTACATAAAGTTATGCTAAATTTTGTTTATAATCTATTTTATAAATGTATACCTAACAAGATTTATGTTGAATAATTTATCCATATTTGACTGTTTTTGAATATTGGAGTAAATAAAATATATATTTTTAATTAATAAATATGAAAAAATTAAATCGCTTAATTTCCGCTTAGTCCCCGCCTAGGCTGTCTAGACGCTAGGCTATGGGTTGCCGCTCGCCTAGCGCCTTTTAGACCATTGGTTGTGAGGAACTCATTTTGTCGCCTTAGTTCATGTCTAGGTGACGAAAATAATATTTGTGACCTAAGATAATTTAGACGATGAATCCTTAAACGCTTCGTCACCTTAACCAACCACTATGTCAACAATAAAATCCATGTAGCATTCGTCACCTGGTAGATATTAAGGCCACGAATCTTTTTCTGTTGGCAACGAAAACTGTTTCGTCACCTAAGTTCGTATTTAGGCAACGAATACTTTTTCTATGACGACAAAGATGTTTCATCGCCTAAGTAAACTCACTTTATAATCATCCAATTTCCATATCTGAAGCAGATGAGGCTGTCAAAAAAGGAAAAAAAAGAGCTGAAATGGACGGATGAGAGAAGGGGGAAAGATGCCCTGGTGGGATTTTGCTCGGGTTTTGTCTGTTCTCTGTGAAATTCTTCCATCTCTGTGATCACAAGGCTTTGTCAACCTCAGCCCTTTAGCTTTTAATTAGCTTGGTATGATCTCTTTCTCTCTATTTTTTATCAATTATTCCATGTTTCCCGATGAGTTCCGGTGAAGAACTCCGCCATGTTATTGTTGTTTGTGATTATGATACAACATGTATATATGTGTTATTATGATGTAGTCAAAATGCTATATATATTGAATTTCTGGTTATTATGAAAATCATTTGTGATTTCAAATGTTGTGTGATGAATGTAAGAATGGTAAAATTCTTTTATTCATCAGTGTTTAATTAGCCTTAGAAATCTCGTTTGAGAATCATCTTGTCAGACTGTGTTTGGCAAAATGATTCTTGAATTGTCCTATTTTTGGACAGTTTGGGTGCATATGATTTTGTTTGGCAATTTATAATTTTTGTGTTTTTCGTGTTTGATGATGGGTGTATATTTCGATGGGGTCTCCTGCTACTGTTCCTCGAGTGCATATTAGGTATAGATATTCATGCACTTGAGAAACTATAGGGAGATGCTGCCAAAATTTTCCCACATCGAAAACGAAAACACAAGAAGTGGAAACTGCCAAACAAAATCATGTGCACCTAAATAGGATCAGGACCCTATCCGGAGGCATAAGGTGAAGAAGAATAAGTGAATACATGTATAATTGGTTTCTTGTTGCTACCTTAATTATTTGTGGCTATTTTCATTTTTTTTACAGCATGATTTGAAGATGGACAAGAGTCGGATGCGGTTACAGAGGGGTGACAAAGATTATATGCAAGGAATTCTGGATTTTATGACATTTGTGATTCAACATGGCAATGGAGTGGAACATTTTCATTGTCCGTGCAAAAATTGTAACTTAGAAGAATGGAAGACGATTCCGTGAACATTATACGGAGTATTATACATGATGTTTTTCCATCTTGTTTGGCCAAGCTTTTCATGGACCCCTCTATGAACATTATACATGATGTTTTTCCATCTTGCCCAATATATAAAGAAGCAAATTATGGAGAGGCTAGCGATATAAATAATATTTTCTCAAATGCTAACACCTGTGATCACGAAAAGCATAACAGGCTCATAGCGCAAGCTCACACCACATTATATCATGGGAGTGATAAAACTGTTTTGGGATGTCATCTTATCACTAATGCAATTCAAGGTGAGGAATAGGTTGTCCAACACGGGTTTTGACGAGATTTTGACTCTCATTAAAGGACATGCTTCCTCTTGAAAATAATCTTCATGATTGTTATTATAATGTGCGGAGGATACTCAATGACCTTGGCCTTGGTTATAAGAAAATTCATGCCTGTAAGAATAATTACATTTTGTTTTATAGAGATGATTATAAATCCCTTGATATATGTCATGTGTGCAATGAGTCGAGGTATAAACCATCTGCTTCATCTAAGGGGAAACCCATTCCTTAAAAGGTTCGTTATTTCTCATTAATTCCTAGGCCGAAGCGTCATTATATGTCTTCACACACTGCAAAGAAGATGAGATGGCACGGGAGAAAAAGGACAAAGGATGACACTCTTAGACACACAGCAGATGGTGAAGCTTGGAAATCTTTTGACAGACTGTATCTCGATTTTGCAGCAGACTTTCAAAATGTAAGACTTGGACTTGCAACTAACGGGTTCAATCCTTTTGAAAATATGAGCTTGTCACATAGTACTTGGCTTGTTATTGCTGTGTTGTATAACTTGCCCCCTTATATGTGTATGAAGAAGTAATATAATTTGTTGGTGCTGTTAATTCCAGGTCCACAATCTCCAAGAAAGTGTCTTGATGTGTTTATGAGACCATTGATTGATGAGTTGATTTTTTTATTCTTGCATGGAGTATCTACTTTTGACAGGTTTAGTAAAACTTTATTCATGATGAGAGTAGCAGTGTTGTAGACCATTAGTGATTTTCCTACCCTCAGTATGTTGTCGTCTCATGTCACTAAAGGATATAAGGCTTGTCTTGTGTGCTTAGAAGCATAAATTCTGCCTGTCATGCTGGAAAGGTGTGCTACATGGGTTACCATAAATGGCTTAAGGAGTATCATGCGTGGTGACAAGATGCAGAAGGTTTTGATGGCATAAAAGAGTTTCTTCCAAGATCGCGGGAGTGGTCTGGTGATGAGATTTTAGACTACTTAAGCGGTATTGATTTCAGACATAAGAGCAGTGATCCGCAGGTACTAGCAAGTTACCTGAAACAATCAGATGTGAGTGGGAATTGGAAGAGGAAAAGTATATTCTTTGAATTACCTTACTGGTCAAAATTGAGAATTAGGGACAATCTAGATGTCATGCATACAGAAAAGAATGTATGTGACAGCGTGTTGGGAACAATTCTCAATATTAAGGATAAGACTAAAGACACTATCAAAGTGCGGTTGGATCTTCAAGGTATGAATATACGCCCACATTTAAGGCTAACACAAGTAGGATCAACCATGAAAAGGCCTCTTGCACCTTACTATGTTAAGCCCAGTTTGAAGAAAAATGTGTTCAGCTGGTTTCATGGTGTTTCATATCTACATGGGTATGCAGCAAATATATCTCGATGTGTAAAAGTGGCGGAGAATAAGATACTTGGAACGAAGAGTCATGAGTGTCATGTGTTGCTGCAACGCCTTCTACCAGTGGTTATTCGACCCTATTTGCATCCTGATGTGGTGGAGGTGTTAGTAGCTTTCACTACCAGAATAACCATTTTAGCCGACGAAATTTTTTCGTCGGCTAAACCTTAAATTTCGTCGGCTAAAGTCTTAGCCGACGACACGTCGTCGGCTAAGAAGTCGTCGGGTAAAATCCGTCGGCCAACACTATAGCCGACGAAATTACTGTTCATCGTCGGCTAAAGTCATTTATTTAGCCGACGAATAAATTTTTCGTCGCTTAATTTCTGGACTTTAGCCGACGAAATTTATTAAAATTCGTCGGCTATAGCTATTATTTTTATTTATTTATTTAACTTTAGCCGACGAATTTTAGGGTATTTCGTTGCCTATAGTTATTATTATTATTTTTTTAATATTAGCCGACGAATTTTATTAAATTTCGTCGGCTTTAGCTATTATTTTTATTTATTTATTTAACTTTAGCCAACGAATTTTAATAAAATTCGTCGGCTAAAGTTATAATTTTATAATTTTTTTTTATGTAATTATTATTTTTTTAAATTTTTTTCTTTTTTTTTTAAATTTTAGCCGACGAATTTTATTAAAATTCGTCGGCTATAGTTTTTTTTTTTTTAATTTTATTATTTTTTTTATGTAATTATTATTTTTTTTAAAACTTTAGCCGACGAATTTTATGGTATTTCGTCGGCTATAGTTTTTTTCTTTTTTAAAAAAAAATTTTTCATATTTTTTTTCTTTTTTAATTTATTGTATTTTTGATTAAAATTTTTACTTCTTTTTCGTTTTTACACCGAAAAAGGAGTAAGGAGGAGGAGGAGGAGGAGAAGGTTAGGAGAGGGAGAGGAGGAGGAGAAGAGGAGAGGAAGGAGGAGGAGAAGAATTTAGAGAAGTAGGAGGAGGAGGGATTTGAAGGAGGAGGAGAAGGTTAGGAGAGGGAGGAGGAGGAGGGATTTGAAGGAGGAGGAGGAGAAGGTTAGGAGAGGGAGGAGGAGGAAGGAAGATGAAGAGGAGGAGGAGGGAAGATGAAGAGGAGGAGGAGGAAAGATGAGGAGGAGGGAAGATGAAGAGGAGGAGGAGGAGGAGAAGAAGGTTAGGAGAGGGAGGAGGAGGAAGGAAGATGAAGAGGAGGAGGAGGGAAGATGAAGAGGAGGAGGAGGAGGGAAGATGAAAGATATAGAAAATTTTGAACTTTAGCCGACGAAATTTCGTCAGCTAAAGTTTAAAATTTTAGTCGAACAATTTTAAAATTTTAAAAATCCCCGCCAAAAAATTTGAATTTTTAATTAACTTTAGCCGACGAAATACCCTAATTTCGTCGGCTATAGTTATTTATTTTATTTATTTATTAATTTAACCTTAGCCGACGAAATACCCTAATTTCGTCGGCTAAAACCCTAAACCCTAAACCCTATACGTAGAAGCTTCAAACGAAAAAAAGTCGTGAAATAAGATATGACCGAAATGGTGAAATACGTCTACACTTGAAAAATCACGTAATTCCGGTAAAGTCTCGGTACCGATAATTGCGGTTAACTCAATTTTCCATTCTTTCTCCCTAGAGGTAGCCCTATCTCCGGTAGTTATTTTTCATAAAATTTTTATACCACTGGTTGCGTCTCATCGATTTGAAACTATTTTCAGTTGAAGGTCCGGGTAAAATACGTAATTTAGACGTTCAAATGACCGTTTCCGTGCATTAAGGGGTTTGACTTACGTGATTGACCGTAAGGATCGAGCCCTTAACGTTGTCAGATTAAGTTAAATTTTTTCCTATATACATATTTCAACATAATGATCATATCTGACGGTCGGAATTTTGTTTCTCAACTTTGATCATCGGAATCACAACATGCGTACTAATGTTGTATAACTTGTTTACTAAGCTTTAAGTAAATGTTTCGTTTCTAAAACAAACTGTACGTAGAAACTTCAAACGCAAAAAAGTCGTGAAATAAGATATGACCGGAATGGTGAAATACGCCTACGGTTGAAAAATCACGTAATTCCGGTAAAGTCTCGGTGCCGATAGTTGCAGTCAATACAATATAAAGGTTTGACTTACGATATTGACCGTCTAGATGAAGTCCTTAAATTTATCAGATAAAGTTGAATTTTTTACCAGATATATATTTCAACATATTGATGATATCTGACGGTCGTATTTTTCTTTGTGAATTTTGATGACCGGAATCACAACATGCCTACTATTTACCATTATTTATCTATACGGGGAGGCCTATCATGGAGGGGTAAATGTCTCAAAATTTTTAGATGGACAGTTGCGTCTCATTATGGTGAGTGTTTTTTGTGTTGAAGGTTCGGCCAAAATACCTCATATAGGCGTAGATATAGACATTTTCGTGTATTAAGCGTTTAGAAAAACTTCATTTTGAAGCCTTAAACAAACTCGGATGGCCAAAAAAGCCTATATGTCATGGCAAAGCAATGAGTTTTACTCCTGGGCCCGTTCTGCTTCCAGATTGGTATCACAATAGTCAATCGAACACCGAAATATCCGTAGTACAATTTTATAACTAAAACTTACTTTAGCCGACGAAATACCCTAATTTCGTCGGCTAAACTTTTCAAATTTCGTCGGCTAAAGTTCACATACTATAGCCGACGAAAAAAGCACTTTAGCCGACAAAATTTTTTTTTGTCGGCTAAAATTTAACTATAGCCGACGAAAAAATTAGTTTAGCCGACGAATTTTTTTTTCGTCGGCTAAAATGCCACTTTAGCCGACGAAATTTTAACTTAGCCGACGAAAAAAAATTTCGTCGGCCTGTTTTTAGATATTTCGTCGGCTATAGTCTTTTTTCTGGTAGTGTTTGTCGAGGTTCTTTTAGAAGTTATGTACTAGAGAGCTTAATAAGTCATATGTCCTTAGAATGAAAAAATACATTGTCTACATTTTATGCAAAATGGAGAGGATTTTTCCGCCCGCTTTCTTTGACATCATGATCCACCTTCCAGACCAAGTGTTGCTTTCTGGTACAGTTCACAACACATGGATGTTCCCAATTGAAAGGTAGAATTTATGTAAACATCTATTTCATTCATTTATACATTATGTGTACACTAGACTAGTACTAACTTTAAGTTTCAGACAACTCGGGGGCTACAAGAAATATGTCAGAAATAGAAGTAACCCTGAAGGATCAATTGCTGAGGCATACCTTGCACATGAGTGTGTAACCTACTGCCACTCATATATCCTTAACATGGATGACACCAATGTTGATAATACAAGCAATGCAACAAATGGACCTCAATTCAATATCTAAGTTGTTTCACAAGTCGTGAAGCCGTTCGATAACTTACCACATTCAGAGGGATTAACTGAAGCTGAGCTCATTGATTCTCATTGGTACGTACTGCAAAACTGTGAAGAAGTAGAAGTGTATAGGAACTATCATCTAGATCACATTACAAATACATATCCGAACAGGCATGAAGAAAGACAAGAAAAAGTTTCCTAACTATTTCTTAAAATGGGTATGTTTAATTAATGATTCTTAATTAATACTTTCATATACTGTGACCATTTACCTAACAATGATATATTTTTCACAGCTTTCTAGATGAATATGCTACAACAACGAAGAGATCCATATTACACCTCTGAATTGCACAATTTGGCATGTAAGCCGCAAGCTCATCATGTAAGTGCGGCATGTTTTGTCAACGGTGTCAAGTTTGTGACATTACAACGAGACCAAGGACGGAAGACCCAAAACCATGGGATCATGACACAAGGGGTAAAAGGCCAACCATACTACAGGGTGTTAATGTCTATCGTTGAACTACTATATGGTAATAGAATGCCAATTGTGTTGTTTAAGTGTAGATGGTTCAACACGGACCCGAATCTTGAGAGGAGTACGAAAATGGATCATGGATTGTTATCAGTTAATACAAACACTACACGGTATGAGGATGATCCGTTTATTCTTGCTACTTAAGCAAAACAAGTGTTTTATCTTGATGATCTAAAAGGAGATGCGGGTTGGAAAGTGGTTCACGTGATGTCACATAGAAATATATACTCCACTGCTACGCTTGGACTTGGCGTAGAACGAGATGACCGTGATGTGGTTGATGAACCGTATCAAGAGGAATTGACTTCGGCAATTCACGACACAGACGATATACGCAGCAACAACATATATTTTGAACAAGGAGGGCTTGAACCTATTTGTGAACTTGAAGTTGAAATGGCTTTGGCAGCACACATGCCACCCACAGACGACTTCATTGATGATGAATATGAGGATTCAAATGCAAGAGAGGAAGAAGATGATGATGATTCCGATGAAGACTATGCTGATAGTGATTAAATAATTATGTTCAAGATTAATTAAATAATTATGTCTAAGATGTAATATATAAAATTATGTATTTTAATTTTAAACATTGTGATTAGTAGGCACATTGTGATTCTGATCACTAAAATTCTCAAATAAAAATTTGACCGTCTGATATGATCATAATAGTAAAACATGGCTATGGTATAAAATTCAACTAAATTCGGCAACTTTCAGGGCTCGATCGAAACAGTCAACCCTAAATATATCGTCACTTATCACACGGAAATGCTCATATTTATCTCTACGTGACCTAGTTTGGTCGATCCTTCCTCATATTAAACTCTCACATCGATGAGAGGTAACAGCTCATATAAAAATTATGAGACATTTACCTTCTGATAATAGGGTTTCTCATAGAGAATAATAATGGTAAATAAGGTTGACTGCTGTTATCGGGACCGAGATGCCACTCGAATCACTTGATTTCTTAACCATAGCCATATTTCAATGTTCCGGTCGCATCTTATTTCGTGACATTTTGTCAATTTTTCTTCCTATATACTGTTGGTTCACAAAGTTGTATATTTGTCTATAACCTACTAAACAAGTTATAAAACATTAGTAGACACATTGTGATACTGATGACTAAAATTCTCAAATAAAAATTTGACCATCTAATATGATCAAAATAGTGAAACATGACTATGGTATAAAATTCAACTAAATTCGACAACGTTTAGGGCTCGTTCGAAACTGTCAACCCTAAATATATCGTCACTTATCACACGAAAACGCTCATATTTACCTTTACATGACCTAGTTTGGTTGATCCTTCCTCACATTAAACTCTCACATCGATAATACGTAACCGCTCATATAAAAATTATGAGACATTTACCTTCCGATAATATTGTTTTCCATAAAGAATAATAAGGGTAAATAAAGTTGACCGTTGTTATCGGGACTGAGATTCCACCTGAATCACTTGATTTTTTAACCATAGCCATATTTTAATGTCCTAGTCACATCTTATTTTATGACATTTTTGTAAACTTTGTTTTCTATTTACAGTTGGTAAACAAAGTTGCCTCGGACGAAACTAGATTTTTCGTTACCTAATCAATCAAACTTTTGGCGGGTGAAACAAAAATTTGAGCAACTAAAGGGACGAAATACTCCTCTCATCTAAGGGTGGGCATCCGAAACCGATCCCGAAGGCTCGTCCCGATTCCGTCCTGAAAATTCACGGGACGAGACGGGACTTCATTTCAAAAATTAAATGTCCGACCCTGCCCGTCCCATTTTAAAAAAACGGGATCGGGATCGGGACTTGTTGAATAGGGCCCGTTAAGACCCGGCCCGTCCCGAAATAAAAAAATCATAATATATGAATTAATATAGGCCGTTGGATTGATCTAGCTGATCAAAAAATAGTCTAAAGTAAACCTAACCCCTCACTCCTCGTCCGTCCCTTCCTGGCTTCCTCACATATCACTGCATATCATATCAGTCTCCTTCCTCGACTTCGGCGAGCGCAACGGCTACCTCATCCACGACCCAGGCCGCAGCGCTCCTCTCGCTCGGCTTCTGGCGCTCCTCTCGCTCGGCTTCCGTCGTCAGTTTCCGGTGTCAGTTTCGATTTTTGTTTTCATCAGTGGTAGATCGAAAAGCTCTTTGTTTCAATTCGTTTTTCCAGTTCTGTCAATTGCTATGTTATTTTGATATATGATGGAGTGAGTTTTGCTATGTTGTTTTGATATATGATGGCTTTCAGAGGAGTGAGTTTTGCTGCTACCCTTTTTCGATTTCTTATCTGTTTTTGGGGTTTTGAATTTGTAGCCACTGTTCACTTTTACTGATACTGCAGGTCCGATTACTGGGTCTTGCTTGCTTTTAAAATTAACAAGTGGGTTCTGGTTTTTGGTCAGTTTTTTATCCAAAGTTTCAACCTTTACTTGATTAAGTAGAGATCTTGATTCTATATTGCAGTCTATTCTATGTTTCTGAAGTTGACACTAGACTATGTTTTGGAGTTACTGTTAACTGATGCATATATATACTGGTGGTGGTAATTTCTGTAATCTTTGTACATCTGGGGACTGTGATTTCTTTCATTGCATGTTATGGACTTTAAATTGAAATTGGGTTGTCTTTTTAAGTTTTTGTTGTTAAGTTCAGTTAAGGCATCTGTAATTCCAACTGGTTATTTTCAAGTTTGGATATTTACCCAAAGGCACTTTCAAGTTTAGCACAGAGCATAATCATTCTTACCCTCTGGGAGGAAAAAAGATATTTGAGTTGTTGATCTGCTTGTCTTTTCAACTCTGCTAGACCTTAAGTTTGTATCCATTTTATGTTTAAACTTATGTTTTCAAGTTGGCAACTTCATTTTATTATGTTGTTATGTTGTTGGACTTGTAACTTTATGATGTAGTTGATGATGAATTATTTGCTATGGTTGTGATTGTGATTGTGCTATGGTTTTGTATTATAATTATTTGTTTAAGGCCCGTTTTGGACCCGTTTTAGTCCCGGCCCGGTCCCGGGTCAGGATCACATATAAAAAAGCTAATCCCGTATCGTCCCGTTCCTTTTCAAAATTTCAGGTTCGGGTTCGGGATCAACCTAAACCCGACCCGTCCCGACCCATGCCCACCCCTACTCTCATCGTTGCCGAAGTCAATAAATTTGGGAGGGTGCATTTTGCGCCTATAATTTGGCCCAAAATTTGATCCAAAATTAGACCCGGTTTTCAAACTAGTTTGAGCGACTCGCCTTGGTGTCGACTTCTATAAACCACTCACCCCTATGTTTCATAGAAACCCAACCTCTGCAATTTTTCTCCTCCCATCTGTGCCTCTCGCTCATACTCGCCAACCATGGCCTAGACTAATCGATCTCCCCCCTCGTCTCTCTTCTTATCTGCGCCTCTCTATCATACTCGCCCCTCATCTGCGCAAGTCTCTCATTAGTTGCGTACTCGCCTATATCGATCTCCACCTTAAACCCTAAATCGAACCAAGGTAGACCAATGCACCTGCTAAGAGGAAGAACAGGCAGGAGGCCTTTCAACGTTGTTATGAGTTGGCTGTTCAGCAACTCGGACCAAGGTAGACCAATGCACCTGCTACAACTGCTCCACCCTTCTGTCGCTCCCCCACTGTTCAGGACTGTCGATCCTCCTGCCAATGCACCGACACCCCCCTAATGTGAAGGTCCTTTGATCAGCGCAATGCAAGCTTTACCGAATAAGGGTTCTGACAATGGTAAAAGTTTCATGACATTGTTATATGTTTTTGCAAGCCTCTTATTTTATAAATATTTTGGCACTTTGATGAGAATAGTAATGTGTTTTGTTGGTGTTTGGCAGATCCACCCCCAAAAAAATTAAACGGTTAATAAAATGCTTAAAAGCTAAAGAGATTGTTAACCGAACAGGGAAGAAGATTGAAATCAAGTATGATGAGTTCCTCCATGAACCTGAGTCTCAAGGACTGAACAACTTGCTTGCTAAGGATATTGGCAGAGTTATCCGTAACTCCGTTGCAACGAACCAACCAACTTGGTGGCTGCTGGATCAAGATGAGAGGCTGAAGCTATGTACTGGATCATCGGTAAGGAAAATACTTTTTCATTACTGCTTTTATTTTGTTTCTCAACTTTGAATAACCAGCTGCATTTTTTTGGGCAGGTATGCTTCAAAATCGATTACAATGATGAAAGAATGTATGACTGGTTAATGAAGGCAGCAAACAATATAGTTATAATTCGTTGATTCTCTTGTTGTCAGCATGACAATGATTCTGTATAACCCTCAAATTATTTATGTTATCTTAACAGAAACTCTCACCTGCAAACACCACAGACAGACAAATTAACCATGCATCACCATGCCGGGTGCACACCTTTCATATACAACGCGGACAAACTCCAGCGCAAGGGTCATTCATTATACCTCATTGGTAATTTTGAGGCAGCATACGACGCCCCAAATAATGAGGTTGCAGCTGAAAAAGCTATAAGTTCACTTTTCCATGTTTGCTTATGTCTTTTTGTGTTGATGAACTCCTGTGTTGTTGTGTATGTTGTTTTACTGAAAATGCTGTGTTTTTTTGGTGTATTTTGTTGTTTTACTCCTTTTGCTATATGTGTTGCTGTTTTACTGAGATTGTTGTGTTGTGTGTGGCTGAAATTGCTGTGTTTGTTGCTGTTTTTCTGAAATTGCATTTTGCTTAAGTAATTGTTGTATTGTGTTGTGTTGTCAAGTGTTGCAGACGAATATCTACTGGATCTGTAACTTAGTTAATTATTTATCTGTTTGTTTTTTGGCATTTCAGAGGAGAATGAGAGAAACAATCCTAAACATGGTGCACCAACAGAGTGAACAACAACTAGATATTCTGGAGGAGGAGCTCCTTCAATAAGTAGACCTCCAATCTCAGCTCAACGTGTTTGAAAAAGTTTTTGGGACTGAGGGGGGGAAATCAAGGGGCTTGGGAGAGTTGAAATTGTTGGGTAGGATGCTGCAGCAAGGCGTTCTCGTCCTAATGATAGAGTTCTTGAGGAGGTGCGGGAGCAGGCTCGACAACCTCAAGAGGAAGCCCAACAAGCCCGAGAGGAAGCCCAACAACCCCGGGAGAAGATGTTTGATTACGAGCTCCGTATTTTGATGTTGGAGTTTTATGCAGTTGCGCCAACAAGGACAACCTACAGTTGATGGTTGAAGCTTGAAGCTTGCCTAAGTCCATGGTTTTTGGCTTTTGTGGAACCCTGTATATTTGCCTCTTCTTGTGTTGAAATTTGTGTATCTATATGTTGTAGGAGGATTTAGGGTTAGGGTATAATTAGCTAGGGAGGGTTTAAATTATGAACATTAATCTTGCTTTCTTTTTGTGTACCTCCTAAAACTTCTGTTCAACTATTAATTTGATATTATGTTTCAGTTTGAACATTAAACTTGCTTTCTTTTGTTTGTGATTTCCAGCACAAGGTTTTGAATTTTGGAACAATATTTCCTATATAACAATCTTGGAACAGAGCCGTCACTGTTCATAAGGAGCCGAAGGTTAGCGCGGCTCCAGCCAAGCCACGATCGCCTAAGACGAGGATTTCTAGCCGTCCGATCAGTGCTCAATGAATGAAGTTGGATCTACATAGTCATTCCCTGTCTCGACACTTCTCTGATCGACACCAGCCAACAAAAAACTTTCCATTCTCCTCAAGCTAGACGCACCAGTCACTGAGTAAGATTTTGATTGAATCCTGTCTCTTCGGTTTTTGGGTAAGATTTTGACATTGTGGGTTTCGGTCACTCATTCATTCTCTCTGTTTGGTTCTGCTTCTTCCATCTCTTTCTTTTCAACAAATTGAATCTGGATTTGTTTCTATTGAGATCCGGTAGGGAATTGGATCAATTCAACAGGGTTGAATACTTGAATTGGGTAGATTGGTTTAATTTTTGATTTTTCATCGAGATACGAAGTTTACAGATTCTGTATGTGATTTTGTTTTCATTTTGTTTGGTTTTAATGGATTGCATATCTTCAGGGATCGTAAGCGTTGAAGGGAGTCAAATGGGTGTTGGGTCCGGTCACGTCCATCTGGAAGATTTTGTTTTCTGGGTTCTACTGCGTGGGTTTTCAGGTAGGAATGTATGACTGATGAGTATTTTTACAATTTGATGCAAAATTTTCTTTTATGAAGTCTTCATGTCTTTGTTTCGTGTTTGTTTAAGTAGCATTTCATTTATGATTGCAATTGTGTGCGGTGGCTTGGCAATTTCGGTTGGTATTGGCTCTTGGTTTGGTTGTACATCCTGCCTCATGTCTGATGTCCCAACTTTGCAGTCATGGTGGTCCAATGTGCCTTCTTTTCCCAATCCTGTATATGGACGTAATCTATTCCAACCACATATAATTGCAGACACTTAAATAGTTTGCTAAAATCTTTTGTCAATCCTGTGTATGGACGTATTCATGGAAACTTAATTGTTGCTGAAATGTTTGCTAGGTTATCAAGGCCATGATTATAAATGTAAAATTTAGGTTAACTTTTAAACAGAATTATAATCAAACTTTCATTGTGAATGATTGATATGCATGCTTCACATTATTGAAATTTTTGAGTATATTTATGACTGTTTGTCATGCTAAAGCAAAAACGATATCTCCAGTTAGGTCTATCAACTCCATAGAAATTATGAAAAAGAAGATATCAGGCTTCCAACTAGCTCATGCATAATAGTAGTTCTCCATTTGATGTTGGTCTGGTGGTGAGTTCAAAATTGACCAATTTATGGTTTGATGGTCAGTTTAAAATTTTCAAATCATTATATAATGTGAATAGGAAAAAAAATTGGAGGATGGATTCTGACATCTGTTTCTATGTGATGAGAAAACATTTTTTTTTTGGCGAAATATGTGATGATAAAACATTGGAGGTCGTTTCTTTCTCATGTGCATGTATGTGCATTCGCTCTTCTAATATGTAACCTACAAACATGAGGAGTGCATTCAGAATAGATGGTATCTCTGGTTCCAATATAATGGTATCAACCTTGGTCACTATTGGTTTGTTAACTAAGTGACTATATATGAGTATGAAGTTTGATCTGTAACACTAATTATATTGCTCTTTCTTTGATATGTTTTTATAATTTCCCTCATCTTCACACTTATTGTTCTCACAATAAATCGAATTGAGAGGTTGGATTGATTTTGGTTTTTATGGACCTTTAATTTTGAACTGCTTGATCTTGGAATATATTTGATCAAGCTTAGCTACTTGGGGCAATTGTGAATTTATTTTCTTGGTGTATTCCTTTACATCTTCAATCCATTGCAATACTTTTGTTCGATTTCCCTGTGTCTTCCTTGAATACTTCTAACATTATTCCTGTCCACCAAAAATGATGTAATTTTTTTATACACAATCGTTATTGCATTCCACTTTTGTTCACAATTAAAAAAAGTTCTGCTCTAAGGAGGCCACTAGGTGGATTAACAATTCGTAATTATATTTACACCCTAACTGAGTTGCTTTAAGCAATGGGTGGTTGGATACTGGCAGTGGATCCACATTTTCTTGCTTTCTGAACTGTAATTTTTATAACTGTTGTCCAACGATGTATTAACCTAATGTTCAATCATTTAACATATACTATGTGGTGAGATGATGTCATGTTCCTGTTCATATTAGGGCAAAAGCGTCGCTTCGCTGTTTGCTCTCAGGGGAGGATTTCTTACCGCCTGATCTGTCGAGGAGTCATCCAATGCTCCAGAAACTCTTCCCTTTTCTTAAACACTCGATCTACAGCTATCAGTGATGGAATCTATTTAACTCGACCTGTTTCAATTTCCGGTGAGTCACGATCTATTTTGTTTTAGTAATTAATGATGTACAATTTCGTAATTAATTCTGTAACTCTATTTCTATTTTTAAGCTCTGTTATTTGGATTTTTTATTGCTATTGATGAATTTTGATGTGAATTTGGTATGGTAGCTCTGAGTAATGTGAAGGATAGGCATGAGATTATGAGGCAAGATGTGAAGCAGGTATGAATATTGCTAATTTAATCTTACTGTTTTTTTTGAATTATAGTGTAGACTGTAGAGTGATTGATTATGGATTTAGAATTGGTGTTGCAAGTGGTGTGCTCCATTTGCGACACCGACCAAGAGGTTTGTTTTATGTGTTTTGTTTGATTTAATGATATCACAAGGGTCTATGGGATTAGGGATGTTAGTTATGATGTTTTTCATTTTGGTTTGGAATATGTTAGTTGGTCTCTATTTTGAAGTTCTATCTTCTTTTCCCAATTCAAACCATGCTACCACTGACTGCATTAACCCAACTCTTTTATAAAGAAGAGCTGTTTGTTATGTGAATGTTGCTAGATATCTTTTTCTCAGTATGCAAACCTCCTGGAGCCATGTTACACACGAATTTATTTTCATTAGCAGCCTTTTTAGTAAATGCATTTGATCAAGCATGTATATATTGCCTTTATTTCTCTTCCTCTTATTTCATCCTTGATAATATGTATAACTGAGACCGTTTTTTTTTTAAATTATAAAAAAAAATTGAGCAGTGATTGTGTAAAAGCTGGAGGAACTGGTGGTTTATTAGGAAAGAGGAATGGAGTCCCGTCTTTTAACATTATGTCTTACAACCTGTTTCATTTTTGGGTGCAGGACCGAAAGAAGGTATGAACAAGCTGATTCTACGAGCTTATGTAAGTAGGTATAGTTATTTTTTGTTATGAAACCATGAAACATTACAATTTGCTATCCCGCAGCAACGCGCGGGCTTACACACTGTTATTAAGGAGCCAGTTTTAAGCGCGGCTTCAACCGAGCTAACTGGTCCTGTAGTTACCGTTTTGCCCTTTCCTCAACCCTACATATAAAAGGCTTCCACTCTCAGCAGCCTCACTCTTTCGTTTTTTCCTTCTCTTGCTTTTGTATCAGTTCTTGCTCTTCGTTGCTAATGGCCAGATTGGGTGGGTTCTTTGCTCTTTACAACGTTCTGTTTTTAGTGATTCCTTCAACATGTTTCGGGTTTTGGAGAAACAGGTTTTTTCTGGGTATTTACTTCTTGCTAGGAAATCAGTCGTCTTTGGGTTCAATTTGTATGATAATTTCGCTTCGCTTCTGTTTTGTATTTTGATTTGCAGATTCTTCTCTTTTTTACAATATAGTGGCCGATTATTTTGTCTCCGTTTTGGGTACCGGATACGGAGGTGAGCTTGAACTACCTGATTTCATGCGTATATGTTTGTATATATCATTCTTCTTCATTTGTTATTTCTCTGTTCTTATCTCTGCGATCGATTCTTGATTCGATATCTTCATGATTACTTCGTTTTACATTGCAGGTGTGGTACCTTTCTTCAGTAAACCAAGTCGAGACCCAATTTTTGCATCTCTTCTACAGGTTAATTTTATTCCAATTCATTCTATTGTTTTGTTTTCCTAAATGGTTTTGTAAGAACTATTCTGAGAATGAGTCTGGGAATGCTTTAATGGTTTCTTTGATGTTAAAAACTTTTGACACTTGCTTGATAACAAAAGGCGTTTTCAACTGTAATTTCTTTCATTCAATAAGAGGCTTGGTGGAAATATAATCGGAGTTCAGGTGGTCATTTTATCAATTCAGATTAATACTAAAGAATGATATTCCAAGCTCTAAAGGCAAAATTGAAGGCTGTTAATTGTTCAAGGAAATGTATCAATCGTTCTATGTAAATTAGATAAAAACACTTGATTTACATATCATAAGTAGCAAAATTATATAATTAACAAATCATTCATTTCAAATAAAAATTAATTCTATAATTTTGCTACTTATGATATGTGCAAGTTTATGTTTGTGTCATCCATACATGTCTTTTTACATGTCATCTATTAGTTACTCATGCAGCTGATGGTGAAGGCATATCAGTCTATTGCCATCTATTGCCATGTTTTCCTAAATTAATTCATAGTTACAATTGTTTGACAATTGGTTGTATAGTGATCTTTTGTTTCCTCTGCGCAAGTTTCTTATGCCTCTTATTATCAATTGTAATATTTTGCTGTTTTCACATCAAAACATGGAACTTTTAGGATTTTCTTAACGATATTGGGCTTTCTATTGGTGGCTTGCAAAATCTGATTCAGTTTATGTAAGCTTTTACTTCTCAATACTTTGCTTTGGACTTGGCTCAACACATTTCACTTGATTATCTAAATATGATTATATATATATATATATATATATATATTAGGTACCAGGGCAGTACATCTGTGGTCTCTGTAGGTAGAGGTGAAAATGCATTAGAAAGAAACCCAACATAACTAGGCATTTGTGAGCCTATAGGTGGAGGTGAAGATGCAATACCAACAGGTTGAGTATGTTTATAGCTTTGTTGAAACACTGCATCAGTACGGCTGATAACATTATTTTCTGCTGATACACTGTCGATATCAGTACAGGCTACAGATATATTGGCCAACATGGTTATGTTCTGTCCACAATAACAAAAAGATGCTCAAGGCCCCCCGCAGATATGTTTCTCCACCGCATTCAATCTCCATTCACATTTCACATTAATATTTAGAATATGAATATCAAATCAGAACTTAATGTTCCATATTAACAAATTAATATGTATCGGCACTTTTATGTGTGTTCTCAAATGTATTGAGAATTTACACCATAATTATTGGTATCCTTTGGAATATGATGCAAGATATTAAGGTATTGATCAAAATGCTACATTTAAAATATGAACATTAGTGAACAAATGTGATGCAACCCATTGTTTTGTTTTCAGGAATGTTGCAGCTTCTGTTGTCTTATGAATAACTTTTCATATATTGGATAATTTATCAATAACTATGTGTTTCGCAGATATTCACCTGAAGAGAGAATATCTAGAATGAAAAGGTTCTAACATGATTTTGAAAAAGATGGCGCTTCAACAGGTTTCAAAGTCTTGACCACGAGGAGCTCAATGCTGAAGTAGGCACAGGTTCGCAATTTTTTTTAAGCTCAATGTGCAAATGCATAAAATTAATTTTATCAAAGAATAAGCTAAAGGCGCTTCTTTGAAAATTTGGGATATCAAGGAACATTAGGAAATTTCTTGCCATAAAGAGTTCAACTGATTTACAACCTTTTAAATGAATGTACAAAAGGATTGGAAGAGTTTAGTGGAAGAATTGATAAAGATAGAATTGCTTTTAAACAGGTCAGGTCATATGAGGAATTCCCTACAAAGTTGAATAGACTGATATTTTAGCATATAAATTGTAGCTATCCAATGATTAACTACGCAAGAACAATACCAAGAAAAATGTCTCAATATGCACTGTGCATTGATGGTTGGTGACTAAAATAAGTCTATGCTTGCTCCAAAGCATAATTGTTTCTGCTTTCACTGTTCAGTGCTACATTCATGTACTAAAATAGCTCTTTTCTATATTTTGCTAATCTGCTAAGAAAAATTGGTGGAAACTGAACAGCATTTCAATTAAATAGTGATCATGTGTTTGCAGATTCATGTGCCTGATTCATTATTACTATCTTTGAAAATCTTTGTTGCTGCAATTCTTTGTTTCATAGCAGTAGTGTTCTCATCTAAGGGATAAAAGGGTTCGACACTGTTTATACGCATTGTTCACACCAATTCATTCATACTAATTTCTCATGGCTAAACTTTTTTTACCTTTATAAGTGAATACACTAGACCATTGAGTCATGTATACCTCTGTTTATTTACTGTTATGAAATTTATGCTGGGCAAGCTTTGGATCAGACCAAATTCATAGCAATTTTTTGTTTTCCTACGTATGTTTCTAACCTCTTATTACTAACTATTAAGAGACCTATTGTTAACTGTAATTTTTTGTTTTTCTCATTGTAAAACATGAAACTCCCAGGCCATATTTTGCTTGATGATATTGGTCTTTTCCTCATGACTTGCAAACCTGATTCACTCCCTTTCTTTTGTGTAACTTTTTACTTTTCAACCACTTTGCTCTGAACGTAGCTCAACTAATCTTTCACTTCATTATCTAACTATTATAATTTTATAAATTTTGGGTACCTCAAAAACATCTATGGTCTCTATTGGTAGAGCTGAACATGCAATAGAAGCATATGCATTACACATGTCTGTACTGTTGTAACGGTATGCTTGATTTTCTTCTAATTGATTACGGTTTCAAAGATGTCTTTTCAAAATTTGAAAAGGAATTTGTATACTTACAGTTATACTATGTTATGTAATCATTCTAAATTTTGTGCTTTGTAGATTGGGAACAGCAAGCTCTTATTCAGAACAACCTTAAGTTCAGGTATGTTATAATTATTGTTGCATGCTTTACGTTCAGGTTGATATAATTCAAACTAAAGTGGAGATATTCTCATTTCACAGTGAATTGTCTTTCGGTTATTTTGATCTTTTTTTAACTGAAAATTTGAAAGATTTGTATTTTCCATTTGGCCAACTTGCTATATGTTGTTGCCTCTCGATGCAACTTGCTATATGTTGTTGCCACAAATCTGTGATATATTTTTGATAAATTTTCTTTGCTTATTTACTGAGCAGAAAAGCGTGGAAGACTTGAGAAGAGAGGATTTGTGACTTTTTCTAGAGTTCATTGGTCTCAGGACTTCTGCATATGTTAACAGAGGTGATACAATTTCTTTTAATTTTATTTGTCTTTGTCTTCCATCTGGATCAATTCTGTGATGGTATTTTGATGAGTCCAGTATGTCTAATATTTCCAGTCTTCAAAATGATAAGGTAAAATGTCTCATCTTAAAAAATAGTGGTTACCTGGAGAATACTAAACTATCATACTTGATCAGTTTGATCATGAATTTGCTTTTTTTTTTCTTCTCTTTTTTGGTTATGTGAAAGATTAGACTTACCTACTTTGCATCCAGTGTTAATTCCATGGCTACAATAGTGATTGGGTCAGAACTCAAACTAAAGTATCTTATACAACTTTGTCGTTTTATGATGTAATTTCTCTTTTCTTTTTTTCATCCGTATGGTGCTACAATTTGCTTATACTTTCATAACCCGCGCTGGCGCGGGCACTTAACCTAGTCAATTACAATTTTGGAACAAAAATTTAATTTACATCTGAAATAGTAAACCTTCAATTAAGATCCTATCAATGAAGATGAATATTTTGTTGCCGGACTTTGAACTTTACTAATTTTGGAAACTTTGAACTTTACTGGCAACAAAAGACTGATGTTTGTCGCCTTAATGATTAACATTACGTTAAGGCGACGAACAGACTGTAATGGTCACCGAAGTCTCGGTTAAGTCGACCATATCAATCGTCGTCTTGTAGTGTTTTTCTGGCATGAGACCCACGTGACCATTATTAAATGGTCGCCTAGATGTTCATTCACGGGACAAAAATTTCGACGTCTAAGTGAGTAGTATTTTCCTCGACTGAAACCCACATGACCATTAACAAATGGTCACCTTAATGTACACTTACGCAACCATTACTTTTTAATCGTCACCTAAGTTCTTACGCCTCCACGTCGAGGCCATGGTTGTTAGACGACGGAGGATTCGTGGCCTAAGTGTTTACGTGACGAAAATTAGTCTTTAGGCGACGAAACATGTTTGTCGCCTAAGTTCTTTATTTTACTAGTGTAATTACTGCCCAAGTTCCATACAAACCATTATTAGTGTCCAGAGCGGCATCGAAATTCAACTTCACCATTCTAGTATCAGGCTTTACCCATTTACTTGGCCTCATAGATATCACAATCCCCACCCTCCCATGTACTTTTATTTTCTCTAATATATACTACTGAAATTTGAATCCTTTGGTAGCCTTCCAACCAACACACAACCTTTTGAAATAACTCCTCAGCCGCTAAAGGCTGATCTTCTCATGCCACGGCTGCCATACGAACACATCAAACCACTCCAACTCATTTTCTTTTACGACCACTGCTACATGAAGAAATAAACTCAGAAACTCCATCTCCTTCCACACCTTACACACCTATGCTAATAAGAAGGTTAGTTTCCAAACTTTCCTCGCACATGCACATCCCAAACAGCATGCAAAATTGATTCCTCACCAAAACCACAACCCACATATCTACTATCCATCCCAATTCGCCTTTTCTTCAACAATGAGGCACATGGCAAAAACCAGAACAAGCTCGCCAAAGAAACACTTTGATTTTATTTGGCAACTGTAAGCTCCTATGATGCACGGACACGGATACGTGATACGGGTGCGGATACAATACGATACGGGATACGAGTTTTTTTTAAAAAAGTAGGATACGGGTACGTTTTTTATATATTAAAATAAAAAATTAATATATGAATAAATCTATTTAACTAAAAAATGTAACGAATCAGAAATTCAAACTTCAAAAACATTGTCTCAAGCAAATAACTAGCAAAGTTGTAGCAAAATAAACAACAAAGTTCAAGTAAAAGAAACAACAATAAGTCCAACTCAAGCATCATCAAAGATCACACCCTCAAAGTCTGGTTCATCAAGAGAGAGGCTGGCCACCTCAAGCATGCCACCATTAACCAAATCCATTGAATCAAAGTTATCTCCTCCGATATCCCACATGTCTCCACGCTTATATTCTGGAGTTTTTCTAGAAAGAAGACGAAGATTATTATGCACAAACATTAGATCTTCAGCTCTTTATGGAGTGATTCTGTTCCTTCTAAAAGAGTGTATAAAGTTGTAGGTGCTCCAATTTCTTTCACAACAAGAGGAAGAACAAGGTTGCCCTAGTAACTTTAAAGCTAACCTCTGGAGATTTGGTGTGCTAGACCCATGGACAACCCACCATTTCACCGGTGCAATCTTACCTCTATCATTGATAGAATCAGGGTTTGAAAAATCATTCAAGCATGCCAAAAAAGAGGCAAACTCCTCATTCACACTTCGCCTTTGTTCTTCATTAGCATAGAACTTCTTGAGACATTCTTTTCGTTCTTTTGAAATCTCATCATCTTGATGTGGAGGGACACGATTAAGGGCTCCACTTAGATATTCCATGCTATAATATCTGCAAATTCAATATAACAAAAAATTATTGATTCATAGTTACATCTAAAGTAATAAAAGTGTAAAACTAAATCTCAAATAAGTATATCTAATTTACCTCGGGGTTCAATGAATGTGCCATGCAATGAAGAGGTGATGAACTCTTTGTCCATCTTGATATTAAAATGTTGTACACCACATCATAAAATTCTAAAGGCTCGTCAAGTTCTTTACCTTCTTCTTTATAGATAGCGACCTTTACTTTCTCAATCATATTGTCCCACCACTCATATACCTTGTGAAGACATGGCTCATCTGTGTCACTCCAACGAAGCATCTCATATATAGGCAATGTAAAGGCAAGTATGTAATCGATCTTCCTCCAAGTATCATCATTCAATATCATATCTTTCACAGCTCTTGCTTTACCCACATCATCATCTCTATAAACGTCCCACTGATCACTTATCACCATCCTTTCTAACCCTTGTTTTATCTTCCTAAATCTCTTAAGCATCACCACAACGGAAGCAAAACGAGTATCGGCAATAGACAACATCTTCAAGTTTGAATGCTCATTAAACATAGCTAACCTCATACCATGGCTCATAATAAAATTCTTTATAAACCACACATCATCCGCAACATTAGTAATCCAATTGCATGTATCATAAACATCCTTATTTCCAGGAGCTGAAGAAGGTGTGCATATGTTCTTCAAAGCAAGATTAAGTGTGTGCACAACACATGGAGTCCAAAAGATATGCGGAAATCTAGCATTAACTATGGCTCCGGCGGCTTTACAACTACTAGCATTATCAGTGATTACTTGGACAACATGTTGTGGGCCAATATCCAAAATACTCTCAATGAGCAAGTCAGCAATGAAGTGTTTGTCTTTGGATTCACCCTCACAATTCACTGCCTTCAGAAACATAGCTCCGGATTCACAAGCTGCCATAATATTGATGAGTGGTCTTCTTTGAGAATCTGACCACCCATCACTACACACACTAACACCCTTTTGTTGCCATGAATGCTTAATCGGTTCCAACTGGCGATCAACATGAACTCTTTCTTTATGTAGAAGAGTGGTTCTCAAAGCATTATAACCAGGTGGACGGTAACCTGCAATAGGACGACCACATGCCATATTAAAAGCACGAATATAGTGTGGATTCTTGGCAAAGTTGAATGACAGTCCACCGGTAAAAAACATTCTTGCTATTTCACTATCCAATGCTTCTTTAGCATTATTATTAAATGCTCTGTCAAGTGGTCCAGTCAATCCCTTTCTCTTCTTTGAAACTTCCACAACCTCTTCCATTAAATCTAGCCCATATGTACTTCCATTTGAAGTACCATCAACAACTGAAGAGGATGAAGGAAGAGGAACAAGTCTAGGCTGTGATTTTTTTTTACGGGTGTCAGCCTCATCTATCAATCTTTGAACCTCTCTTTTCTTGTCATCTGGGATTGATTTACAAATTCGAATCCCCTTTCCTTTAATCTTAAGGAGATGCAACTTCACTTTATAATGTGATCCAGTAAACTCACCGTTACAAAAATGACACTTAAATGCACAATTACCTCCATCACCTTTCTTTGCTGGAGTAGTTATAGTGACAAACTTCCATAAAGGATACGCACTGACATCGTATCCTTCCCCACCATCACCTATGGTACCTGGATCAGTAGTTGCATTACTCATCCTCCGAGGCTCCAACACCTGTCAACAAAGTCAAGCAAACAATATTAAATTCAAAATAATATTTAATTTCAAAGTAAGAAGGTTTCTGACCACAAACATATCTATAAAAGGTCTGTTTCTGACCACACATATCATGATATACCCGGTCCTCCACAGTCCACACATATCAATAAAAGGTCTGTTTCTGACCACACATATCATGATATACCCGGTCCTTCACAGTCCACACATATCAGTAATTCAGTAATCAGTATATCTCATTCGTTATCAGACTATCAGTATACTGAAGAGCGCTAAGCGAAGCCATCTTCACTACTGACAGTATATCTTGACCACACAGATCAGTATATCACCATTCACCACAAACATATCTGATATCAATATATCACCACAAACAGATCTCATTCGTTTTAGTTTCGGACTTTCGTTTTAGTTTGGTCTGAGCTCAAGATATCACCACAAACATATTTCATTCATCACAAACCCAGATATCAGAGCAGAAATTCGAGAGACCCCAACCTGTGAATCAGTGATTGGCTGATGAGGGGAGATGAGAAGCCGATGTGGGTGTCTCTGGGAGAGATGAGAGCAGAAGTTGGAAGAGATGAATCCAGAAGCCGATCTGGGAATCTGAATCCAGATGAGAAGCCGATGTGGGTGTCTCTGGGAGAGATGACTCAGATGAGAGCAGAACAGAAGAGATGAATCCAGAAGCCGATCTGGGAATCTGAATCCAGATGAATCCAGATGAGAAGTCGATGTGGGTGTCTCTGGGAGAGATGACTCAGATGAGAGCAGAACAGAAGAGATGAATCCAGAAGCCGATCTGGGAATCCAGAGATGAATCCAGAGAAGAGAGAAGATGAATCCAGAGAGATGGTGGGCGCCGGAGGGAAGAGATCAATCCAGAGAAGAGAGAAGATGGTGGGTGCCGGATAACAGAAGAGATGAATCGAGTGAAGAATACAGTATTAGGTTAGTAAACCGTATATTTTGTTTAATTAGCCGTATCCAAACCGTATCCAAAAGTCAAACTATACTAAATAGTCTTCGATACGTATTTTTGTCTCTGGATACGTATCTGAACCGTATCCAGAGCGTATCTGTATCCGATACGGATACGATACAGAATTCAATACTTTCTGCCGTATCCATGCATCACAGGTAAGCTCCATAAACGCCTCTAGCCCTTATACATCACCGAGTCATTTCCACTTGAACTTCCAGAGAAGCCAAAGCAGCCTTCCGATTGCGCTCACGAACAGCCGCCCAATATCCTGATTTAATAGATTCCGAGAAAGTTGATTTGTGCAATATTGTACAACTCAATCATTACAATTGTTCTCTTACAGCTTGGGAACATGTTATTCCTTCTGCAACCGTCTTCAAGACATGACAATAGTCACCCCACTAGCTTTAAAGAGACCATATTGTCACACCCCGCCAAACAACAAGGAGTTTCCTTCAGTATTTTTGATGCAAGCATGACGCAAGGAAGGTTTTTTATGAGCACTTGAGTATTCATGAAGCATTAAAATATCACTAGGCTATAAACAGCATCAGACGATATTTGTCAGACGACATAAAAAACAACATTTTAAAAGAGTGTTGTCTGATTTGTTTTTGGGTCATTTGGACGACATATAATCAGTATAAGTCGTCTTAAAGACATGTTGCTTAGATACTCTTAGATTAGCCTCCATTTTTCCTTGCATTGGTTTGAAACAGTCAGACGACCTATAAGTGT
This sequence comes from Comarum palustre, assembly GCA_951800085.1. Classification (NCBI taxonomy): domain Eukaryota; kingdom Viridiplantae; phylum Streptophyta; class Magnoliopsida; order Rosales; family Rosaceae; genus Comarum; species Comarum palustre. The sequence continues at coordinate 12,444,673 of OX637587.1, read as the reverse complement.
GGTGTGAATAGACCCCTAAATAGCTATTTTTAACTACAAATTAACACAACACATATATGTTGTCTGATAAAACTGTGAAAATCGTGTTTCAATGGCCTTTTAATGTACTTATTTGGATGACAAATATATGTCGTTTAACATACTCTTAATTTTTCAATTTGGACATTGCTGGGCACATGTTTTTAACCCTTTAAGTCCACAACATCAGACGACAAACTTATGTTGTCTGAAAGAACCATAAATTTCATTATCTTTACAATATTTTTTAGACGACATATTAATGTCGTCTGAATGAACCATAAATAATCAAAGTTGGCGGAATTTTTCCCTCGCTGATCAGGTGGCCAAAATTGTAGGCAGGACTTTTCCCTCGCTGGGTGAAGTTTTGAATGGTTCATTTGTCTAACTCAGACGACATTAATTTATCGTCTGGAGTGGTATAGAATTAGTAAATTCAGACTACATATATATTTTATATGATAAATATTTTTAAATGGTCTATTTCATAAATTCAGACTACATATATATGTTGTCTGATAGATATTTTAAAAAGACAACAAATTTACCAAAATTGAAATGCTCTGATCTACCATGGACGCCACTTATATTTTGGATTCTTCAATATTAAAACTCTCATTTGGTATTGCAAAATTGATCCATGTGAAAATTTAGACACGTTTTATCAAACGATTGTATTTCTCGCAATAGAAGTATAAGGAAGTTTTAGTTTAAGCGCACATTTGACCCGTAGACGTATTTCACTATTCTGGTCATATCTTATTTCATGACTTTTTTGAATTTAAAGGTTCTATGTAGAGTTTGTTTTTAAACGAAACATTTACTTAAAACTTAGTAAACAAGTTATACAACATTAGTATACAGGTTGTAATTCTGATGATTAAACTTGACAAATGAAAATATGACCATCTGATATGATCATCATGATAAAATACTTGTATGAGAAAAAATTCAACTTGATTGGACAACATTAAGGGCTCGATCCAGACGGTCAATCCAGTAAGTCAAACCCCTAAACGTACGAAAACGGTCATTTGACCCTCTAAATTATGTCTTTTGGCTGGACCTTCAACTGAAAATAGTTTCAAATCGATGAAACGCAACCAGTGGTATAAACATTTACTGAAAAATAACCTCCGAAGATAGGGCTACCCATAAGGTGAAAGAATGCTTAATTGCGTTGATCGCAATTATCGACACCGAGACTTTACCGGAATTACGTGATTTTTCAACCATAGACATATTTCACCATTTCGGTCATATCTTATTTCACGGTTTTTTTTTTATTTTGAAGGTTCTAAGTAGAATTTGTTTATGACACGGAACATTTACTTAAAACTTAGTAAACAAGTTATACAACATTTGTAGGCATGTTATAATTCTGATGATCAAACTTGGCAAAAAAAAATCCCACCATCTGATATGACCATCATGATAAAATACATTTATGAAAAAATATTAAACTTGATCCGACAACGTTAAGGGCTCGATCTTGATGGTCAATCTCCTAAGTCAAACCCCTAAACGCACGGAAACGGTCATTTGATCATCTAAATTACATATTTTGGCCAAACCTTCAACTGAAAATAGTTTCAAATTGATGAGACGCAACCGATAGTATAAAAATTTACTAAAAAATAATCGCTGAAGATAGAGCTACCCATAGAGAGAAAGAATGGTAAATTGCGTTGACCACAGCTATCGGCACCGAGATTTTACCAGAATTACTTGATTTTTCAATTGTAGACGTATTTCACCATTCCAGTCATATCTTATTTCACCACTATTTTTGAGTTTGAAGTTTCTAAGTAGAGTTTGTTTTTGAAACGGAACATTTACTTAAAACTTAGTAAAATTATACAACAATAGTAGACATGTGATTCTTATGATCAAACTTGACAAACGAAAATCCGACCGTCTGATATGACTATCATGATAAAATACACTATGAGAACATATTTAACTTGATCCGACAACGTTAAGGGCTCGATCCTGATGGTCAATCTCCTAAGTCAAACCCCTAAACACACGAAAACAGTTATTTGACAATCTAAATTACGTATTTTGGCAGAACCTTCAACTAAAAATAGTTTCAAATCGATGAGACCCAACCAGTAGTATAAAAATTTACTGAAAAATAACCCCAAAGATAGGGCTACCCCTAGGGAGAAAGAATGGTAAATTGCGTTGACCGTAACTATGACCACCGAGACTTTACCAAAATTACGTGATTTTTCAACTGTAGACGTATTTCACCGTTCCGGTCATATCTTATTTCACCACTATTTTTGAGTTTGAAGTTTTTAAGTAGAGTTTGTTTTTGAAACGGAACATTTTCTTAAAACTTAGTAAAGTTATACAATAATAGTAGACATGTTGTGATTCTTATGATCAAACTTGACAAACGAAAATCCGACCGTCTGATATGACTATCATGATAAAATACATGTATGAGAAAATATTTAACTTGATCCAACAACGTTAAGGGATCGATCCTGATGATCAATCCCGTAAGTCAAACCCCTAAAAGCACGAAAACAATTATTTGACCATCTAAATTACGTATTTTGGCCGAACTTTCAACTAAAAATAGTTTCAAATTGATGAGACCCAACCAGTGGTATAAAAATTTACTGAAAAATAACCCCAAAGATAGGGCTACCCCTAGGGAGAAAGAATGGTAAATTGCGTTGACCAAAGCTATCGGCACTGAGATTTTACCGGAATTACTTGATTTTTCAGCTGTAGACGTATTTCACCATTCCAGTCATATCTTATTTCACCACTATTTTTGAGTTTGAAGTTTCTAAGTAGAGTTTGTTTTTAAAACGGAACATTTACTTAAAACTTAGTAAAGTTATACAACAATAGTAGACATGCGATTCTTATGATCAAACTTGACAAACGAAAATCCGACCGTCTGATATGACTATCATGATAAAATACACATATGAGAAAATATTTAACTTGATCCAACAACGTTAAGGGCTCAATCCGGATGGTCAATCCCGTAAGTCAAACCCCTAAACGCACGAAAACAGTTATTTGACCATCTAAATTACGTATTTTGGCCGAAACTTCAACTAAAATAGTTTCAAATCGATGAGACCCAACCAGTGGTATAAAAATTTATTGAAAAATAACCCCAAAGATAGGGCTACCCCTAGGGAGAAAGAATGGTAAATTGCGTTGACCACAGCTATCGGCACCGAGATTTTACCATAATTACTTGAATTTTCAACTGTAGACGTATTTCACCATTCCAGTCATATCTTATTTCACCACTATTTTTGAGTTTGAAGTTTTTAAGTAGAGTTTGTTTTTGAAACGGAACATTTTCTTAAAACTTAGTAAAGTTATACAATAATAGTAGACATGTTGTGATTCTTATGATCAAACTTGACAAACGAAAATCCGACCGTCTGATATGACTATCATGATAAAATACATGTATGAGAAAATATTTAACTTGATCCAACAACGTTAAGGGATCGATCCTGATGATCAATCCCGTAAGTCAAACCCCTAAAAGCACGAAAACAATTATTTGACCATCTAAATTACGTATTTTGGCCGAACTTTCAACTAAAAATAGTTTCAAATTGATGAGACCCAACCAGTGGTATAAAAATTTACTGAAAAATAACCCCAAAGATAGGGCTACCCCTAGGGAGAAAGAATGGTAAATTGCGTTGACCAAAGCTATCGGCACTGAGATTTTACCGGAATTACTTGATTTTTCAGCTGTAGACGTATTTCACCATTCCAGTCATATCTTATTTCACCACTATTTTTGAGTTTGAAGTTTCTAAGTAGAGTTTGTTTTTAAAACGGAACATTTACTTAAAACTTAGTAAAGTTATACAACAATAGTAGACATGCGATTCTTATGATCAAACTTGACAAACGAAAATCCGACCGTCTGATATGACTATCATGATAAAATACACATATGAGAAAATATTTAACTTGATCCAACAACGTTAAGGGCTCAATCCGGATGGTCAATCCCGTAAGTCAAACCCCTAAACGCACGAAAACAGTTATTTGACCATCTAAATTACGTATTTTGGCCGAAACTTCAACTAAAATAGTTTCAAATCGATGAGACCCAACCAGTGGTATAAAAATTTATTGAAAAATAACCCCAAAGATAGGGCTACCCCTAGGGAGAAAGAATGGTAAATTGCGTTGACCGTAACTATGACCACCGAGACTTTACCAAAATTACGTGATTTTTCAACTGTAGACGTATTTCACCGTTCCGGTCATATCTTATTTCATGATTTTTGAGTTTGAAGGTTCTAATTAGATTACATTTCAGATTTATTTACCGTTTCTTTATTTAAAATTCTCCTTTTATTTTTGGCCCTTAATCTCTAACCCTAATCCGTCTCTTATTCTGGGCCTTTGTATCGTAGTATATAAGTTAAAACCCTACTCTCCTCTCATTGTTGTCGAGGAAAGAGGGAGTTCGAGAGAGACAAAGAGCAACGTCGCCGCTCTCCCTTCAACCGTGCCACTGCCGCCGCCATGCCACCCTTGGCCGATCAATGACCACCACCATATCTCAACCCCGACATCAAAGACCACCACCAATGCCGCTGCCCTGCCACCCTTGGCCTCTCTCCCAAACTTTTATGGATCGATGGATCCATTATTTTGAAACAATAAGGAACTAGTCAATCTTTTCTCATTACTTCGAAATTTTTTTAGTTTGATTTTGGAGCTAGATCTCGATATTTGAATCTTGCATATGAGATAATCGGTGTTGTTGGGTCTTTAGGATTTCTGGATTCTTAGAAATTCCTAGTGGAGAAGAAGGGAGGGGAAGTCGAAAAAGAATAGAAACTCAAGAACAGAATCGAGAAAGGGTTGTTGATTTAGGATTGGGAAGGTAAATTGCATGCACACCAGGTGCTTGTTTAATTGTCTCACTGGGCAATTCATTGGTTAATGTTTTAGTGTAGGACAATGTGAAATTGGGGGTAGGGTTTCTATTTCTCAATCGAATTAATTTGTTGTATTTCTATATATGTTTGTAGGGAGCCCTTCTAGTGAGGACCTCTAAGTTGAGGACTAGTTGAGGACTTTTCGATCTATCCCGCTTTTCGATCTTATATCCATATCTTAACCGTTCATTTTATAAATATTTATGAGTAGATCATTTCTGCAAATTTTCAACTAAATTGAAAATCGTTAAGACATTCATAAGTGTGATTTACCAATTATGAACTTGAACGGTTCATGTTTAACAGATTTGGTTCGTCTATTGATTTGATCTAAAACTAGTACTTAATGATCACCAATTTGACATGGTTGTAGATCAACTTAATACTAATCTTCACATGTGATTTGTAGATCCTATTTAGTTTTTGTGACCTATGCCATCTCCTATAGAACCCTAGGTTTATTTCTACCCTTACTCATTTGTGGTTTAAACTATTTCTATGTTGGACCTAATAATGTAATAGTTCTTATAATAGAACAATAATATGAAGTCTAATAGACAATCAAACGACATAAGTCATCATATAAGTGTCTTATTAAATGACATATATATGTCGTCGGTTTTCCATTCAGATGACATAGAGTTTAATAATTTCTAAATTTGACAACAATAGACGACATTAAATTGTCATTAGAAACCTCATGTAACCCCAACATGTAAACATATTTGTCATTGTAAGTTCAGTAGCTCGACAATTATATGTAGTGTAAGGTTGGATCACACGACATATATTTCGACAAAACCTTTATTTTTCTTCTTTCAGTCGATATATATATATGTTATATGTCTTTCATTCAGACGACATAAATTTCTGAAACCTTCCAAACTCATCTCTTATCAGAATCATACGTCGTCTAAACAGATATCAGACGACAGTGGAAAACTTTCATCTGAGGTCAATCACACAATACAACCTCAGACGACATAAAAAATGTCAGATGATAGACCTGAACTGTCGTCTGATGAATATTTTGGCATAGTGTATTATGAAAGGTCTTTGAAGCTTTTAGAAGGATTGGGAAGCATTGAGACAATTCTGGAATTCTCTAGAACCTTTAAGAGGCTCTAGGGCACTCTGAAATTTTTTAAAACTCTAGAGGGGCTCAAGGCTCAAGAACACTCTGAAAGTCTCTAAAAAACTTAAGGCTTTACTTAAATATGTATATAAATTTCTAGAATCCTCTACACTTGAACATGTCTTAGAATTCTCTAGAAACATAGGAAGGAGGAGGATGCCTATATATAAGAAGACATCCTTTTCATTTGGACATAGAGAGTTGGTTAGCTATCAAACTCACTTGTAAAAGCTTTGTAAAGTTCTCCAAGCTTAATACAAGCTCTCTGTTTCAAAGCCTTTCGCTTTTCATTCAAGTGTTCTAACTGAAACGTTTGTGTGAGTAAAGTTGACTTAGCATAAGGAAAGTGCTCAGGCCTGGTGACAACTACAAGATAATTACAATTACCATTTTCCAAAACCAACGACCTTTCATGAAAAGCACCGTCTTCCATAAAAATTCCACAATTGTCATCGGATTTTGCCGTCCAAAACTGTGAACACAAGAATGATCAAAACCTCATATCATATCTAGGTCCTATTTTCAACTCAGCTGCCCTGAAATCCATTTGAAATTTCTCCAACAAACTTCAGCTGCCCTGAAGTAGTCTAAAATGTTCCCACTGTGTAGTAACCAATTAAGGACAAACAAATGATGAGTACTCAGTAGAACCCGATAAGAAAAGGGACAATACAACTCAACGTTGGCAGAAAGTTAATATGCTAGCTGTATTTCCCGATCAGTTTTCTTAATCAAATCAAATGAAATAAGGTACAAAACTGACATCCCGTCCAACCCCGACAACCAACGTGTCACCCACAGACCCTTTCCTTGTCGGCAACGCAACGTTTAGTTCTCCCAAACCAAACCAATCCACCCCATCTGTCACCATCCACCTCCTAAGAATATTACTCGCCACCTTTCCCTCTCCACCACCCACACCTTCTCTCCCAATTCTCCATTCCCACATTGCACATTTCGTTCTTGTTTACCATACCCAAAAGGAACTCAAATCTCGTTTCCGTTGCACCTCTCCTTATAACTCTCCCACCCTACACATTCACTCCCCAACTTTCTCTAGCTTCTCTTCCCCCGTCTTTCCAGCTAAATCATCGCCACCGTCGCCGCGGTCTTCCCCTTTTAGGCGACCAGACGGACCACCATGGGGCGTCGTCTCTTGGCCTGCTTTGGAAAAGGTCAATCCTCTTCCTCTCCCTCGCGTGAGAAACGAACGTCAGCGGTAGCCTCTACCGTTGATGTGTCGGCCGAGGAGCAGAGGAAGAGCGGCCCCGTGTTAGTGGAGCTGTTCTCGTCGCAGGGCTGTGCAACATCGCCGGTGGCGGAGCTGCTCTTGTCAAGGCTTGGGAGAGGGGATTTCAAAGGGAGTGACGTGCCTCCGGTGGTGGTGCTGGCGTACCATGTTGACTACTGGGACTACATGGGGTGGAAGGACCCTTATGGTTCGAGCCAGTGGACGGTTCGGCAAAAGAATTACATTGAGGCCTTGAGGCTGGACACCATGTTCACGCCTCAGGTTGTGGTTCAGGGTTCGGCTCATTGTGTTGGCAACGATGAAAATGATCTGCTAAGCTGTATCAAGCAGGCACCTAGATACGCTGCACCCACGTTCCAGGTTAGTAAGAATCAATCTTCTACTCCCTTTCGGTCATGTTTTATAATTTAGATCCAACAAATTTACGTGTTCTTCTTCTTCATGAAAATGGCGTTACTTGCTTCACCCAAAAAAAACCTAGTTCAAAATTTTTCAAAAACAAGGTCGCTCCCAAAAAACCTAGTTCAAAATTTTGCAAAATCAAGGTCGCTACAAAGGTCCCACCGAGATTTGAACTCGGGTTACTGGATTCAGAGTCCAATGTCCTGACCACTAGACCATGGGACCGTTTCGTTGGATGTTTCCATTTAAAATTTTATTATAGTAACTAAAAATGTTGCTATTTAGCAAGAAAAGTACAAACATTAAAACATAATTTCTAAAATCTTCGACCTGCCCAAAATGACTGCTAGAGCTTTGTTATGGTGATGAGCAGGCAACTTTCGAAAGATCGGCTTCTTCGGACTCGTTGCAGGTGTCTCTAACAGGAGCTTTAAGGACGAAGGTGGATGGCAATGGCGTCAATGTGATAGTGGCGCTCTATGAAAGTGGGTTAGTCACTGACTGCCCCTCGGGAGAGAACAAAGGACGCGTCCTGTCCAACGACTATGTTGTAAGAAGGCTCGAAAAGCTTTGCACAGTTAAGGACGTCACAGCCAAGAAGACCATTTCAGGGAATATTGCCTTCCCATTATGGGAAAGTTTCAATGCCACGAAATGTGGGATGATCGTCTTCATTCAGAGCAGCACGCATCAAATCTTTAGTTCGCAGAAGTTTCAGCTGCCGGAGAATTGAGAAGAAGCGACAGAGATTGAAATGCTTGTCGACATTTTCTACTGCTCTTGTGCTCAGGCAAATAGGCAGCGGGCCGTGATCTCTGGCCATTATGTACAGGATGTGTTGATAGCAGGGTGTACCGGTTTGTTTTCCTTTTTAATCGATAGGAGACGGGAGAGAGATTTGCATTCGAGATGTATAACATTCTTTTCAGATTCCAAGTTTCCGTGTTTGAATCAATATTTCTGTGTTCCAGTATTTGAGTATTTGAGAGATGAAGGTGCATTATTTTCCATTTGATTATAGCTTTTTAAATGGTTTGCTTTACTATTGTGCCTAATTGGTATGCCTTGTCAGTGCAGACGGGTGTAGTTGAGATCAGACTAGCTTTCTCCCGCTTGAAAATGGGTATTGTAGTATCAATTGGTATGTAGAACTATATTGCAACCAGTCCAATCTCATTGTAATATAGATTATTACAGCATTGTAATATAGATTATCACTTTGTACCCAAGAATGAATTTATTTACGAAATGAAGCTGAGTATAAACACAAATATGCCAAACAGAAAGCAAAAATGAAATTCAGGATGAGAAAAGCTGTAATTGAAAGGGAAGCTTATAGCATTGTAGATTTAAAGTAATGGCTAACTACAGAAACCAATAGCTAATACGAAGCAAAAATGACAATGTCGAACATGACACAAAATGTGGAACTTGCACCAATGGAATTTCTTACTAATGAAATTCAAACATTGAAAGGCCACCACAAACATAGGAATATACAAAAATGCTAATACATGATGAGTCATTCACCTATTTCATCATCCCAGGACAAAACTCATTATTTACAAGAGAACATATTATTTCTCAGCTACCATAACTAAAAATGGCTATTACTTCTCCACCTTCCTCTACCATCTATCCAAAGATTGATGAGCAGAAAGAAGGAAATGTTGCACCACAAGAAAATCTCATCAAAGCCAAATTGACTTGTAACAAAAGCTAAAAATCAGGGTTTAAACTGAACCTACTGCTTCAACCTGTTGGCGAGCCAAATATTTCTCCCTTCGCTCCTTCTGGAAAAAATAAACAGCCCAATATAGTTTAGAGAAAGAAACATTAATAGTGTTGAGCTCATTCTAATGACATATACAGATCAAAGGTAATAGTTATACCCATTCATCTATTACGAGGCCTTCTCCAACATCACCAGGACCTGTGTCTACTGGAGGTTTCTTACGCACTTCAAGTGCAGCCTCAGCTTCAGCCAACTGCCTCTTCAGTTTTTCTAAAGCCTGAAACAACAAAAATGTCATCATTCCAATATTCCTAATGTAAAGGAAACACTATTATTAAACAAGTCAGATTTCTACTTACAGGACTAGGGTGCTCTGCATCTAAAAAAACCACCCGCAAAATTCGCTCAACTGTGACTAGTTCCTTTTGCTCATCAAACTGTATCAACAAAGGATCAGTTAATTGATCACAGAGCAGGCATCAAATAACCAATTGGGCAGTTCACTCAAATTTCCCAAAACTATGCACGTAACACTTAACAAGCCACGGAGAGCATAAAAGAGGGAAGTGCGCGATATATACCAGCTCAGGAGCATAGTCCATTTCAGCTTTGACCTTTAAACTCATGATCTTGAACTTAACCTTGGTCTTCTGATCCACATTTTTCTCATTGCTGTCAGGTTGTTCCACAAACCTAAACACTGTCATCACCATAACCAAAATCAAAACAATAAGACGGAAGCCATAAAAATTTCATATTAGTCAACACTAGAACATCAAAACGACAAAACATTTGTTACTTGGAGAAAGGCAAGGCCATTACCAGTCGCAATTATGCTCTCTCCTGGCACAAGAATACCACCCGGAGGCCGCATGTAACAGCTTTTAGGTGCAGTAGTTTGAAACTGAAGCAGCAGTCATTTAATTACAAATATATTTAAAAAAACACAGAATCAGTTCAAAAACTGCAACATATAACAAATGCACTGCATCTAAATTCTTTCTTCAAAAAAATCCCTTGCTTAAATTTCAAGCTAGAAAAATTATTTTCTTTTTAAATAAAGGGCTGGTAGGGCTGCCCTCAAACCTTAATTAATGAAATTGTCGAATACAAGGGGGGACATAGAGCCTAAATCCCTGATTACAAAGACCTGAAATAATATCAGGAACCACCACAATACACTCGCACCAGACACCAATTAGCAAAGAGCACTACTCTAACAACGACTCAATTTGATTTTAGAGAGGGTGACATACCGGAAAGATCAGTAGACGTATACCATGATTACACATCCTAATGTCTGATAAAACAACTTTCCAACTATGTTGCCGTCGAAAAATAAATCCAACAACACTTAGTTTCACCCTACTAATAGGCGGCAACGACAATTTAACAAAGCGAGTAACTCGCCGCCTACCCAGAGCAGCAGACAAGGCACCCTGAGTGCCAACACCAGCACGAAGCCCACCTAATCCTACAAAACTTATGCACGGTCTTATTGCTCGCCTAAGGCGCAAATAAACTCAACAAAATAAATATGTAAAGCAGAAAATAAAACAAACCCTAGGGTAAGGCCCTATCTTATTTTAACAAAAATGTACGAGCAAAATTATCTTATTCAAACAGACACAAATTAGGAAACAAAAAAATACCTTGAAAGCTACATGAGACTTGCTACTGTTCTTCAGCCGAATTGCGCTCTTTACTTGTTTCCCAGGTTCATCTTTAAAATTCAAGACATCAAAACACATGATCTCAGTTCTCCGTAAACTTTGAAGTCGTAAAACAAGTGCTTTTTTATGAAGCACTTGACAAAAACGCAGGTGGAGTAACGGAATTGAAAATCAAAAACCGAAAATCAAGAATGTCCGGAGCTTAACATGACGTCACAAGAAAGTAGTTAAAATTACAAAAATGTCAAAGGGAGCGTTGAAACGACGACGTACAGGGGAAGTAGAGCTTGTTGGCGGGGTCGAGCCGGAGGCGACGCCGAGGCGGGAGGAGCGATCTTGCGACAGAAGACACCGTTTTGGGCTTGGATTTCGATCCGTCCACGCGGCTCTGTAGGATCTGAGTCGACGACGAAGACGACGACGTCTGGGAACCTGACTGCCAGAACGGGCAGAGAGAGAAGAGGTTGCGGTCCGAGTGCGACTTGTGCTCGCGGTGGTGCTCCATGGCTAGTTTCTTAGCCGGAATATGACACGTGGCGGATTTAGGCCATTGAAATCGGAGCTCTGTAACAAACCCACTGTTCTGAATTTTGTGAAGTGGCCAGGGTGTGAGGGACACAAAACGGTTGGCGGGCGTGTTCGGGTGCTTCGCATTTCTTACACCTGGACACGCGTCATAATTATATTGGGTTGTTGCTTGCCACGTTGGATCATTTGTGACTGCGTACACCGTGTCGTTGGTTGACAATTCTCTTCCCGACAGCGACGTGTCGTTGCTTTTGGAGTTAGCCTGCCTTATTTTAATCCAGTTATCCGAGAAACAGAATCCGAGAAATTCTTATCACGATAGTGTGATTTTTGTATGATGTGAATAGTGTCTCATTAAGCAAAATTTTTGTGTCTTCATAGTATGGTAAAATGTTACAATTTTAATGTATTTATGATCGTATTTAATTTTGTTATTTTTTTTAATAATGTCATTTCTAACGTGTTTTATGTTTTAGAGTTATAAAAGACAAGTTTACACAAAAGAAAACTAAAACTGACATTTTAAGTGAAATCCTAATAGAAAGAGGAATTTTACTAACTTGCAAAAAAGAAGATAAGTCATTTAAGAAACTTTAGTGTTTTGCAATTGGAAACTTTCTCGTTTCAAGAATTAGAGACTTCCCAATTTTATTTTAAGAAACTTTCTTGTTTTGATTTTTGGAAACTTTCTACTTATGAATTCGAAGCTTTCTTGTTCTGATTTTATTTATTTATAGAAACTTTCTCTCCTCATGGGATAGTGAATCCATGAGTGAGGAAACCTAATCCTACTTAGAATAGGGAAGATTTGTGTGCCATAAAAGAAGGAACAAAATCATTGAGAATATCTCTTAGAAATCATGGATATTTAATTGATTCAAATATGAAATTAAAGGATATTCTTACCTTAAACTCTCTTGTTTTAATTCCTATTATTTCTAGAGTTAAATATGATTCATTTCCCTTGTAAGAACCCTAAATCTCGCAAAAACCAAGGAGGATATCATGGAATCATCATCAAATTGGAAGCAATATAGTGGAGATTCGTTGTGTCAATCTCTCTTGGAGGAAAAACAATGAATTCGGCCACAAAAAGAGCTATATTCGAAGACTTAATGCACAAGACATTCAAGAGAATTCTATAGAAATTATATTGCAAGATACTGTGAAATTTATCGTGGTCGTTTTATCAGAAATAAATTAAATGCTAGGAAAGAAGCAAGGATGTGACATGACCAATATATATAGAGGCTCTTTACATCACATTTTTCATCATTCATTAATTCATGCAAAAAGTGTAACCATGTCCTTACTTTGTTTAGTTTTCCTTTACAATTTCGGTAGCAAAATTTCAGGTTTCAAATATTAGAATTGGATGTTGTTTATGATGTTTATACCAATATCTAATATTTTTATTCTTAGGTTAGAACATATGCGTATTTGTTTAATAACCATGTTAGAATGAATGCTAACTAGTACCAAGATTTGTACTAAGTCTCATAGGTAAGTATAGATCTTTAAGTGGTAAAAGAGTAGTTGCAGACGTAAACTTCAAAATGGATGCTATAACGTTCATAGTTTAAGTTGTGTTCAATCTCAATTCTAATAGATCGTAATGATTCATGTATTAGAATGGACGGGTACTCTTAGTACTGGCGGCAGCCGTTGCATGAAATATCTTAGTTCTACACTTTATGTGCAAAGTGTTATAAGTAGAATTAATGGAATGCATTGATCCTCTTAGGACTTGTGTTTCGAGATTGTTTATTTCTCTTTGAATTGACAGGATTTTCATATTGTTATGATTGAAACGTGACTTTGATGTGTGGTCAAGATTTTGAGTTTCTCACTAGTTGATGTGTTGAATGAATCGATCACTTGTTCATACTAGTTTAGATCTTATTTTCTGTTTTTGTAGGAACATTATAAAAAATCACTCAAACACCCCTTTATATCTCGTACCACGTGTATATTTGTGCATATTCTTGTAAATATTCATGTCTTGTAAATAGATACTTGTTTATATTATTGTTTCTTTATAACCGAACATGTTTGACTGCCTAGAAATTCTCCGGATTGATCGAACTTCATTTACCAATGTTATAATTGACACAAAAAGGGTTATTAGTTTCCAACATAGATTCAACCACCTAAGGGCTAGTGTTGCCCGCTAAACGACACAGTCCTACTAGGACTCGCCTCTCCTCCTTCTGCCTTCTTGTGCCGACAATCTGGAAAAAATGTTTATTTTTAGGCCACTAGTATTGGCTCAAATGTTGTCAAGACTTTAAATTAAATTAGGCTCAGACCCAATGGATATTGGGCTAAAAAAATAGTTCAATTCAGACCGTCGAAGTCGTTCTGACCAGCTACTAGTCCCATTCTGCTTTCGCGTTGCTCAGTCTAGTTGAAGTTACTGCTCAATCCCAATCTAGTGTCGTTTAGCCCAGGACGTAGGCGACACCCCGTGCTCAGTCCACTACTTCATCCAGCATTGAACCCACTGCTCCGTCTAGGCTGACCTCACATATCGTCGGCATCCTCACCCATACCACTGCTCAGTTGGCTTTTTGCCTTTCTGTTCAAACCCTCCCATGAAAAGGAAGTCTCAGCCTCAGCCGGACACAAAAAACGGCCTCCACCATCACCCCTCTTACTATTATTATTATTTGAAAAAAATAATAATATGAAAAACAACCAAGTAGATGTTATTTGGTCATTTCATGATAAAATTATGTCTTCTGTCAGTTTTTTTAACAGAGTTAACAGTGTCGGATACTGATATGGGGTTAGTGTATGAGACACTGTTTTGAAGTTTTTAAAATATGATATATGAAAGTTTTACTTCTTAAAAAGATGGGACAGTACTACTGATTCAATTATAATAGTTGTATCTTCTAATCTTTATTTTATGTTCTTTCAAATTTCAATAAAGAGCAGACTACTAATTCAAAAAATAATAATGTTGCCTAATTAATGATATGAGATCGAAGACCAAATTGATTCAAAACTACACACTAGGGAGGTCCATTTCCCAATTGGAGCACAATATGCTATAAAGAAAATGCACTATAGTTATTGCTTGAGATGTCCAAAACCAAGCCATTTGCAAGAAGACAAAAAAATCTGATGCACTGTAATTTTTTTAGTCGGACTTGTGGATTACCCGATTAAGTCCATGGTCAAATTTTAGTCGTTGACCAAGGCTCATGGAGCAGATTAATGGGACATATGGATTTTGTCCTTTGGTAGAAATGAGGTTGCTATTGGCAAGCTCATGCTTACTATTGTTATTTTTAGGGTTAGCAATTTAGGCAATGTCGAAACCAACCAATCCAGTACCAACTTAGTTGGTCTACCTAAAATTTAATAAGTTGGTTGGTATTTGGTATTGAGATTTTTATACCGTTGGTATACCGTACCAACCATATATGTGTACTTATACAAAAATACATCTCAATTCATTACGAAGGTGAGACTCGAACCTCAAAAATCTTACAAAGAACCTACGCTTCCATCCATTGAAGCGCAACTCCCTTATTATAGTAAATGCATATTTTATATGTATAGCATCCTACATATATAAATAATAGAAAATGATAATAAGAATCCATACAAATATAAATACAAAATTTTTAGAATTTTTTGATCGGGTAAACATCTCAAATGCTACAACTGTTTTTTCATGAGTCGAACTCACAACCTCTCACTTATTAAGGGGAGATTATGCCTCTATATCAAATGGTATTGGTTTTGAAACAATGACCTTCCTGATAAATAATATAGCCACATACCACCGAACTAAAGATATCCTTGTATTTTTTTGTGCAAAAATTATATTTATCACTTGAGTTTTTTAGGTCATAATCTAAACTTGGTAGATGCATATTACCAATCGTACCAACCGTACCAAGTAAGTCAGTATACCAACTTTGACGGTTGGTTTAATTTGATAGAGGATTTTGCCTACCAATCATAAGTTGGTTGGTACATGGTAATTGTAAACAAAGTCGGTATACCTACCAATGTCAGCTCTAGTTATTTTCATATTTTTCAAGTGCATACAAAATCTCGGGACCATTGTTAGGAGGTAAAAACTAACATTTTGCCTTTACCTTTTGATTCTTAGAGTGCATTTGCTCTTGGGAGAAATATGAGGAAAAAAATTCTCTTTCCTTTCAAAAAATAAATATATGTTAGCAAATTTATCCTAATAATCTTGATTATGCTTGAGTCCAACCAACCACACATAAATTCGTGCCTCCAAGTGAAGTAAAACTAAGTCACAAATTGAGAGGCTCGCCACTATCATTTGTAAGAATAAGGAGTATCCGAGTAGCTTATATTTTTTATTTGAATGTAGACTTAGTTCGGTCTCATTAACTAAAAACTATTTAGTCTGAAAATTTTAGTCTTGAGTTTGAAAAATTAAGTATGAGAGCTTAGCCCTTTTCTAGCCTAGTATAAAATCCATATCTATGAATTGCTTGATGTTAGGCTTCGTGTTTCTCGTGTCACTGTACAGCAATTACGTTTCCATCTTTTGGTCAACTCTTTCATTCCATCTCAACCATACTCTAATGTCTTGGGTCAAATTTCTCATTACCTAATGATTAATAAGAACATAACAAAGTATTTCAACAGTGATCTTCATTCTCTTTTGAAAATTCAAAATCTATTTTTTCTCTTTTACATCCAATTTTTGTCAATTTTATAGAATTTTGTGAAGCTTTTAATTAATAGTAAAGGCCAGTGCAATTTCTCTTTTGTTTTAGCTTTCATTTCTTTCTCAAATAGTTTCTTCTAATTCCTCTTAAATATCTTTCAATTTCATTATCTCCATCTCTTCTATCATATGTTCTACGCTGTCTTCATCTAATGATCTTCCCAATATCCCTTCTTTCACATGTCATTTCCATTAATTCTCTTTTTTGTGTTTTTGTTGTCAGATTTTTTACATATTATCTAATTTCTCAAATCTCTAATTCCTCGTGGTTAAGATACATACACTTCTCAATCTGACTCAATCTTTGAATATTATAGTGCAACAAGGACTTGCATGATCTTAGGCTATTTGTCTCTATTTGATCCTTCTATGAGTATTTTTTTCTTTCTTTCTTTATTTCTTATATTTTAGTTCATATACTCTTGTTAAGGATGATTAATTTGTATCATTCATTGATTTAGGTTGTGGAGATTGGTTATGTGTTGTTATTTTTGGCTTTTTGCCCATGATGTAGTTGGACTTTAAATTTCATTGGACGATTCAGTGAGTGATGTTTGTGTCACTATTGAGTTTGGTTAATGTGTTGAAGTTTGTAAGGTTGTTCGAGATTGTGTCATTTTGTTTCTTTAAGCTTGATTTAAGTATTTTAGTTGTAATTTTGTTCATGCAACTTTTAGTAACACACTTAAACTGTTTTTGTTAAAGTTTGTTGTTGTTTTGTTAGTTTTTTTTAATCAGGGATTTGAAACTCAGCCAGTCTATCTGGGACCAGCTAGCCTCACATCCATTATTTAAATTAATAAAAAAAATGAATCCAAAAGGCACACAACACTTACTTCGAATCACAATATAAATATTACATGAATCATCAAACTCTTAAGAAATCAAGAGTTGTATGTGCCTACATTAAGTTCTAACAAAATATGAACATTAACAATTCTTTTCAAGGAAAAATCACACATTATTTTTTATTACTAAAAAGTTTACTAAAATCACGCATTATTATTTGTTACTAAAAAGTTTAGGTGAGAGCTTGGTTACGCTACACCATCATTGTCAGGGCAAACCTGCAACCTTAACCCTGAAGGACTTACGGTGGACACGTACCTGTCACACTAGCCTCCAGATATGGATTTCCACAGGAGAATTTATAGATCGCAAACCAACGAGTCCTGTTGATAGCGGGAATCGAACTCGGTTGGGGCAAAATCATACATTATTATGATCATATATCTAAGCGGTTTTATGAACCAACATATACCACATTTATGAGCCATAAAGAAAGGACAAAAATGGTAACCACCATGGTAATATGCAAATATCCCTGAAGTTCTGTTTTAGAGAGTATCCAATTTTCTTTTGATATAAAAAAATGATTCACAAAAATCACCAAGAGAATGAGAATCTGGTTTCCTTTAGCCTTAAAAGTTGATTCTTCCCAGAGTTTCAACAAAAATAAAAACTTTTGCACTGGGCAAAATTACAAACAGGGTAGAGAAAAAGAACTCATAATCTATAGAAATGAAATAACCCATGTGGATACAGTCATCGACCAAAGAAAGGGGGATCGAGAGGGATGAAATCTCTTATACACTAAGATAATCTAGCTAGCTAAAATCTAACAGTATTAGGACCCCAGCAGTTCAATTCCATGACTTTACAGACCTTCTCCTCTTTTGATCTCATCATATGATTAGAAATGGCTGCAGAAGAAGAGGCAGAGTGCTTCATTGCCTGAGAATATGATCTGATGTTGTTCTTGGCATGTTGATGCAGTGACCTCAGAACCCCATTCCATCTGCACACTCCTTGGTCTTTCAGAGCCTCAACTGCTCCAATGCTTGTTGCCACAATCCAAGCCCTGCAAGCTGCAGCTCCGGTACTCATCTGTTTCTTTTCTTTGATTTTTGGTATGAATGAGAAAGGGAAAAGAGAAAGAGAAACCCTAGTGGGTGAAATATGAGGGGTCTGGTTTGGGTTCTATTGATGAGGTAAAGGGGAGAGAGCAGGGTTTATATAGTGGAGGAAGGGAATGAAACCAGGGGTAGAAGCACCAGCTGTTTTGAGAATATGCTTTTAGGTGAGAAATCTGTGGTAATTTGCTAACCAAAACCAGGTGCCACCTCCTCTTTTTGTGGGCATTTACGAATACGTGCATATGAATTTGAGAGGTAGATAGGATTTGTGTTGAAACGCCCGGTTAGCAGCCGTTAAGGGAATGGGACGGAAGAGAATAAGGGAGAGTTCCATACAAGTATTCTTGAAGCTGCCTGGATCTAACTTGTGATCCATTTTCTCACGAACGCTGCACCAATTGGATAGAATCTTTATAGCATTTTAAGAGGTCTGACCACGAGGTTCGCACCAAAAGTCTCATATTTATTCTTATTTCAGTAACCCGCTCCAATTTTTTAGAATCTTTATGCTATTCTGCGATAGATTTTTACAAACTGACATTATTTCTGATGTCTATAGTATAGTTGTAGGTTTTCTTGATATTGCCAATTCATTGTAGAAAACCAAATAACTGCAACTTTAATTTCGCATGCGATAGAATTTATTGTGTTTTTGTGGCTATTTAAATATTTTATATTTATTTATTATATTATAGCCGATGATAATTTTTTTTTTCGTCGGCTAAAATATGAAGACTAAAGCCGACAAAAAAAACCTTTAGTCGACGTAATTCCTTTTTCGTCGGCTAAAGTGACTTTGTCGGCTTAACTTTTGCTGACCGAATTATGGACTTCAACGACGAATTAAAGTTTCGTCGGCTAAAATCCAGTATAGCCGACGAAATTTTTTTTTTGACCGACAAAGGTTTTTTTCGTCGGCTAAAATACACTTTAGCTGACGAAATTTTTCTTCGTTGGTCTGTGTTTTGTTTTGTCGACTAAGGTACTTTCTCTGACAGTGTGCGAGATTTATCCTTATCGTTTTCAATATATATAGCATTCGATTGATCTTTGATCATTATTATTATTTTAATAAAGTTTAAACATGAGTAAGACAATGAAAGAACCAATAAATAGAAAAATAAATACATGTATTGAGTTTTTTGTCATCGAACTCAATTTCAAAGATAATATAGTACCTCAATTAGTCCAGAAATATAGCTGTACTTTTGGTACTAAAGCAGGTTGTTTTCTTTCTCTTTGTCAACAAATGCTATATTAGTCATCAACTTTCCATGAAAATGATAGTAAAATTGTACTGTTAGATTTTCAACTAACTGATATATAGGTCATTGCATTTTCATGCATTGTCGAATCAAGACCATCTCAAGTTATAACCCTTGAACCCAGCAAGTGACTTCTTTGGATCAAAACTAAGTTTGACATTTGAAATAGAAAACATGAAAGAACATAATGATAAACATTTTTAAGTTCTATTGATTACAAGCGTATGAATTGATGGTTACATACGAAGGTAAACATAATAACTTTTTTATTATTCAAAATCCTTGATATATATGCAGACAAGGAAAATTGAGGAAGCAGTACTTCTTCTTTTTTACTTGCCATGAAATTATATTTCTTTATTTAAATTTTGGACAAAACTCATTTATAAATCAATATAAACCACAGATATTTAGTCAAAATAAAATATAAAAACTATTTTACTTATTCATGGTAAAAGCACTTAGGGGACATAACTGCATCTAAAGGCTTTGGCATAGTGGAGAACTGAACGAAAGTTAGACAGGCGTTTCAAGAAAACGCTTCATGAGTGCATTCCACAGTACTTTATGGTTATTACTTTTTGCACAGGTCGATGTCACCTCAACTTTGAGCACAAGAGATGTTTAAATCTCGACATTTAGTCTTTTTAGCCTTGGGGTCAAAATATGTGGTGTAATCTTTTCAAGTGAAATGTTCCACAGATACCCAATGAAGATTCGCTTTGGGTATCGAGTACATAAGAACTCGAATGAGCAGAATGTTACCTTGTTCTTACATACAAAATCAAGCTGTTACGAGAGTTGATAGAGGTCACAAAACATTGATTTATTGGTTTGTCCTACAAAATGATACTTCACAATCCGGTCTTTAGGATTGATACTACACAATCCATAATGTCGCGGTTGATACCACACAATCCCTAAATAATAATACCAACGTTGATACCGCACAACGCGAACCATGAACGCTGTTAGTTCCGAGATTTTAAAACCTGCAATAACATAGTCGAAGCATAGAATGGAGATGGTGAAGGGTGGAAATGACTTTATCCCCCCCATCCACGAGGTTATTTGAACTTGACAAAGTTTAGGTTTTCAAATCATACCTGTCGAAAAAGCTTTAACAGTTTGAAGGATTCGACGAAAACCAAGAAACCAACGTTAGGCAGTGACCGAGAGTGGTGCGGCCAGAAGTATTGTGGTTTAGGCCCTAGGATCTCTTCTGGTCTTTACTGGTATTTCATACGATTTAAGAAAAGCTATAGGATAGATGAACTTGAACAACAGAAACACAACACACCAATTTTAATAGTTGTTCAGCCAAAATCTTGGCTTACGTCCACTTACGTGATCTCCCTTGAGAGATCACTAGCACTATGGAGAATAACAACTTGATTACAAGTACTTATTGAAATTCCTATGCTAATCCCCAACTCTCTACTAGATATCTCTATCACCCTTCACTCCTGGTTTTCTGTGATATGTCTTACCCTATAAAACCCTTTGCAGCTCCTATTTATACTGAATAGGGGCTGCTAATACTATTAGGTTTAGAACTTCTAAACCTACTAGGAAAATCCTAACAGAATCTTGAAAGATCACTTTCTTATAACTTATAGAAAATCCTCTTTTCTTTCTAGACTTAGATTCACCTACTGAATCCTAACTTCCAAATCATATCAACAAGCCAAAACACAACAAGAAGGTGGTGGACGGCGGAGGAGCCGGAAAATGTTTTAAGGTTTTCTAGGGTTTGTGAAAACCAATTAGCTTACTCGCTCTAGGCTAGAGTCCACGTGTTATATAACGTGTTCTATGAGAAATAATAAAATATGAGAGATAGTAAAATAGAATAGAGAACTCCATCTTATTCATTGAAATGAGCCCTTTATATAGGGAATTACATAGCACCTATAGGTGTCTTACAAGAAAATATATTTTGATATTTTATCACTACACACATGCAATCAGCATAGACCAAGACACACACATGTTGATTATCGTACATATTCTTATTTTTATTTTATTTTAAGGTTCAAATGCAGCATCATTTATATATATATATATATATATCATTCCTATCTATAGTGGGATCCCACTCTACAATTAAAGTGTGAGACTTCTTATTTAGGTCACTTTTAGGTTATATTTTCACATCTCCACCACTAAGTGTAGAAAACATAGAGTGTAATTCATTTCTGTCAAGTTTCATCCAATTTGAATATCATTTGAGCTTCCGTAATCACGGTTTTCATTCTAATGGTTGCCATTTTTGGTAAAAACCCAAGTTACTTGCAGATGCAAGCTCAGAAAGCAAAAGCATCCAAGTCATACAAAGCAAAAGCACCCCCGCCAAATGAACCATGTACATGAAACATTCAAGCTTCCTTTCAGTAACATGTTGTCAAGCAATAAAGAACAACAATAAGAAGATGTGGATTCATGTTTAGGACTATTAAAATCCATTAGAAGTCGAAATTTATACAAGCACCATTGACATGAATTTAAAGATCTAGTATTGCATTAGTGACAGATTTAACAAAGTCGGCATAAATAATGCATAGCATCTAAATAGAGTTTACAAAATAAATATAGAATTAATTACAAAATATCTCCCGAACTATTGGCTCATTTTTATTTTCATACCTAACTATTAAAAGTTTGCATTTATATACCTGAAGTTTCTATCATTTGACAATTTAATACATCCATCAATTAAGCACGTTGTCTGCTGACATGGCACATGTGAGACCCGTAATTGTCAATTTCAATTCAACTTTAGGGGTAATTTCGTCTTCCTAATTTATAGTTTCAATTCGCAAATCTCAACTCTCTCATCAGACTTCAACCGCTTGCTCATGTATGGTAAACCGTAAGGTTTAATATGAAAAACCGTAGAACTCTGAGTCTTTGACTATAGATTTATCTTTTATTTTTGGGATAATACCCACTAGCCCTAATTTGGAGAATTTTATTCTCACAAGCAAAATAAGATTTCAAAATTCTCACTAGCTAACTTAAACAACAAAAATACAATTAATTAAATAAACTACCATAGACCATTGTAAGAATAATAAAAGTCTGTTTTGCAATAAAAAAATTATGACTGTTGACCGGACTCTTATGACCATTGACCGGTCTCCGCTGGCCATTGACCGGACTCAGGCAATCGTTGACCGAAATTCGTTGACCGGACTCTGACAACCGCTGAATTAACTCTGGCGACCGTTGACTGGACTCCGGCGACCATTGACTTGACTCCGACGTCTGTTGACTGGACTATGGTGAACATTGAACAGACTCCGGGAATCGTTTACCGGACTCTGACGATCGTTACCAGACTCAGACTACTGTTGACCGAACTAAGACTACCGTTGACCGGACCTTCTACTGGGGGTAGTAGAACCTTCTATTAGGGTTAGTAGGCCACCTACTAGGGGTAATAGGGCCTCCTGCCCCAGTAGGACCTCCTACTAGGGTGAGTAGGGCCTCCTACTATGGTCCGTAGGGCCTTTTACTGGGGTCAGTAGGACCTCCTACTAAGGTCAGTAGGCCACCTACTAGGGGCAATAAGGTCTCCTACTAGGAGCAGTAAGACCTCCTACTGGGGGCAGTAGAACCACCTATTGGGGGAAGTAGACCCTCGTACTAGGGTAGTAGTCCCTTCTACTAGGGCAGTAGTCCCTTCTACTGGGGGCAGTAGGCCTCCTAATTTAAAACATCAGAGTTAGATATCAACTATATTTCTCATATCACATTAGCAAGTTTAGAGAACAAAGACTGCTTGCAAAGTTAGTGATGGCATAACTACAATGTGGTTAAAGCATTCACAACAGGGGATTGAAAATAGAACCTTGAATTATTCACAAGCTTCAGCACTCATCATATAAAGATATCAAGTTGCAAGCATAAAGTCAAAGTTTGATCGAGTGAATAACATTTGAAGACAAATTCAATATTTACAATAATGAAGAAGCTGATTTAGATCAGAATTCAAGAAGAGGCCTAAAGATCACTGACCTGCACAGACTCGAGACTATATCATCGACCTGTTCCTGCTCTTACTTGCCCAAATAACTAGTATGCCAGCACAGACCTCAAGATGATCATATCCAATAGGATGCATAATCCAAAATGTCACAAGATTCAAGTAATGCAAATTGCAAATTGCAAATTGCAAATTGCAAAATGCAAAGTACATATTAAATGCAAATCAAAGACTCCTTTAGTTTGCAGAATCTAGTATATATGCTGACATTAATACTAAGATGAACATAGTACGGTATTCTAAGAATCCAGAGTACTCCAGGTTGTTCTGGTTTGTACAGTAAGTCGCAAGTTGTAACGTATCCTTTTTTTCCACAAAAATTAGGGTACAATAGCAAAACCTCAAAGATTTAATCGTGATATTAAACCAAAAAAACTTGGTACGGATACCTGGTCATCCAAAAATCATTTCAGTTCTAATAGATTATTTTGTTCATGTCTTGGTTGAACAATGGAAACAATGGAAGCTAGGTGGTCAAATCTTTAACATGCATGTTCTAATTTGAAATTGATCAGTAACGACCAATGAGAACAGTGAGTAAATTGGTTACTTGAGTCGTCGCACAATATGCAAGTAGATTTTTATGTGTAGACTATATTGTATAAGAAAGTAGCTTATCAGCATCCTAGAAAAAAAAAACTTGACCCACAGATATCCAACATATCCAAACACATGACTGATTCTAAAAATAGGAAAAGTTCAATTGTCAACCTTTATTCAAGCATTCACCGCATTATCATTGCCACATACAATAACTTATGCAGTGAAGAAGTATTATATCCAACATGATACATAAACCAAATAAAGAAAATAAAACATTAGACATAAAACTCCATCTTCACCTATCTTGCCCATATCCATGCTCGGCCCTGGGGCAAGGCGGGCAAGGCGCAAGTCTGGGGCCTCTCACTCATAGGGGCCGTTATATGTAAAAACTGATGTAAATGTGCAAAATAACTGTAGTTGCTTTAGTGGCAAAGTAGCTGCATTAGCTTCTAATGTGATATGGGTTCGAGTCCCTTGATCTCATTGCTCATGTTGGTGTATATATACACACACACTTTCATTCTAGCTATTCATTTTAAAATACCTCATTCAAGTTATAACATTTTTTCATAATTATTCAATATATATAATAAGTTATTATTCATTGATTTTTACATGTAGTCTATTGATTTTTTTTGCCTACTATTTCTTATATTTGTTTGCCTAGAGCCTCCTAGCGCACAAGACCAGCCCTGCCCATATCCCGTACCAAGGAAATGAAATAATGGAGGACAAATATTGAAGAAAAAAACTAGTGTGTCTGCAAAATCTAGTCATGTTTAGCTAAGGAGAGTTGTCAAAGACATTTACAAACAAGGATAGCAAACTGAACCTCAAATTCTCCATCAGCTGCAGCACACCAGTAGATATGTATAGAAACTGCTCCACTACCTCCCTCTCACACAACTCCTCAATGTTGCGATGTAACAACCCAAAATTTTTATATTTATTTACCTATTTATTTCTTTTGTTTTGTATATTGCATATATTTATTTATTTGTTTATATATATATTATATATTTATATTTGCTAAAATAAATATAGTTGTTTTATTTTATTTTCTTTAGGGTTATGTAGCTAGCCCAACACCAAAAACCCAAACCCAAAGTGTAAAAAAATAAAGTTGTTGTCGTTCAAAGAAGAACGACGCGCAGAACTTCTGCATATTCTTCTCCTTCTTCAGCTTCAGCTTCTTCTCCTCTTCCTTTTGCTTCTTCTCCACCGCCTTTGAAAACCCAGAACCTTCCAGAGAAAGTCCAATTTTCCGGCCACCGCCATGAACAGAAGGACATGTCGAATTATGCGCCATCTCTTAAAGCGGGCTCAACTCCCTCAGCTTCTTCACCTACTGCACCGTAAGCTTCACTGCCCTATCAATCTCCTCCTCATTCGTAAACCTCCCAATCCCAAACGTTATCGAAGTATGCGCCATGTCCTCATCCACCCCTAACGCCCTCAACACATATGACGGAGGTCTTGTGTCGTGTCACAACCGATGATGTGGGAGAGAGCCTTGTTGGAGATCGTGGATCAGCACCTGCACACCGACGTCGCTCGCCAGACAGGTCTTGAAAAATCTAAGGTTATGCTTATACAATCAATAGGTAAAACAACCACAATCAGACTTCAAAAGTCTTAGAAAATTTTCGCGATGAACATAATCTAAACCAGTTCAACCTGAAAGTTAGATCGTACCAATTGGAAGTGCAGGAGTGAACGTCGATCGAGATGATGTGATAATCGAGACTTAGAGATGATGCATCGGAGTTGCAGGCTCGTTGTCTGAATCAGAGATGCAGACATCACAGAAATATGAGATGCATGCATCGCAGAAATATGAGATGCATGCATCGCAGAAATATGAGATGCATGCATCGCAGAAATATGAGATGCAGTCAGGTCGAGCCGGAGCCAGAGGTTGAAGGGAGAGATCTAGATCGAAAAATTTTAAGACGAGGGAGAAGAGATGTTGAGGGAGAGTATTTTGGACAAAAAAAAAAGAAAAAGCTTAAAATTTTGTTAATGGAAATAAAACTGGAAGAGAGGTTTGGGTCGATGAGAATTTTAAAATCTTATTTTGTTAATGAAAAAAAATTCTTCAGGGGGAATTTTCTCTTTATTTTTTGGGAAGTTGGTAAATATGGGGCAGGCCCCTAGCCTACTCAATAAATAAAAAAGAGGTGATGGAGTAACGAGATAAGCTAGTACAGAACTTTTCTTGTCATTAGAAACGGAAGTTCTGCATCTGTTTGGAATTTTTCTGTAACATGATGACTTCAATCATTAAAGCAGGTAAATTGAGTAAAGGTCAGCTAATCTGAATCATGAAACCCTCATCGAATCATGCAACAAATTGATAAAATTCCAAGGCCAAGCTTCTACAAAAAAAACCAAGCGCATGTTGGCAGATTGTCGAGGTTCCACAAATTGTGCACTACTTCTCTTCCACTTCTGACCATCACCAAACTAATCTTCCGATGTAGAAATACTGGTATCTCTCAACTGTTTAGTCTCTCAAAGAAATAGAGATAACCCATGTCCTTCGGAGGATTGACGGAAGCCCCAACCTTCGCATCATTGAAAATTACCCATCTACCATCTTTAAAGATGTGCGCCACATAGTGACCACATAGTGTAGAGGTTCCAATATGGCTTACAATTCCAATAAGTCTATATCCTGCATGAAGCCAAAAAGCATAAAATATATATATATACATCAGGATATGTTTTTGTCTCATTCAATACATTAATATCCATATGCTGCATTCAAGGAAAAGGTATGAGATACTAACTCCCTCCTCCATCAGGTAGTCCCGAATCAGCAGCAGGTGTAGTCTGTGATGTTGTTGCATCCATATCAGTTGGGACAGAAGCACCAGGATTGTTGAATATCCAATCTGTAGCTTTCTCAATGTCACCACCCTGCAAAAGGCAAGTGCAACAATAAGAAAAGGCTGTGTAGTCGCAATGAAGTCATACAAAAACCTTAACAAAAGCTACCGATTATTAAAAAAGTAAAGAAAAGAAACAGAACAAGACCATGGTTCAACAGTCTCACCGATGCTTTCAATGCAGCCCGGGCAATATCATCCTGAAAACCAAATGAAATCAACATATCCACTTTTGATTGGTCAACCACAATTTGTCCGCTGCCTTGAGAGATAGGTGTGTCAATATCTGGAAAGGAAAGAGTGGATCAGTTTATTTAGTAGCAAATTAAGGTCACAAACACAGCTGAATAACCAACTCTTGCTAGCAAGATTACTGCTTTCCAGGATGAAAAAGTTGTTGTCAGACCTCACGATAGCAAGTACCTGGATCATCCATGTGAGAAAGTAGCCAATTCATTGCCTCTTCTACTCCGCCATTTGACGTATTAATGGCAGCTTTCTGACAGTGAAGATTATTAAATCCCATTGAAACAAGCTGAGTAACAATATTCTCGTCTGCCACAGTCTTAGTTGCTTCCTCCTCTTCTCCAAGAACTGTACAGACATTATTCAAGAGAACAAAGAACCTATCATCTTCAATTTATGCAATGGTAACTAGGACAATACCATAGAAGATCAAAAGTGCAAATGGTACACTCCATAACTGAGATCGAGGCTTTGCAAATGATAGCACAAGGAAAAGAGTTTATGAAAGGTAATGTGATGCACTATAGACTAGGTAAAGAGTTTACAAAAGGTGCACACTTATGGGGATAGATAAATAACTGATACACAAACACAGGCACATTTTGAGAACTTTTCAATTTCTGTAAATAAAATCCAGTAAGATACTGTGTTAGGAAAACCAAAATCATAATACATACCTCTCTCTGGTAGCAACTCCTCTCCATGTTGAAGTCCCTTACTGCGCATGTGACTAACATCTATGATATCAGGAACATCAATATAGACATCTGCAAACAGATGAATGAACATTGAGGATCGTGCAAAAGTGCAATTTAAATGCAGAGCAACCTTAAGAAGCCAAGAGGAATACCAAGCTTTTTTGGCACCCAGCCTTTCTCCATTACGAATTTTCGCATATGCAACACCAAATAGTCAGGGAATGAAGTTAGACCTGCACTCCTGCAGGGAATAAATCAGAAGAAAAGTAAGAAATATGTTTTATCAAGAGGAATAAACTTCTATCCAAAACACGTTTGTTATGTTCAGATAAGAAACAGCCAGCTCCTTGGTAGATTAGAAATGACCAATTTCCAAAGAAAAAGTTAAAACTAAAATGTAATATTCATGGTCTACTGTTGAAAATATCTGAACTCAAATAGCTTAAGCAGCAAAAACCTGACCATCATACGGCAAGTTCTAAACCACAAGCACGGCTTGCGGGTTATTCAGTCAATTTCTAACCTAAACCAAACTTTCATTCTGAAACTTGGGAGAAATCAGCACAATTCTTTTTCCAACTCACTTTAAGTCCTTTAAATGAACTGCTGCCCAACGATCAGCCCCATCCAATATCAAATCTCAGCGACTTATTGTCATCATAATATGCTGATATATCCTTTGCAGAAAGCATAGAAAAAGAATATCATCTGGGAGAAATTGACACCAGAAAATAACCAGAAGCTTACTTTAATGCAGTTGTCTTGGCCTTCAAGGCAGTGCTATAGAAATCCTGTATCTCCTCTGGTGACGAAAAGCTTGCAAGGCATGCTTCTAGGGGAACCCTTGGACGTACAATTTCATCAATGGATCTGGTAGAAATTGACATGGTTAGCAAATGCATATAAGTGATCACAAGATAAAAAAAATAATACAACCATGTGAACTTACACTTCCTTGCCTTCCGAAGCCTTTTCAGCTTTCAGTTTATGAAATGCTGCAAGCTCTTCTGCATTTTACAATAATAACACATTAGACAATCAATAATTGGAATGATGGTTTAACAATGATAACTAACTAAAAAACTCGCCTTTATTAGTAGCTTCATGCAGCGGAATGTTCAAGGAAAGAATGTAGTCCAGTCTCCTATTGTACGCAACTTTTCCAGATGAACACATAATACGATCTTCAATACCAAACTTGAAACTCCTCACAGGATCAATTTCAGGTCTCCCACCATGAGCCCGTTCAACTTGGTCAAGAAAGTGCAAGAAGAACTCCAAGGCATCCTGAACAAAAAAGTTTCAGGGAATCAGATTAAAGATCAAACAACAATACTAAATTAATAGAGTAGGTTCAACAACAATAAAAAATGCTTTCAAGTAGCACAGAGTACAGCAGTCTAAATAAAAAGGGCAGGGAAGTCCTTTCAATTATCTTCTACATAATATAAAACATGTAAATTAGACCAGAGAATCAAAACTTGCAGTACATCACAGAGATGGTGAATGTACCTGTTGCCTCATGGAAGAAAATTCAGGATGACTGGCAGCTATAACAGCCTTGAACATACGAGGAGGTATCCCATCTTGTTTCTAATTGTAGACGGTTGCCAAAACAAAAGAAAACAGAACAAGTCAACAGGAATGAATATCCTTAGAAGGAAAGATTTTTTTTTTCTTTTTAAACATTTCTATAGTTTGATATATAATTAAATAAAATGGGAAAGATATATAGGGACAATCAAATAGATGATAATTATTAATATGCATACACTAGTCTTGTGAATGTATAGTAAACAACAAAGAATATGAAGTTTATACAGAAGGCTTACCACATTTGTTGTTGGGGTAATATCATTTGTCTGATCTTTTTCCTAGATAACAGATAAGAAGATGTAAGCCAATCAGTGAATAGGAGCAGAAGCTGTTAAAGGAAAGAAACCGCTCTGCAATAGCAAATATACCTCTAATACAGGAACAGAGTATTTGCCAGATAGCAAACCATGTGCCAACTTTGTTCTGCCATACAACATGAAAGCTATTAATACACTCAGAGACTCAACATCCCTAAAACTGCCTTCTATAAATAACCTAATCACGTAACGATTGAGAAGGGCAATAGGAAAAAGGAGAAAAGTTTGCAGACGCAAGAGATTTGATTCATAAAGAGAAATCAGTAATGGCCACATGATGCACAACTAACAATGAATGTGACTTGGTATTTCGTCACAATTAGCAATACTAAATCTTATAGCAAGATTATTTTTACTAATTAACAGATGTGCAAATAAAGAATCGACACTAAGTGCCAACTACTTACAGTTGCATGTTCAGATCTACAGTTGGGTCAGCTGGAGCCTTCTCAAATGCTGTTTTCAAACTTTGATTTTTGTAGTACCTGAGAAAATATAACAGCTACTAATCAGCATAATTTCCATGAATGTTACATTTTACTGAATTTATATGATAAAAACTAACCCAGAATAGAAAGAGTGCGTAGACAACACTACTTGCATAGTTGCTGCCATGTAGCAGCTGCAAGACAACAAAATGAGATATTAATATAAAATATCAAAAAGTTTGATATCTTCAGTAGCACTAGACAGGTAGAGAAGCTACCTATTTCCAAGATTGACAAGGCCAGTGTAACCAGGTCCAAATATTGGTTCGACTTCCTGTCCATTTTCTTGAATACGGTTCCAGTCAAAATTTGTATTCTGGTCAAGCTCTCTTTCAGCAGTAGTCATCTCCGTCTGAAAAAAAACGGCATTTTTACAATAACATCAGCATAATAATACAACTAAAGTCGATCGACCACACTTATTTCCAGGTCATTGGGATTTTAACTTAATTCCATAATAGAATTTACTAAACTTCCCAAAAAATAAAAGATAAATCTGTAGTCTGAGTTCTACGGTTTTTCATATTAAACCTTAGAATTGACCGCATGCTTCAACCAAATGGCCAGGGCCGTACCCCTTAATGAAATAGGTTATTAGAATTAGTAGTTGGTAATAAGACGCATATTATGAGTACAAAACCCCTGTGAAGAAAAAAAATCAACCACAAGAAAGAACCCCCAAAAACATTTGAACAGAGAAGTTTCGGAAACTATAGAATTTTGAGTTTCACCGTATAAAACATAATCACTGTATCATAATCAGTTAATCACATGCAACATAAATTGTTATTTTAAGAGATGAAAATCAAAAATTTCATGCCTCCATTTATTATAAAAGCAATGCTTTCACTTCACCCTAAAACATTATATATGTTACTCGTACTTGCTTCTATGGCCATGATTCATAAAAGACCTACTACACAACAAAGATAGTTATCCTACATGAGATAGAAAGTGATTTATTCTCTTAGAAAATAATAAGAAAACAAATGGCCTGTATTTACCAACTACTGATTAATAACCTATTTCATTAAGGGGTAGGCCCCTGGCCATTTGGTTGAAGCATGCGGTCAATTCTAAGGTTTAATATGAAAAAATGTAGAACTCTCACTATAGATTTATCTTTTATTACCCTAAACCCTAAACAAATGGCCTGTTTTATTCTAAACACATGTTATTTTAAGAGATGAAAATCAAAAATTTCATGCATCCATTTATTATAAAAGCAATGCTTTCACTTCACCCTAAAACATTATATATTAACATATTCCTCGTACTTGCTTCTATGGCCATGATTCATAAAAGACCTACACAACAAAGATAGTTATCCTAAATGAGATAGAAAGTGATTTATTCTCTTAGAAAATAATAAGAAAACAAATGGCCTGTTTTATTCTAATCACAGAAGCAAAAACCTACTAGAAGCCCATTTAGCAATTGTTACAATAGTTCCATACCAGAATCCAATACAACAGTTGAGAACCAACCTTCTGCAATGAGGAGAAGTCAATGCCAAAAAATGCCAGATGTTGTGCTAAAAGTGGATCTATAACACTATCATCCTCTAGATAAGAGAAAACATCTGAGCTGCCACAATATGTTACACATGATTAGTAATCCATACATGTAACAGAACTCATTTCTCCACAGAATCAACTACATTTGGACTCTTAATTTATACTTTCCAGGTCCATATTGCCATATTTTCTTTGTGCCCAACATGTAGTTTATGATGTTTAGCATACAAGCATACAAATGTAATACTTTCATCTGTATAAAACAGAAGCATACGACTAATTAAAAATGAATGACTATATAGATTGTTTAAGGCACAAGACAACATTACCTGCTCCTTCAAGATCAGCTGTAATTGTCCCTAGCTTTACAGCAAGAGGATATCCTGTATCCTTATAGTATTCAACAGCATGGTTATTCCCACCGGTACCATCCCAATTTTTCCTCCCACAAAGGATCGTCCCATCCGTTAGATTCATCCAAAGATTGTCTCTTTTCTCACACTTAGAACATTTCCATCCAGATGAAGGAACAATGATACCATTATCAACCTGTTGCAAATTCATTGCATATGCACTTGTTTGCTTCTTATCGGCTGTCCATGCAGCTAGTTGTTCTTTCTTCTCTGCTCCCTCAGCCATTAAAATGCTATCAACGGCCAATCTTACCTGGAGTTATATTGATTCATTCCTTAAGTAATAGCTAATATCAATTTGATTTCAGTAAATGTCTAAAATACATAAGAATGCAAACCTTCTCCGGCAGCTCAACAGAAGGAAACGGTAGAGTCACATAATCAGGCAATACAACAATACTGTGAGATTCTTCATATTCAGGTTCATTGTTGTCAAATCCCCCATCAATACCTACAAGCCAAAAGAAGAAATAATTAAACTTTACACTACCCACCAGTTAATATCTACTTGAGAATAATATAAACATCAAGTATTGTAAAGCAACATCAAGAACATCTCTGGCAATATGAAATTCATTCATGAATCATGAGATCATGACACACACACACACATGCACTACTGTTGGATGTTTATTATCCTTATTAAAAGCAAAGGATTAGTAGAAAGAGTGATCAGCTTTGTTATGTTTATGTTCAGTGAGAATTGAGTAGCTTCAAAACTTCAACAATTGCTGGATGATTATACATATTATGGTCTAAATACTTTGCATATTTTCATCAACTATTCACTTCCACACCCTGAGTAAGTATTCAACAGTCGCAATGATTCACTCATATAGCACAAACAGCAATTACAGGAATACATTGTCAAATATAATAGAACGGCCCATAGGCACAAGCATAAATCATACTGATTGAAATTACCTATAGCCATGAGAGTTGGTTTCTTTAAAGGCCTATCTTCAGGAAACAACACTTTGGTTTGTTTTATATGCAGATAAACTGGATTTCCAGTCTTCTCAAAGTGCCATCCTACATAATCCTTTCCAAAAGCAAGAAACGTGTTCATGTCAACAAACAAACCACCTTCCGATCTCTGAAACAAACAAACAAACAAACAAACAACAACAAAAACACCGTTAACATTCCAATCTCCAAGCACAATACATAAATATATAACCAACCTACTCAATCAAAATTTCCGGCACAATCAAAAATCTCAAGAGTCGATTCTTGAGAGCAACTGAAACCTCATTACGACTTTGTAAACAAATTTACCTAAAGAAAACCAAAGAATCGAACACCAAAGCCGCGAAAACAAGCTAGTACTTCATATTTCTTGAACTTCACTAACTCTGCTATTCCGGTTCATAAATCGAAATTCCACAAGAAAATTTCGCAGAAATCAAAATGAAACTAAAGCCTGATACGAACACAATTCCGAACTGCAACGAAAATCAATAAGCACTAAGCAGCGCAAGGCTTAAATCCTAAACAGGTGAGCTAATCAGAATCGAAATTTCAAGAATCGCAAAGTAAAAAAGAAGAGCGAGAGCCGTAGTGAAAGTAAGTGCTGCGAGAATGGAGGCATACCGGAGTGTCGAAAGAGACGCAGCATTCTTGCTTGTAGATGCGGTTAGTCGGTTCCGGGATCCGAACCCGGGAGAGGTTGGATCGGAGTAGCTCCATCGGGTCTAGCATCGCTCTCTACGAATTCTCAAGGAAGAAGACGAAGGAGGGTTTAGGATTTAGGGAGAGAGAATTTGTTTTGTTTGCCCTAAGCTTAGTATTAGAGCAGAGTCGCGAGAAAGCAGAGAGAGAAATAGCTTAATATTGTACACGTTTTGTATGATCCCTTGCTTTTCTTTGCCGTCACCAAACTTCCTACTTTAACACAAATAGCTGTGAAAGGCGATAAATTAGTATATATTCCTTTGTAGGGAAATGAAACCAACTCATCGATTATCATTACACTCTGAAGAGATAATCGATACCACGTTCGTGTGGGAATAATGTTGGACGTTGCTTTCCATGCACTGATCTTCACTTTCCCTAGAACCGAAGCCTTCCAGATGGCATTCCACAGACGAGAGCTAGGGTTAGCATCTGCAAGAACTCGGTTCCGAGCAACATGATAGGTTGATTTCACTGTAAAGCATCCCTTCTTATCCCTGCAACTCAAAGGTAAAGCCAGGATCTTGTCAACAATATGAGGAGGGAAAAGTTCGCGCAACAGGTGAACATTCCACAATGCTGGAGCTGAAAATAGATCAACAACCCATTGGAAACGTTGGTCCCTAAACTCTCCCAAATCTTCATTTTCCATCCACTGATCAAACCATATGCCATTACCAACTCAAGTTATCTCTCCCATTCAGGATGCTCCGCCAGTCATAAGAAGGGGAATTCCCCACCTCCGCTTCCTAGAAATTCGAATGGGGAAAATACATTGCCTTACCGGCTTGTTAGTGAGTTAGGGTTTTGTAAGATCTGCCATCCCTGTTTTGCAAGCATAGCCAAATTGAAAGCGAAGAGGTGGGGGAAGCCCATCCTGCCTTCTGCCTTTGGCTTACTTAAGCCCATCCTCTCCGATGCATACCCTTCTATTAGAGAGTAGAGATCCCACATCGAGAGTAGAGATCCCACATCAGAAATATAGAATAAATAAAACATAACTTATATGTGGGTGGATCATTTATAATTGCATCGAGGTCTTTTGTGGATAAAACCCAACACTTTAAAGGTGGTTAAGTTGGGACAGTATCGGTACACGGATGATCAACGGGTCACGCTTGTCGTTGTTTGACTTGGTATCAGAGCGGGTCCTTCTCTAATTGCATCTCATTAGTTGGTGGGTTTGATTGGTGTGACATATGTACACGTGTTAAACCCATAAGTCTGGTTGCACATGAGGATTAGTGTTTGTGTGGATTGTCACCAAGTGTCAGATGAGCCGGATTAGTGGTCGGATTGGTTTAGACATTTGTACATGTGTTAAACCCTTGAGTCTGGTTGCACATGGGGGCTGGTGTTTGAGTGGAGAGTGTGACATAGATTCACGTGCAGACCTTGTCAAGTTGCATGTGAGGGGACGTGTTGGAGATGAGAGATCTCACATCAGAAACATGATAAAAAAATATAACTTATATGTGGGTGGATCATTCCTAATTGTACCGAGCCCTTTTATGGATAAAACTCAACACCTTAAAGGTGGTTAAGTTTGGACAATATCGGTACACGGATGACCTACGGGCCACGCTTGTCGTTGTTTGACTCCTTCTCCTCGGTCCCTCCCCACCAGAATTGGGCACATAACTAATGTAACTCCTGAATCAAATGTTGAGGAAGTAAATAATTAGTCATGGTATACAAGGGCATAGCTTGCGCAACCAATTTAATCAAAACTTCACGACCCGCCGTGCTTAACACTTTTGATTTCTAACCCGTAAGTTTCTTGGACAGGTTATCTTTGATATAAGCGAAAGTCTCATTCTTGGAGCTTCCAACAAGAGTCAGAGTGTCCAAATATTTGTCATGCATCTTCACAATCTACATTCCTAGACACTCTGCCAGCGCCTGTCTAGTAGGAGGTTCCACACTGTCACTAAACACAATATTGCTTTTTGACAAACTAACCTGCTGACCCAAAGCGTCCTCATACAACTGTAGAATATCCTCACAACCTGACAATCTTGTGTAGTTGCTTTAATGTACAACATACTGTCGTCACCAAAAAGCAAATGGCTGATGGAAGGCGCTCCATCACATATCTGAATGTCATGCCAACAACCCTGAGTTACCAAAACAGTAATAAGAGCAGAGAGACCCTCCGCGCAGAGCAGAAAAAGATATGAAGATAAAGGATCCCTTGTTTCAACACTCGCTAGGGAGTGACATAACCTCTTGGATTACCATTTACCAGAAAAGAATACTTGAGTTGACTAAAGATAAGCAATGCATAATAAGATCAGCCATTCAGCAACAAACCCCATCTTTAGCATTATCTGTGTCAGAAAACCCCATTCCAACTTGTCATAAGCATTACTAATATCAACCTCTCTCTTTCGTTCTGCAGTTAGATTGTTTTATTTAGCACTACCAGTATAAACATTATAGCCGATGAAAAAAAAAACAGGACGACGAATTTTTTTCATTAGCTAAAGTCTACTTTACCCGATGAAAAAAAATCGTCGGTTAAATTAAATTTTCGTCGGCTAATGTGAAATTTTAGCCGACGAAAAAATATTTCGTTCGCTGAAATAATTTTTTCGTCGACTATAGTCTGTAAACTATAGCCGACGAAATTTTTAAAGTTTAGCCGACGAAATATATAATTTCGTCGGCTAAAAGTCCTTATATTTGCAGATCTAGACAGCAGCTCATTTGAAAAAAAAACGAGAGAAAAAGTTTGGGTGTTATCGAAATTGTTGGGTGTCGTCGAAATCTATCCAAAATTAGTTTGTGGAGCTATATATAGGTATATATATATGTGTATATATCTTGATTTTGAGTTGATTTAAGAGTTTTATTTGAGTTATATATATATATATTGATTTTGAGTTTTAATTTGAGTTGAATTATTGGATTTTGAGTGTGATTGAGTTGATCGATTGAGTTTTAATATATATGAAGTTGCTGTTATTAATAAGTAGTAGATATATATATATATTAATTTAATTATAATATTGTGTTGATGTATAGTATTAATTTAATTAATCTGTTGATTATGATTGATGTTAATTGATATATAATATTGTTATATAATTAGCAATTAGTATATATATATATACATGCATGTATATATGTGTGTGTTAATTAGGGGTGGAAATTTGGACCCGAAATCCCGATCCCGAACCCGTCCATCCCGTACCGATACCGAACGGGACGGGACAAAAATTTCAATACGACGTCCCGATACCGAACCCGATTCCGAATTTCTTAAATGGGTCAGGATCGGTATAGGCTCTATCTGTCCCGATCCCGAACCCGTCCCGAATTTTTAGTAGAAATGTAGCTATTTAGAACTAAAAATTGCATATTTTCAGGATCGGGATCGGGATTGGTCCCGACATGTCCCGAATCCCGACCCATCCCGTACCGAATTTCAGGATCAGGATCGGTATCGGGATTACTATATTAACTTCGGGATCGGGATAGGTCGAATCCCGACCCGTCCCGTACCGATCCCAGCCCTAGTGTTAATTATTAATTAATTGTTGTAGATAGAAAATACTAAATGATTTGAAAATTTAATTAATTAATTAGAGTTTATACATATATATTTTGTTATCTTTCATGATATAGATAAAACTTTGATTTCGCTTCCAAAATGAGACAAAAGATATGGTAAATGAGTTATTAGTTTTATTGAATATGTGATGGCTAATGCTAAAGGGAATACAATTTTTTATTACCCGTGCACTAAATGTCAATGTTGCAGCAATATGCATCGATTTGCGATTGACAAAGTTTGGCAGCACCCGAAGAGTAACGGGTTTTGGAAGAAGTACACATGTTGGATATATCACGGTGAAACATCATCAGGGGTTCCGCATGATCATGGTCAATTTTCTGAGACGGGCAATACATCCAACGATCCAACAACGGCCTTCATCAACGA
The DNA here is from genome assembly GCA_951800085.1 of Comarum palustre. Taxonomy (NCBI): domain Eukaryota; kingdom Viridiplantae; phylum Streptophyta; class Magnoliopsida; order Rosales; family Rosaceae; genus Comarum; species Comarum palustre. The sequence continues at coordinate 12,406,691 of OX637587.1, read as the reverse complement.
TATATTTCCTTATGAGAGCGGTGTATGCTCTCAAGGACAGTATATGTAAGCCGGTGCAGCCCTCCCCTAGAGTTGTCAACACTGTTGGTATTAACAAGTACAACAAACTACTTGCTTTCCAACAGACCCCTGTGTACCCCAGTTATCAGAAGACGGTTCTTGAAATTATGATGGACGTTATGAAGATTAAAGTTAAGACAAAATCGACCATGAAGGCTGTTGATGATTTTCTACTGTACACTGCTTCGATGCTGCCCCACGGTCATCGTCTTCTTACCACTCATCATAAGGTCTGATATATCCTGAAAGATCTTGGGCTTTCCTACATCAAGATCCATGCATGTAGATATGAATGTGTTCTTTTCTAGGGTAAAGATCCAGAAGGGAATGACCTTGGTGGCCTTGACGCATGTCCGGTATGTCAGAGTGACAGGTATAAGCTGACTCCTGCAGGCAATAGAAAACCTTTGAAGGTACTTCGGTATTTCCCGTTGAGGATAGGCTAGAGCGGTTGTGCATGTCATTACACATTGCCAAAGCTATGAGATTTCATGCTGATAGGGAATTGCATGACGAAGATACCCTTATACACCCTGCTAACGGGGAGACTTGGAAGAATATAGAAAGAGAGTTTCCTTATTTTGCTTCAGAGGTCCGAAATGTGAGGCTCGGACTCTCATTTGACAGGTTCAATCCTTTTGGCAACATGAGTCTTCAATACAGTGTATGGCCGGTGATTTTAGTACCATACAACCTTCCTTCATGGATGTGCATGAAGAAGGAATACAATATGTTGAGTTTGTCGTTGATTCCGGGACCCGGTTATCCAGGGAAGTGTCTCGATGTGTATTTGAAAACCTTGATTGAAGAGCTTAAGTTTTTTTGGGACGTTACTCATCCCACTTATGACAAGTACATGCACGAGATGTTCCAGATGCATGCCATGGTTGTTGGTACCATCAGAGATTTTTCTACCCGTGGGATGTTGTCGGACAACGTTGTTAGGGGATACAAGGCTTGTCTAGAGTCCTTAGCGATGAGGGCAGCAGCAGTCATTGCAACAAGATATACAGATTGGGTCATCGTACTCTCATTCCGTATGGTCACGAATGGCGGTTCGATGACAAGACATTTGATGAGACTGTAAAAAACGGTGTGCCTCCCAAAAGATGGACGAGGGAAGAAATTTTAGCAATGCTTAATGAATACGATTTTAGGCAACACAGCAATCATCCCAATATTGTGACGGCAATACCTGAAAAACCCGACAGATACAAATTTTGGACACATAAGAGCATATTCTGGGAACTCTCATAATGACATTTTTCAAGGTTTAGCCGACAAAATATGGCTTATTTCGTCGGGTATAGTAGTATTTAGCCGACAAAATATGGCTTATTTCGTCGGGTATAGTAGTATTTAGCCGACGAAATTTACTATAATTCGTCAGCTATATACTTTTTATTTTTTTTATTTTCAATATTTAGCCGACGAATTATAGTAAATTTCATCGGCTATAGATATTTTTAATTTTTTTAATTAAATACTTTGGCCTATGAAATATTTATATTTCATCGGCCAAAGTCTCAGGTTAAGGCCGACTATAAATTATTTCGTCGGCTTTAGTCTTACTTTAGCCGACGAAAAAAAAAAAGTTGTCGGCTAAATGTGAAACTATAGCCGATGATCACTCTTATTTTGTCGGCTAAAGTTATAGCCGACGAATCTTTGCCGACGACATCTTAGTCGACGAAAATTCGTCGGCTAAGAGCTTAGCCGATGAATTTGCTGAACAGGCCGAAGAAAATCTTTCTTCGGCTAAAGTGCTGATCCTGGTAGTGTGAGGTCCTCCCCTTTAGACAACTTTATTATCAGTTTAGCTAGTTGGATGTATCAATGTTCAAAACCCTCACATTTAAATACTTCTACAAGCCTCTTAACAGGTGCTTCGCACATGTCAATTTGCTTTTTCTCCTCGGCTTTCCTCGTCACACAGTGGATGGCGAAGATCTCGATGACTCTGGTCTTGGAGTCCTCGTTTCTCCTCGATCTCATCTGCCAGACCGATTATTGACATCGTCTTGATTTAACCGTCCTTATCGAACATCAGTATCAGACTAATTAGGCCGTCGTCGTCGAGCTTCGGCGGTTAGCCGACGTCACCTCTTCTTCTTGTGCTTCGAGAGAGAGATAGAGAACTAGATTTGAGAAGAGAATGATATAACTTGGTTACGTAATTTTATTTAAAAAATTGGGCATTTTTGTCTTTTCACATAAAAATTTTTGGTCAGGCCTGTTATAACTTGGTTTTGGGTTTGGGCTGATGTCCTAATTTGTATAACAAATTATGAAAAAAGGGTTTTTTATGTTTATAAATTTGCTTAGTTCCTTATATGTGATTCTCTTAATAAATTTTGATGCTTATGTGTAATATCGAGTTGCCATTAGGTTTTATTTTCCAGGATGCTAAAGGTAATTCCTTGATGGCAGATGCTAGACATATTGGTGATACTTTAATTGGTGTTGTTGGCTAAGACAATGATTCTAAAGGAAGCTTTACATAAGACATGGTCGGGTTTGCTCATGCGCGGGATAACCGTGTGGGACAAAACAGGACGAAACAGCGACAACTGTCCGATCTTTAATAAATTGATCAAATTGACTGGATCGATTCATTAAAGATCAGACGGTTGTTGCCGTTTCGTCTGGCACGACTATCCCGCACCTGAGTGGGCCTGACGACATGGTTACAACGGTTCTCTCATGTGCTTGTGGAACCTTGTTTGTCAGCATAGAAAAGCTCCTACCCAGTATTGCATTATTTAATCATTAATTCAATATATTTAGTGGTTTGTCCCATTTTAAAGTGTGTCACTTCACTTTTGACATGTTCACTAGGATCTTTTGTGGCTGACCATCTTGACTCTCTAGGTATGACATCCTCTTCTCATTTAGTTTGATTTTACCATTTATCAGGTGCGAGCGTGCGGGGTTAGGCCTTTGTGCCTCTACTCTGTTTGGGTTGTTGGGCCTACATGGATTAGCCTTTCATTCTTCATTTTTCTTCTCATGTTTAGTACCTCAATTTATTTTATATTATGTAATTCTTGGTATTTCTAGTTGGACACCAATTGTTGTCTAAGCGACTAGTCTTACTTACATAAAGAGTTAGATGGGGATCTTGAATTCGGGTTCTAGGCACAATTAGTGAGCTTAGTTGTTAACTGTGAGGGTTACCTATCAGTTTAGTTGTTAGCTTGTGTTTTATGGGTTCGCGCAAGCTTCGTTGGTTGATGGAAGTGTTTTCCGGTTAATAAGTAGTGAAATTATCCATTTATTATTCAAAAAAAGATCCGGTGAGAGGATGTTGGTAAATGTTTTGTTTTGCAGTTTTTCTTAAAGATTTTAGTTATACCTCTAAATATGTTGTGTACACCTTCATTAGTTAGTGCATCTCTATTTTACTTTATAACATAATTAAAATCTAAAAACACCTCCTTGCTCATACTGAAATACTCTCATCTCTAACAAAAATAAAAAAAGAAACATCCTCATCTCTATAACATGTTGTCAATGTAATTTGCTATTACGAATTAAGGTTTTAATTGTTTTCTTATCTACTTTCATTATGCAAACCTTCAACCATATAAGTTTTTATCACCATATCAATCAAAATTTGAAGGATGAGTTTTTCTAAGATCAATAATCACTTGATTTATGGATTTTAACAAACTCTTTGTATGTATTCAAGCTAGTTTTGCATAGGGTTGTTTTCGGGCTGGGTCGGGCCGGGCAAAAAAAGATGGAACCCGAACCTGAACTTGAAATTTTTGGGTCGGTCTGGGCAGGGTTTTCATCATGCTGAACCCGAAAAAATCAGGCTTATTTCGGGTTGAAGTTATGTGCCTGAGCCAAAGAGAACGGATCAAGCCCCACCAATGTTTCCCACCTCATCTTCATCATAATCTTCCGGGATCGAATTGTTCGCCAACCTTTATAACCTCCGACAACCCTTACCTTGATCTCTTCTTCAAAGTCTTACCAGACACTCTGACGACTTATCTTAACAAACTGCTCCCTCTTGCCTGGGCCTATAATCCCCTCACCACTCTAAAACTCATCTGCCACCTCCAAGACCTACATGACACCAGAAAATCTGATAAAGAAGGATTCTTCCAGCTGGTTTGAGTTAGGATATTCTGAATTTGGGGGTTAGGGATTTCTGGTTTTTTTAGAGAAGAGAGATGAGAGAGAGAGAGAGGGAGGGAAACGTTGAAGAGAGGCTTCTGTGAGGATTAGAGGAAATTAGGGTTTTTTTTTCTATTTATTAGTTGGTAGCAACCAATAGGAACGCAACACCTAAGCTAGCAACATTACATTTCAGGTTTTTCGGGCTGGTCTGGGTTTTAAGATACAGAACCTGACCCGACCCGGTAGTGTTTTATTCGATCTGGGTTTAGACCGACCCGAGAAATTCTATTTTTTGAACCAGACCTGATCGCTCCGGATTTGGGTCTCACCAGTCCGGGTTTTAGGGTTTCGGTCCAAAAAACAGCCATAGTTTTGCATGTGTATTTCCAGAATCAATCATAAGCTTTAAGTTTATATTTGGATATGAAATTCTTAGATTGACAAATAAAGATAAAATACAAAATAACTCTTGAATAATTAATTGTAGATGAGAACTATGTAATTGAATTGGAATTACATTATATATTATGAGAATGATCATGATCTCTGATGGACGATTGTAAGATTATTGTTTGAAATTTGGGTTGAAGAAAAAAGTTTGTCTTCAGAAGAAGATGAATCTGGTATTTGTGAAAATAATTGATATTATTTTTCTTATTTGTCTTTTTATATGGATTGACAAAGTCAAATTTTTGTGTAAAAATTGCGAAGATATACTTAACAAATTTAACTAGACACTACTTAAAACGTAAAGAAGGAAATGTCCACTAAACCCCACTTCATGAGTTCTTCTCACAAGAGTCACGTGCGTATGACATGGTCTCAAACCCTGAACCCTCCGTTATGGGTGCTGATTTCCCGGGCAAAAACCCAATCAACAAACCCAGAGCGACTATGGTCGCCAAGCTCTTCCTCCGACCTCACTCTCTTCCCCTCTTCATTCTCCCCTCAAAATCCCTCTTTCCCAAACTACCCTCGCTCCCCCAAAGATTCCCCATCCTCTCCCTCTCCTTCTCCTTCTCCACCCACCCCCGAATCTTAGACCCCGACCTCTCCTACGGACCCTCCCTCCACAAGGGCGCCAAGCCCCCACTCCCCATTCCTTTCTCCACCGAAGAACCCCTAATCGACGAAGAGAGCTTCACTAGGGTTTTCAACATCGCCGCCCTCCGAGTCCCCGCAAAAGACTGTTTTGCCCTCGAGAGCCGCCTCCGGGGCCACCTCCTCAACTGGCCCCGCGTCCGCAACATTGGCCGGGTCCCCGGCGACGAAGTCGAAGACGAAATCGCCGAGCTTCTCGCGAATAACCGAGACGGCGAGGAAGAAGACCAAAACGGCGTCGTTTCGCTGAACCGCCGTGTGTACGGGAAATCCGAGGGCGACGGCGAGCTGCTGAGCCCGGTTCTGTACAGAGAGAAGCTGGCGAAGAAGTTCGACTCGCGCGGGTATGTGAATTTTCGGAACCTGGCGAAGATGTCGAGGCCGAACCAGAAGAAGAGGAGAGTGACGGAAGATGACGGCGGTGAAGGGAGGATGAGGATACGGAAGAGTGAGTTTTCGGTGCTGGAGATTGTGGAGGATGAAAATGAGGAAGGGGAGGACTTGAGGGGTTTGCTTGGGGAGGAGTTTCAAGGGAGGAAGAAATGGAGGGGTTCGACACGGTTGTTGTTGTTGGATGAAAGGTATGGGGATAAGGGCGTGGATGAGTTGCCTCAGGCAGTACAGGTCTGTTTCGATAACGATTTGCTCTAAGCATAGTTGTAGTTAGCTGCATTACGCTATAGTGTGGGTATGCTTTGAGTTAGAGTAGTTAATGATGTATCATGATCCGAAAATGTGAAGTATGGATAGAGTTAAAAGTCAAAATCCGGTTATACATTGAAGACCTTATATTTTCACTGGTTTGTTGCGCTTTGATTCTGTGATGTAATATTTGTTTTATATGCTTTACAGGCTGTGATGAAGGAAGACACTGGGAAAAGTATGAGGCCGACTATTGAGCTTGTGAGATGCAAGCTGACTCTTTTTTATGATTACTGGCAGATGAATGAGGTATTTCAAAACATGATATCTTAGGTTTGTTTATTTAATCCATGCTATTCTTATCTTGCCGTTTTCATTTCTTCTTTAAACTTTTGAATGCTTTCTTCCATCTGAGTTGCATCTCATGTGGTACATTTATTGTTTATCTATCCACCAAACCAAGTTGAACTATGAAAACAGGTTTAAAAATCTCGTAGCCAATCTGTTTCCTCATTTGAAGGACTAGTTGTGACCTTTCAATCATGCATCGGTTTTTTCAGATTTATTTGTTTGTTTAAGGAATGGTTTTATCAATTGAACATGTAGATTGAATAAGCTTGAGTCCAAGGACCTGCTGAGTGGTTGTAATATATGGTTTTAACTTTCATGGCAGATATTGGAATCTTTGCTGCCCAAAGGTATGATTGTTCCTTCAGCCTTTGAAACCGTTGGCCATATTGCACACCTAAACCTGAAAGATGAACATTTACCTTACAGAAAGTTTATAGCTAAGGTAATCATCCTAGAATATAATTAGCATTTCAAAATTATGCTGCACAACAACTATTAATTAATAAGAGAAAAACTTTATGTTCAATTTGCAGGTGATTCTTGATAAAAATAAGCCAAAGATTCAGACAGTTGTAAATAAAATCGATGCCATTCAAAATGACTATAGAACAATGCAGCTTGAAGTTTTAGCTGGGAATCATTCACTTGTGACAAAAGTAGTTGAGAATGGTTTGCGATTTCAGGTTGACCTAGCAACAGTGTATGTTCCTTGGCAAATGGTTTAAATTCTTCTTTTACTAGAGCACAAAAGTGACTAGTGTATGTGTTCATTATGTTACTGTGAGGAAATTTTTGGCTATCTTGACCTCCATATCTCTATTTATTATTGTACTTTTTATTTTTGTTCTTGTAGTTATTGAGTGTTTATGGACATTGTCTAGATAATTGGTTCATGATGTTATCACCACTGATTGAGCTGTGACCTCTTGCTTGAGATTCTACACCAGAGTTGTTCTCTTTCATATTCTAGAGGCAGAATTCTATTGAAAAGGAGGATTTTTCCTCATTTTAGATTCGGCTTCTAGGTTACCCTAATGTTTTACAGCGGAATCCTTGTCCGTTTTTCTTTTGTGTTTTGTGGTTTCTTATGAGAAATATAAAAGTGTGCATTTTATGGTCTGTGTTTCACTTTTCCTTGTTTCTTTTGCTGTATGCAATAAAGCTGCAGTATATTGAATTGAATGGCTTGTCAAGATCACATTCTTATGTTCTTCAATGCAGGTACTGGAATTCCAGACTTGCAACAGAAAGACAAAGGCTTCTGAACAGCTTTAACCGCAATGATGTTGTGTGTATGTGTTCATCTTGGCCTTTACAGTTACACATATGCTGTATCCCTGAAAAATAAAGAAAACACACTACCCATATAGCAAGCTACACCTAGTCCCTACAATGATATTACTCTAATCATTATGTAGAGCTATGAATTGATTCAGATGAAAATGTGTTAATCAGGGAATTGTTATTGCTTAGAAATTAAATTTTGCTTCCTCATCTTCCACAGCTTTAAAGCATCAATTTGAGCTGCTTAGTTTCATGCAGTTGTTTTTTTTGATATTGACAGGTGATGTTTTCTCTGGAGTTGGTCCAATAGCTATCTCTGCAGCAAAGATTGTTAAACGAGTTTATGCCAATGATTTGAATCCCCATGCTGTTGAATATCTGCAAAGAAATTGTGGTCTCAACAAACTCGATAAGAAGGTTAAGGTATATAATCACCTTTGCAAAGAACTTGTTGCAGTAATATATAATCACCATGTTTCTTCTGTTTTGATTGAGAGAGGAATCATGGGAATTGAGAAGTACACTACTGCATGACAGTTATTTCCTTGTAAGAGAGATTATGTGAATATGAAAGTACAACATGTGCTTGCTCTGTCAAACAATCATATATAATTTGCCCAGATGAGTTTTGACTTGATAAATGAAGCAAGACTTATGACCCTATTTTAGTGTTTAAAAAAACTTCCAAGTAAAATTCCCTTTGTTGTTTAGATTTTTAGCTGCTATGAATTAGTTGTGATTGATAAAAAGCAAGATAACAAACCCCTTCAGTCAAAATCTTTAATGACATTAGAGTTCCTGTGTTAGCTAATTATCATCGGTAATTTTTTCACTCTCTCTCCTCTGGAGTGTTATTTTTTTTGTTCTTTGTTGATCTCCCTGGAAATCAATCTTCTTCATTATTGTAGTCCTGTGATTTAAGGCGAGACTACAGCATCGTAGACAACAAAGGCAGTAGCATTCCCTTTTTTTGGTCTGTAGTCAGTAGCATTCCTGCATCCCATACTACAATTAGTAGTAATTTTTTTTCTTTGCATTTTCCCAAAAGATGTTTTATATGAACTAGTAAATGTTTTGCTTCATACTAATTACCTGTCTACTACGGACTAGGTCTTCAATATGGATGGAAGGAGGTTCATTAGCGCCATGTTTGCTAGTGATAAAGCTAAATCCATTACACAAGTGGTTATGAATTTGCCAAAGGATGCTGCAGATTATCTAGGTAATTTCGACTTCTTCCTTTTGGTTACAAGTAAATCATCCGTTAATTTTTGGTTTCTGGATTGTTCATATATACTTAATCAACATGTAATAAATCTTTTTCTATTCAATCAAAATCAATAGGGCTTTATCGTGTAATATTGTAGTGTTTATTAATACAGAAAAATTCGGTAGTCATGTAATATTGCAGTGTTCACCTTGTTTTTCATGGATTCATCAAATTTGGGCAAGTTGGGTTAATCTGTTAGTGTTCATTAGACTCTGGTTTTGCCTTATTTACAGTACCCTTTTTCTAGAACATAGGGAAAGGACAACTGAGTTAAAATCAGCTATTTTTTTTTGCGATTAGTCGAAGAGTAGTGACTTGTAAAATCAGTTGGTTGCTAATGTTGTTAAACTCAGAGTCTGATTGGTACTGTTACGCATTACTTCAACTAATTTTCTCTGATTGCCTATATGAACAGATGCATTTCGTGGTATTTTAAGAGATAGATCCAAGGATGAAGAATTTAACTTGCCAAGAATCCATGTTTATGGATTCTCCAAAGCTGAAGATCCTGACTTTGACTTCCACCAGGTACAGTGCTGAATACACTCGCATGTCTGTATTTCTGGCTTTATTTATACTTGTCATCAGTTTTTCACCCCGTCTGTTCTGTAAATCGATGCAGAGAATAAGAATCGCACTGGCAGAAGTGGCAGTAGATGTAGAAATGCGTCGGGTTCGCCTTGTGGCACCAGGAAAATGGATGTTGTGTGCATCATTCATCCTCCCCAAAAGTGTAGCTTTTGCAAATCCAGTGGACATATAATAGATTAATAGCTAGGGTTCGTGATACCCATATTCTCTAGCGTGGTACATAACTTAGAATATTAGATAGATCATAGATGTATATGGCCATGTATTCGGCTGAGGCCAGATTGTGGTTTCCACATTCCACGCCGAGTTCTATAGCTGTGGGCTGTGGGAGCAACTCAGCCCTTCTTGGAATTTCCTATTCCCTCTGGAATATTCCACTCAAATTCTCACTGTCCTTAATTAATTATGGAATTGATATCATTTTCTATCATCATTTTCTTTTTTGTGAATAAGGCTTTGTTAATGAAACTATCGAAACCATTTTATGCTCATCAAATGCACATAGTAGTTTGAAGAGAAAGAAGAGTGATTATTATCACCTATAAATTATTTTGATATTTTTGCTTGCTCATTGTCTCAAGTGATTCAAAAATCAGAACTAATTTCCAGCACCTGTTCTGAAAATAAATCAGTAGACATCCATTGTTATTGGGCCGGGGCATAAGATATAAAGAGAGCCCAACCCCAAACCCGACCGAGAGAGCTGAAAGGAAAGAGGAAAGAAACACCTGTCATTCCGAGCCACATTTCTCCGTCACCATTTCTGCGTTTTGTTTTAGAAACCCAAAGCCCTCCTCCCCCAACTCTTTCACCGTTTTCTCCCGTCAACTCTCTCTGAAAAAAAAACTAAAGAAATGAATCAAGACAACGCCGACCCCCAGCTCCCCCAAATCAGAATCCACCACCCCAACTCCCCCCGCCACCACTCCTCCCCCTCCGGCGCCACCCCCACCGCTGGCGCCCGCCGCAAGCTCGGCGTCGCCGTCGACCTCTCCGACGAGAGCGCCTATGCAGTCCGCTGGGCCGTCGACCACTACATCCGCCCCGGCGACGCCGTCATCCTCCTCCACGTCAGCCCTACTTCAGTCCTCTTCGGCGCCGATTGGGGCTCCACCGACCTCTCCCTCGCCGCCAACGACGACCTCCTCCTCCACCCTTCCCCCCACGACTCCCCTAGCCACGCCACCAAGCAGAACCTCGAGCACGATTTCGACGCCTTCACCGCCGCCAAGGCCGGCGATATCGCCCGTCCCTTGAAGGAGGCTCAGATTCCCTACAAGATCCACATCGTCAAGGATCACGATATGAAGGAGCGGCTCTGCTTGGAGGTCGAGAGGTTAGGGCTCAGCGCGGTCATCATGGGAAGCCGAGGCTTTGGGGCTGTGAAGCGCGGCAGTGATGGCAAGCTTGGGAGTGTCAGCGATTACTGTGTGCATCACTGTGTTTGTCCTGTTGTGGTTGTGCGTCATCCTGAGGGTAAGGATGATGACAATGCCGGCGGAGCTGGTGCAGCTCCTGCTGCTTTGGTTGCTGTTAAGGAGGATGAGGATGAGGATGAAGAGGCTGCCGAGAAACCACATCTTAAAGGTGAGGCGTTTCTAGACTCATTGGTGGTTTATTTAATTTTCGATTCAAATGCCTTTATTTTAGTTTAGCGTTGGTCTATCTGTGGTGCACTGTTTCATTTGGTAGGTTCCTAATGAGAACTGTAATTTATGAAATTTATAGTGTTTCTTTTGATTTGTTTAATTTTGGATGGAGCTCCTCATCGTTCTTTGCTTGCAATGTAGATTGAACCGTAAATGCTTATTTTAGCTTGTATATTTTCAGAGCAAAGTTGATTAAGCAAATTGTGATCTAGCTAGTGTGAATTAACTCGTGACTATTCTCTGAAAGCATTGTGGAGTTTGTTCAATAAGAAAGCTTTTAATGGATTGACCTTTTTCTTTGCTTGAACATTCCTTCATTGAGATGAAGATGTGCATGGGTTCTAGGAAATGTTGCACGGTTACACATTAGTTTTTGGCATTTGTGATTTTCCAAGAACTTTCTGTTGAATGCAAGTGTTGTGCAAGTAATGCTTATACTAGTTGTGTGGCTAGGTTTTGATAATAGCTGGACTACCTTTTCTCCCATTAGTGTTTTTTCACAAATTTTTGGTCATGTACATTTTTGAATTGAACAGCTTCACGAGGGACCCAAGTATGATTCATGTATCAATACATGGTTAATATCAGAGAATCTTAGCTGTTCGGGTAGGAGTACGATTATCATTTACGTCTATCACCTCATTTACATCCATCACCGCTTCTGGTTTCCTAACTCAAACAGGAAACTTTGTTTTATCGAGTGTATAATGTTGATTGTATACATTGGAAGTTTGGATAAAGCCCTCATCTAAAGTAATGCTCTGAAAGGAAATTAGAATACTTACCATATTTTCTCAAAGTGCTCATTCTCATTGCCTTATCCTTTAGCTTTTCCCTTGAGAACATTTTTTAAGCTACTATTTCATAGCCACTGAAAGAACATAAGGTTCCTATTAAAAAATCATGTTTCAGGGTATCTATGTCAGAATACCAAAGGTAAGATCTGGAAACAATTTTTAATGCAGGACAGAAGCGAGGGTTGGTGAGAGAGAGATTAAGATGGGCTAGAGAGCGTTTAGAGATTAAGGAAACAGATGGTTTTAGAAGAAATAGAGATACTTTAGCTTTAGAAGGAAGAAATAGAATAAGGGAGGTTAGGGGAGAGGATACAAGGCCAAGCCTTCAACAAGACAAAATCTTAATTCATTCCAATCTGCCATTCAGATTACATTAGAAAGCCATTTATAGGCTTCAAATAAAACCCTTAAGACTCCTAGTATACCAAAAGACTAAAGTTACTTATTAATAATAAGACTCTTAATACTAAGACTTAAATAGACATAAAGACACACACTCAAGACTCGTAAAACACTAGACTCACAATTATTCTTATTTATAACTGAAAATAAACTTTGTAATTGAAAATAAAACTGACAAGACCATTAAACTACCAAGTAGACTTTCCTGACCAAAAAGAATTGGGCTTAGCCTTTGGTTTCCAGATAGGATATTTTTGATCCAGCCAACTCATGACTGCGTCATTAATTTTTCGCAAGCAATGTGTTATGAGTTTAGGAAACTGCCATGTTTGCTTGTATTCGTTTCAAATTGCAAAAGTTTTGATTAGATTCGGCTTGTTGTATTAATTATCATATATACATATTTAGTTTCAAAATTGATGAGAAAAAGCTTGTTTCTCAAATCTTTTTATACTGGTGTGTTAAAGTTTCCTTTGCACATATATGATGTTAATGGTTGTTTGTCTTGTGGCAGATGCTTAGGTAGGTCTTCCAAGTAAAAGTTTGATCTTCCCAAGTAAAGGTATGCATTTTTTTGTTCCCGAAAGTCTAATATCAGGATGTTTGGTTGATGATGACTTGATGCTACTGTGGCTTACTTATTTTCCGAATAGATTATATACTAAAATAATCTTGAATCGATACCTCTGAGACAGACTCATGATTACATGAAATTATAGCATCCATACATCCATACCTTTTATCCAATTATATTACTGGAAATTAGAAAACTTACCATATTTTCTCAAAATGCTCATTCTCATTGCCTTATCCTTTAGCTTTTCCCTTGGAACATTTTTGCAGCTACTTTTCATAGCCACTGAAAGAACGCAAGGTTCATATTAAAAAATCATGTTTCAGGGTTCTATGTCTGAATAGCAAAAGTAAGATCTGGAAACAATTTTTCGCAATCAATGTGTTATGAGTTTATGAAACTGCCATGTCTATTTAGATTCGTTTCAAATTGCAAAAGTTTTGATTAGATTCGGCTTGTTGTATTTATTATCATATATACATATTTAGTTTCAAAATTGACGAGAAATAGCTTGTTTCTCAAATCGTTTTGTTCCCGAAAGTCTTATATCAGGCTGTTTGGTTGTTGACGACTTGCTATTGTGGCTTACGTATTTTCCGGATAGATTATATACTTCTATTCTCTTGAATCAATACCTCAGAGACAGACTCATGATCACATGAAATATTAGCATCCATATATCCATACCTTTTATCCAATTATAGCATCCATACATCCATACCTTTTATCCAATTATATTACTTGAAATTTCATCTGCTGTTGGCTTTTTGTTTGACTTGTTCTCCAATTTATGGTGTTTATTGGTTTTTATTTGTTTAGTTGATTTGAATGTGAGAGTACTTTATATTATGCAGTTTGTGTAGATGTCTGAGTCAACTGGGATTGGATTCAACTGGATTAGCTGACATGTAGAGGAGTCAATCCACACTGGTGCTGCTAGGCTGCTCTTTCTCGTCCCGCCTGTCCTCCCAAACTACTTTGTCATCTGCCGTAGTGACTTTGGGAGGATTGGAGTTGGTATTTGTATGGTTAATGAATGAGATTTCTGAAATTCAGTGAAGCGTTTGAAACTCTGTTTGACTACTGTATCTGTGATCTTACTCGTTTTTATATTTCGAGGATGTACTTTGTTATTGCAGGTGATGCACAAATAATCATAATCTACATTGTTATACATGGATTTCTGGACAGACCTTAGTTGCCCCTAATACTATCATCTGATGTTCTTGTGTGAAGTGGATTAGCTTCCAGTACTCTTTTTTACAGTATTTTTTGTGACCACCCACCCTTGTCGTGCGGGAGGGGGCGGGGTGTTTATGACGGACTCAACTTCGGTGACCAGGTCTGGTCACTTGTAGGTGACAAACTCCAATGAGGAACGGACATGTGTGTCCCGTCAAAGAGTTTGATTGGACTTTGAGTATTGGTAATTTGCATTTATATTTAATGATTCTTTTGGCCACATTCCATTTCCTCACAGGTGTTTGTGACCAGACATGGTCACCGATGTTTTTTCCGTTTATGACCGTGATTATTTCGACTTCTTGGAAATAATCAAGTCAAGATGACAATGCTGTTTTATAGTCTGGTCTCATTCACACCTTACTGCCATAGTTAGAGGTTCTGTTACAGAACTCGTGGTCTGTGTTTGTTTTTTTTTTAGTTTTTTTTATTAATAACTCATACGTCTATGGTTTGAATTCGTGACTTCAAACTATAATCAGATGCCGACATAACTTTGATATCATACTGTATAGTCTATATTTGACCAGATACAAAAGCAAGAACGGAAGTTGTACTTGATCTCTCTAAATGAAGAACACATTGTTAATCCAAGTAAAAGGCGTGGAAAGTTTTTGACCACAAAGAGAACTGAACTTCTGTTCATCTGAATGACGGGGTTAACTGATGAATATGTGGTTATGGCTATGGACAACATCAACAATGAAGCTAGTACCTCATCAAAGATTAACGATAACAAAGCTAACTGATAGCAAAAGGTTATACGTATGTGTGTGTTTGGATAATTGAAGTTGAACTGATATATCAATGCTTCACTCATCTCTCCTAAGTTTGCAAATCCTAAGAACCGCGGCGGATGCATGACAACCACCGTGGATCACTTCGTTTTCCATCCTCTGAATGGAGCTCACGATCGCCCTCGCTCTCCACTTCGATTCACCGTCATCATCATTTCCGTCACCATTCCTCTCTTCACCAAGTTTCGGCCGATTCAACGTTCTCAACGACGCCGTCCCATCAAACCCTACCTCTTCCTGCATAGTTAATATGAAACCATTGAAACGTTTAGCGTCTGCATAAAATGTTACAAATTAATCAAAAGAAAAAAGAACGAAAATAAAGATGTTTCATACATCAGAACAATCCAAATATACATTCTCTCGCAATCTCTTCGTCGACACCGAAACCTCGGCTTTACTATCCGAACCACTCGCCGCAAGTGGAAGCTGTGCCGGTGAGTAAGAACAACACGACCATGGTACCACCTGGTTCTCATCCTCTTCTTCTTCTTCTTCTTCTTCTTCTTCTTCTTCTTCTTCATTATTCTCCGCCTCGCTTTCTTGCTCCTGGTTGACCACAACCTTACTCCTCCTTCCCACGCAACTCTCACAGACCGACACCGTCGGCGTCAGCTTGGCTCCGCAACTCGTCCACGGCGTCTTCAACTGGCACACGTGGCAGAGCAGTACTCTCGGATGCTTCGCCACCAGAAAGTTAGCTCCGTGAACTTTCCCGTCGCAGTCCCAGCATAGACTCGCCCGGTCGGCCTCGCAGTACATTCGAGCTCTCACTCCACATAGCTCGCACTCCTTCATCTTCATTCTCCTCTACCTAGCTTGCTAGCTTTCTCCACACCACAATATATAAACACTAGTTTACGAAAACAACCCTGGAGCACCTTACGTGTCAGTGATACTTCCGTCAGTTTGGCACCGGCGACAGAAAATGGAAAAATATCTCTACCGAGTCAGAAAGCGTGGCTTGCTTGTTTACGACTTCGGCGGCAGCCCCGTACCTTTTATACCCTTCTCACACGTCCACGTCCAACCCACCAATAACTCACAGACTTGTCACGTGCCTCTGACTTTCGACTCGCGGTGGCGAGATGCCGTTGGTCACTGACAGCAAAATGAAGGAAATACGCAAAACAGAGGATCGTTAAAACCGCAACTACGAAACTATGAACCTCCGGAGAGCGACACGTGTCTCCCGTTTATGGAGCGGGGAATTGTGTCTGGATTATCTGACTGCGGTTCGAGCACGGTCTTACGAGGAGAGTTTTGGGCCACAAGGGATTTGACGGCCACGTGACTCGCAGGTGGGCTTTCAGAGATGACCGTAGTGGGATCCATCTAATAATAATGAGTAATAAGATTTTAGGTAATATGAATCAAAAGTGTTTAAACTCTTAAGAGACTGTCAAAATCATACCTGAACTTATAAAGTTAGCAAGGTAATACATTCTTAATTTGCTATCAATAAGATACATGTAAGGAATATTTCTTTAAAGAATATTCAAAAATTACCATTTTAACCTTTATTTTAGTGTGTTATATTGTTTTCTTTTAAAAATTGACAGAACATGGTAGGCGTAGGTCTATGAATTTGTTTATCTAGCATATTGAAAATATAAACTCATCCTCTCACTCGAAGGTAAACAATTATTTTTCATCATCAGATAACAAATTTAATAGCTACTCGACTTGATTTGTTAGCTTATGCTAAAATTTCTCCAAAGAATTGCAAGACGAAAAAAGAAAACTAAGAAGATTGATAAAATATAGAGATAATCTTCCTAGAAAAAAAATTACTGGGATATTATCCTCAGAGTTCAGCAAACAATCAAACGAACTGAAGAACAAATTGAAGTTCTACAAGAAGTTTTTGATTACGATCAGACTCCGATGAACGTTTTGAGTCTCGGTTAGATCTGCCATAGCTGGTATCAGAGCCTGCTTAGCTCAAAAACAGGTTATCAAGGCTTATGTCACAAAGTTGGCTTCTTTTGTCTAACAAAAGAGAATCCAAACTAAAAAATTATCAGTCCTTCTGTATTACAAAAAGTACTGATAAGTGACAAAAGTGCTTTCATTCAAGGCATATTCAGAAAGACCAACACTTGATAGAGTACATCTGTAGAGTATTAAACACACTCTACGAAGATCTTGTTTACCTCCAAAGAGAAGTTGGGGTTGAAGAACTTGATCCTTCCAGACCAAGCCTAATTGAATACCTAGATCATCTATCTAGGAGCACGACTTCAGACAATGTTGCATTACAACTTGAGAAATTACATCTCAAGTTCAAGCAATTTGAAGAGATAAGTTCTACACTTGGCAAGATTGAGGCCAAGCTTGATTATCTCAAAGAAAAACAATATCTATTGGATATTGAAAAGAAGTTAGTTTGCACTGAGCATCTCGCCGACAATATTCGTCAGCAAGCAATTGAGATAAAATCTTCTCAAGAATCACTGAAAAAACTTTTAGAAACTCTGATCACCCGATTAGGATGAATCACAGAGTTGAACTAAAAGTAAAACAGGAAGAAGATAAAGCTCTAAGCTTTGTCCTTCCTACAGAAATGGCGCATGATAATGTCAAGGCAATAATCCATCCGCAGAATTACAAGATCGCTTATCTCCAAGAGATGAGTATTAATCTCGAAAATCAATTCCAGGAATTAAACAACATGATAGTAAGACTGCAAACAAGCATAAAAAAATGAAGATACAAGAAGGAGAAGAGATCAATGAAGAACAACTAGCTCAAAATGTAGCTAGCAGAATAATCATACCCCCTTTACCAAAAGGAGAAAGTGAGTTGAAGTTTAGTGAACCTAAACTCCTTACTTGGTCCTCGTCTAAATCTACATCTTTAACCAGAAGAGATGTGAAGATGTTGAGTAGAATACTCAGTAAAAGAAATACTATGTCTGTACAACTGATCAATGCTCAAGAATTCGAGTACAATGAAATTCAATCTAGTATGAGAGAAGCATCGGTTCCTAGATTCAAGCTTAATGAGATCTATAGGAGAAGATCTTTTCTTATGGATTCTCACATGTTCAAGATTCTTGAACTAACAGTTCCTGCCACAAGAGGAGAAACCGATATCAGGTTAATCACTCCAAAAGAAGCAAGTGAAGCATCTCAGAAGAAATATTCTTACATTCATATTGGGGCAGTTCAAGTAGGAATAAAGCTTTTAGCCAGAGATGGTATAGACTGTTCTGTTCTATATGTCCTACACAAGTTGAAAAAATAACAGACTTTAAGAAAAGTTTGTTAGGAACAGCAGAAGCTTCTCTATGCAACCAAGTTGCATATTTTAATGTTTTCCCAAACTTCACCACACATCTCAGAGATGCAGCACACTGTCTAAGATTGAGAATCAACAGATGAAATTTCCATGAATAAAAGAATGATGGAGCTTGCGATAGATTATCGTATGTATTATAAACTAATGAGCTCGAATGTAACCCCAAACACCAGATTTCTCAACAACATTGAGATTACAACATCAATCCTCACCAATCTAAGAAATCATACTAAACAGAAGCATATCACAAAATGACATGAAGTAACATTCCCAAGAGAATGGAATCTGACACCTCCAGCTAGACAGGTAGAAAATACCAATGCTTCTATCTATGAAGACATGAGAGAAAAAATAAGCTTACAATTTCATAGGCATTCATTCGCTAGCTATGAGGAATCTAGTACTTCTGGAACCAAACCAACTTCTTATCTTGAAGAATCTTTCGAGGAAGAAGATGCTAAAAGACCTATGATGATTCTAAAATCAGAAGAGCTGAAGCGAAAATTTGTGAATCTACAGAAGAGCTTGAAAATTTTATGAAAAAGATTTCTGAAGTGCAACCGAGAAAGAACAGAAGGAAGATTCTTCCTTATCAAGCAGCTAAGCAGCTAAGGAAGAACCAGGCGAATCCTCAACAATGAAAACTGAAAATATTCTCCAAGGAAGCACTGTAGTTCAGAACATCATGAACTACCCCACGAAAATCATTCGAGAAAATAAGATTAAACTTTCTAAGGGACATGCTCCTACAGAGAAACCAGGAGAACGAAGTTCTCAGAAATACATCCCTACGGAACCTATATGGGGACAGTCAGTATCTGAAAGAGGAGTTTACCTTGATCTCGACAGGGTAGGAGACAAGAGAAAGATAATAGACAACTGGGTAACTAGCCTAAGGCTAACTCAGGCTTTGGTGCTGTCTAAATATGCCTACGAGGACGCTCATGCATATTACGAATCCACCTTAACTGGCATAGTCTAGAAGTGGTATCAGTCTTTCAAGCGAAGCTCTCAATGGCCTGACTGGGCAACCAAATTAGCTCAAACTAATAATCCTCTAGATTTCGCATGCCCCATCTATGCACAATTTTGTGGAGACGTTACTGGGCATAGTGGGCAGTCTAAAGAAAGAGCTAAAGCAAATACTTAAAAGTTGAGTATCTGCAACATGAGATACTTGGAAGAGTATACTAATGAGTTTTAAAATTACTACTGTATCATTGGAGACCTAGATAATGAAGATCTGGTCAGAACCTATTATAGGAAGTTACTGGAACCATGGAACAATGAAGTAGCACAATCTTTGGAAGAAAATCCTTTGCTGTTTTTTACGGTAGGAGGAATTGCTGAAAGAGTCAGGGATCTATGAGAAAGCAATGTGTTGAAAACAGAAAATCCAAAACTACAAAGAATGAACTCAGAGGAGTGGAAAATATGTGTCCCAAGATATTGGAGACACCAATGCAGTGGGGATGTCACACAGAGAAAAAAATACAAGAAAAGGTTATCCAATAACAAGCAGAGGAAAAATTTTGCTTTTAAAAAGAAGTATAAATTTATAAAAAAACTCATTAAAAAAGAGCTCTGCAGGAGAAAGATCTCCTCCTAGGAAGAGATTTTTTTAAAATAAAAAGAACCAATTCTTCGAATTCCTTTCGAGAAGGGAAGAAGTGTAGATGTTATGCAAAGCTGAAGGACATTATGCAAACTAATGTCTTAAAAAGGACAAGAGATCTGCGAAGGTTCTAATTGAAGAATATGATGAAGTGACGTTATCATGACCAGGTTTGGCTTCCTTGCGTCCAACGTTACCAAACAATTTTTCGTCAGAACTGGTCATTTATGGGAACCTGCAAAACCAATCTGGCACAATTGAACAAAGATCAAGTGAGCATTTGTCAAAAACTTAGATAGAATTCGAAAAACTTAGCATAAAAATTTCGGCAACATCATGTCATGGCATAAGTTTAGAATTCAATAACATGTAAGCACAAAAGTGTCGGCAACCTAGTAAAGTTGCTAGTTGATTTTATTACTCCTAACTTTCACGGTACGTGGAGCAGGGAAGACCACTGTGCAATGAGCTTGTGCAGCTCAAGGTAGTGTTTTGCTTCGTCCGATATACCATGAAAATCAAGACCAATTTCGACATTGAAGTTATAATGCCTATATGCCAAGTTGCTTTCTAAAATCTAAAGCAAGGTGATGCTACGACCCGAGCTTTTGATTAGGTCGAGCGGATTCCGTGATTTCAAAAGGCAAGTGTCAATGTCACGGGGGGCGAACCCCCTACAGGAACCAGGCAGGACTCGTTTTATGATCAAGGAGGCGAACCCCTATCGACCCCTTCACCGAGAAGAATGGTCAGTCATGATCTTGAGATCCAATTGAACAAACCTGAATTTCATATCTATGACAGAACGGTCCCTTACTCAGTTAGGAACAAACTCGGATCTCTAGATCAGTCACCTTATTTTTTTTATATAAATTACGGAAAATATTAAAAATTGGAAGAAAATTTCGACATAAATTAAAAATTTTTTGAAAAAGTTGAAAAACACACAAATAAAAATAAGAAAGTTGAAAAACACACAAATAAAAATATGTTACTATGTAACCTCTACCCACACTTAGAAAATTACATTGTCCTCAATGTAAACACAAAATAATGTCATAATGTCCTAAGCATGCGCCTAAGTCACATAATAAACACATAAAAAATAAAAACACAATTAATCCTAAAAATTAAATTCGGCACAAAAGATTAATTGAAAACGAAACCGAAACAAGTGAAGAAGAAAGATTGAATATGCAAACTCTCGTCGATGGCTCCTTCACTGCGACGGTTGAAATGAGTTGCCTCTCATGCAGCGCTTAATGTTTATAGTCTATCAGCCTAGACTTCTTCTCCCTTTCTGATGGCGTTATTGATGCTCTTGTGACGACGGTGGTTCATTCACAAGTTGCTCATCCTTTTCTCGTCTTTGTTGCTTTGTCAACGTTGATGACATAATAACTGGTAGATTGTCATCTTCTCCAAGAAATATGTACTTCAAATGTTTGGGGAGAGCTTTTAGCTCTACCTTAGAGGCCTGTTTCACAGATGGTAACAACGTATTAGTAGAAATTGGAATTGACAAAGGAGAATACCTTTCATAGATTGGTTGTGACTCAAGCTCCTTCATAACTTCAAGTATGGATGGCTCCAAATCATTCAAAGCCTCCTCATTCCGTTCTCCAAACTTGTCAAAACCGACCCCTCGCTCTATGGTTAATTGCTATGCTTGATGGGTGGTCATTGCACACGGTGCAACACCACCATATCTCCATTCACTGCCGAATCCTTCCCCATATGCTTCGGCATTGTTGCTTTCTTCATTGTTGAGTTCGGCACTAGGGTGCTTCATGGCATCGAAAATGTTGAATTTGATGATCTCACCATCGAACTCCTTTGTCAGATTACCTCCAGCAACGTCGATATTCGTTCTTGCATTTCTCATGAAGGGTCTTCCCAACAATAACTGTGTCGACTCAGAAATTGTCTCCTCCATTTCCAGCACATAAAAGTCAGCAGGGAATATAAGCTGGTTGACTTGTACAAGAACGTCTTCCACATACCCCTAAGGGTACTTGTTTGAACGATCCGCCAATTGGATCACAACATTGTCATGCTTCAACGGGCCAAGATCTAGAGTCTCATAAACTGTGTAGGGCATGACATTGATTGAAGCCCCTAGACCAAGCATCACATTTTCGAACCTTGTAGAGCCAATGACACATGGGATCGAAAAACTTCCCGGATCCTTTAGCTTAGATAGCATTTGTCAAAAACTTAGATAGAATTCGAAAAACTTAGCATAAAAATTTCGGCAACATCATGTCATGGCATAAGTTTAGAATTCAATGACATGTAAGCACAAAAGTGTCGGCAACCTAGTAAAGTTGCTAGTTGATTTTATTACTCCTAACTTTCACGGTACTTGGAGCAGGGAAGACCACTGTGCAATGAGCTTGTGCAGCTCAAGGTAGTGTTTTGCTTCGTTCGATATACCATGAAAATCAAGACCAATTTCGACATTGAAGTTATAATGCCTATATGCCAAGTTGCTTTCTAAAATCTAAAGCAAGGTGATGCTACGACCCGAGCTTTTGATTAGGTCGAGCAGATTCCGTGATTTCAGAAGGCAAGTGTCAATGTCACGGGGGGCGAACCCCCTACAGGAACCAGGCAGGACTCGTTTTATGATCAAGGAGGCGAACCCCTATCGACCCCTTCACCGAGAAGAATTGTCAGTCATGATCTTGAGATCCAATTGAACAAACCTGAATTCCATATCTATGACAGAACGGTCCCTTACTCAGCTAGGAACAAACTCGGATCCCTAGATCAATCACCTTATGTTAATCAAAGCCGCCCTCAACCTCATGAAATCCGCAAATAACATGAAGGGTTTAGGCTAAGATTAACAAAAGTGGCTCCACCTGACATGTTTTACTTTAGAAATCACAAAACATCATAACATATAAAAACCATAACTTCAATTTTTCCTAAATATTTACTAAAGTGTCGGCAAGAATACACATATAACAAAATATTTTGATACAAACATATTATACACAAAATCGGCATATATATAAGAGAAAAAGAATCGTTAGTCACAAAAATAAGGTTAATTCACAAACATATATGACAAGGCCATAGTTAAACAACCTGCAATTTAAAACCCTATCGTGTAGTATTAGTAAGTAGGGATCGTTCTAGCCGGGGACACTAGGGAAGGACTTATATTCTGCAAAAACAAATCGTTAGTAATATTCACACATTTTATACAAAATACACACATACATAGCATATACAATTATCTGTCACATAATATACAAGTATACACAAATGCAAAAGTATAAACATATTTACGATTTTAAATGGGGGATTTATAAGGTGGTTCAAAACATAAAGAAAAGAAGTAAAATATTTACATACATCGGTCAATCAATACTCAAGCATAAAATATGGCAAACACCGATTAGAAAACACATGAGTTTTATGACAGATTAAGTTACTACGTTTATGTTATCATAGATGCAAATTAATTCCAACTTTTATGACTTCTCAAGTAACTTAGAACTTACGACGCGCATCATCCTAAGTTTATGTGTCATCTTGTTCAATGCTTACGACGCGCATCACATTAACACAAAACACACTTACCGTTCATGAGTCGTTGGAGACATGATCTTAGGTATGTCGTCACTCATCCTATTAGCATGTAAATCACTTACCCTAGCAACCCTATGCAGCAACTACAATTGAGAACCCGACGCGGTGAACTCAACCCTAGATTACTACGGCAGATTAAACTCCCCCCTTAGAAACATCCAGGCCTAGACTATCTTCAGGTTCGATTACGTGATCAGGTAAGCAATAAATCAATTCAACATCTACTAAACACAAACATAAACAACTTAAACTAAATCATAATCCTAACATGCAATCTAAATCGTTACACAACAAACATATTCATATGCAAATCACAAAGAAGAGTTCATAAACATGCTTATTATGCAAAACCGAAAACCAAATCGCATATATATCATAACAAACTGTTTTACACAGAAAATACATACACAAACCATGAAGAATTTCATGCTTAACCTACCTATAAGGTTCGGCAAAGATGAAGGGTGATTCGGCGGAAGGATGGCAGTTGGCAGCAAGGATTGGCGGCGGCGGCAGCTTTGTGTTTTTCTGTGTTTGAGGGTTTTTGGGTAGAGTTTGGCTATACTATGTTTTGAGCAATTGAAAGACACTTTTTCTACTGTGTTACATGTGTATTTATAGAGACAAAACCCTAAAGAAACCTAATGAAAATCGGCAGCCCCTTGTGTTCCAAACCGGGTAGGTTTCTCTTCTTTCCTTGTTGGATTTGTCTTCCTTCTCTTTAATTTGCTGACTTGGAAAATAGTTTAAAAACTTCTTTTTCTGAATTCATGGACTCTTCTTCATGTGTGTGGATCGGCATTGGGCTCTCTTTCATGCTCATGGACTCCTAGGACAGCCGAAAGGCTTCCATAATCTCGGTAGAACAAGTTATCCTGTTTTGACCGGGATAACTTTCGTAGTTGTTATTTTCGGCTTCTCCTTGGTGATTTCTTCGATTCTTCTTCTAAAAAACTTCCCATATCATCATTAAGCTCTTCATCAATCATTTGGCATGCTTGGGAAGGATTTTGGTGAAGAAACACACTCACACATTTGGACAGAAGTTTCAGCATGATCTGCCCTGTTTCCAGCAGACTGACCTCCGGCCATTGTTTCCGGCATAACTCCTTCCTCAGAACTTGGATTTCTGCGATTCCAACAGATTTAGAAACTAGACATCCACAGCTTTCCATCCATATATGGCACGTTTCCTAGTTCCTCCTGGATCGTCCTAGGGAAATCTTTGAAGTTGAGTTATGGTTTCTGGAAATCCTCTGTTTTTGTTCCGAATTCATGCTTTTGGCCTCTTGTCTTTCCATGCTTCTTTTGCTACCTTCCATAAGTCCGATCCTCACGATTCTTGTTTCGTTATGTCCATATACATGTCACCTACACATTCAAAAGATATAATCAAGTGGTGACAATGTATTGGTTTACAGAAACTTAAGAAAAACATCACGAACACTTCCAACTTCAGCTTTTAACGATATTGCACATACTTTATCTATTTTACACATGTTTTAGCCAATGTTCTACAAATAATCCCTTATGCTAAATAACTACTAATACTAACCTAATAATGGATAAACAAAGCATAAATGAGGGTAAAAACATATTAAGAACGTAGCATAAAATGCTCCTATCAATATACATATACAAAACAAAAATCCTTTTTAGCATCCCCGGCAACGGCGCCAAAAATTGACGTGTCATTAGTTGACCTGCAATTTAAAACCCTATCGTGTAGTATGTGTAAGTAGAGATCGTTCTAATCGGGGACACTAGGGAAGGATTTATATTCTGCAAAACAAATCGTTAGTACTTTCAAAAGACTACAAGTATAAACATATATACAAAATATTATGGGGGATTTATATGGTGTAGTTCGAAACATATACAGAAAATAAATACACTTATTTACAAAACATGGTCAATCAATACTCAAGCATAAAACAACATAGCACCGTGAAGAAAGACATGTCACAAATTTCGCAAGTTTAAGAGGTTGTATTTACGTTTTCACAACTTGTAATTAATTCCAACTATTTAGACTTCTCATGTAAACTTAGTGCCTACAATCGCCTGACACTAAGTTTGTATATGTGTCATCCTGTTCAATGCCTACAATCGCCTGACATTAAGACAGAATACACTGATCGAACTAGAGTCATTGGAAACATGGTCCTAGGTATGGCGTCACTCATCCTATTCATCATGCAAATCTCTCACCCTAGCAACCCTTGGTAGTGACTAAGAATCAAGACCTACAATCGCCTGATCTCAACCCTTAGAACACTACGACATATGAAACTCCCCCCTAATAGCTAACTTGTCCGGATTCAAGCTAACCTAGAGTTCGATTACGTGTACATGTGAGGATTAATCAATTCAAGTTATTAATTACGCGAACACAAACAACTTAATCTAAATCGTCATCCTAACATGCAATTCTACACGTTACAATTATAAACACAATCTAATACGGGTGTATCCTTTAGCTTTTAGGAATTAGGATTCCTTCTCCTTTATGGGAGAGGAATAGTTGTCTAACTAGGACAATGTATAGTTTTCTAGTTAGATAAGGATTTATAGGGTTTGTGACTCTATAAATAGAGATGCCTAGCATTAGTTCTAGCATCGAATTATAGTGTTATTGTAGCAAAGAAGTAGACATCAGAGATTGTAGCCTTTAAGCACAATAATAAGAGAAGAACAATTTCTTCGACCAATACCCGTGTTCGTGTTGTTTTCGTTTTCGCAGTTAACAACTTAGCCGTGATTCGTATCAAGTTGGCATCAGAGCCTAGCCGTATCTGTGGGAGTCTGTGGTGCATGGTCCTGACTCGCTCACTGTACAAAAAGCTAGGGAAAACTCTTGTGTCTTTAGAAAATACTACAAGGCCGAGGGTAAAGATGGTGGACGGTAAAACTGATCCCGAAGAGAGATTTGCAGCATTGGAGAAGCAGGTGTCTGCATCGAATTCAGCCATAGCGGATCTCACCAACCTCGTCAAGGAGTTGCTTTCAAGAGAGCCGACGAAGAAGCAAGAAAGCACTTCGGATTCGGACGAAGAGAAAGAAAAATCCGACGAGGATGATGATGATACTGAGAGGAAGGATTCGCAGCATTCTCGCAAGCCGGCGCAAGAAGAAGGGAGTTCTTTTCGTAGCTTGAAGATTGACTTCAAGATTGAAGTTCCGATGTACGATGGTAGCGTCAATGTGGACAAGCTCGACGACTGGCTTGAGCGGCTTGACATATATTTCACGTTTCATCGGTTTACATCGAAGGAAAAGATCACCTGTGCGACTTTGAAACTGTCCTCTCAGGCATTGACTTGGTGGAAGTCTTACCGAAGGAATCATGGTGAGGAGGTAGTGTCGTGGAAGCAGTTCAAGGAATTGCTTAAAAAACAGTTCTATCCAATCGGATTTCTGGAAGAACGATGACTCAAGTGGTACAACCTGCGCCAGAAGACCAACCAGTCCGTGCAAGAATACACGACCGAATTCCAGAATCAAGCTCTGGTTCTGGATATCTCCTTAGTGGAGTATGCGACGTTTATGAAGTATGTAGCCGGACTACATGAATACCTTCAGAAAGAGTTAAAACTGTTTACAGTACAAACAGTTACTGAAGCTAGTGTGAAGGCCATCGCCATTGAATGGAAGCTCAAGAAGGGCGACACCAAAGGAGATGGAAAACAGCTTGGGGGAAAGTCAGTCTATGCCAAGAAAGAGGAACAGAAGAAAGGTGAAGCGGGGAGTCAAACCTGTGTGCATTGCAAGGGAGGTCATTCGTCAAATAAATGCTGGGTAAAATTTCCACACTTGAAACCGAGAGTTTTACGGCGCATCAGAAAGTGAAATAGAAAATACTTCAG
Organism: Comarum palustre; assembly: GCA_951800085.1. Classification (NCBI taxonomy): domain Eukaryota; kingdom Viridiplantae; phylum Streptophyta; class Magnoliopsida; order Rosales; family Rosaceae; genus Comarum; species Comarum palustre. The sequence continues at coordinate 12,379,413 of OX637587.1, read as the reverse complement.
AAAGTTTTGAAGAAGAAGAGGGATCTCGTTCTATGTTTGTATTAAAAGTCTTAAATTGGAAGGAAGAGGCTACTAAGATTATCAGTAACTTCCACCTCAATCCAGAAAGATTTACATGTGATCACTGCAATTGCGATGATAGTAATTCAATTCCCATGTACTGTAAAAGTACAGGTGAAACTTATCATCAAAAATGTTTCATTGCAGAATTATGAAGAAAAACCAAAGACAATGAAGCTCACATCCTAGTCGAACAAGAATATAAAGAGTTCTACGAAGCCAATGAGCAACAATGACATAACTTGGAAGAAGATTTGAAAAGAATGAAGTTAGTAACTTCATTAAGTCAGCACAAGGAATTAAAAGAGTCTTTTGATTCTATCAATGGGTTTACAAGAAGGCAAGAAGAAGGCATTATCACAGAACCTATTATACAACAGGTTAAGCCTTTTGATCCCATCAACAAGCCCGATGAAAGAAAAATCAATCCTTTCATCGAATTGCCTAGCAAAACTGCAGAAAGCAAAGAACAAGTAAAGCATGTTTAGACAAGCAGATTCAACAATTACATCACTATAGGATTGAAATTTCCCAGATATAGGAAATACCATCTACATGCCTTTGTAGATAGTGGATCAGGGTATTCTCTTGCCAAGAGATATGTCATCCCTAAAGAATATTGGGAAAAGACACCAAGATCTATTACTGGAATAGCCATAGGAGAAAATGAAATAATCATGGATACTATGGCTCGTAACATTAAAGTTTCCTTAGGCGGAGGAACTTTTGTCATAAAAATCATCTGGCAATGTGAAAGTCAAGGAGCAGACGTGTTAATTGGAAATAACTTCCTTCTTCAACAGACGATAGTTCAAAATCCACAAATGATTGGTTTTGAAAAGAATAACAAATTCTTTTGGGAATCTCGTCTTAACAACACTGTAAGCGTTACAGGACTGGGATTTACAGACTAATATCAGAGATCGTCAGCGAAAAGTGATGATTATAAGCTAGTTTTAGAACCAGTTCTGCTACTGAAAGACCATTTGAAGGGTCACAGTGAAATATTGGTAAATGAAAGGATGAATTCAAAAGATTCTAAGGAAGAGTATGAATCCTCTTTAGATGAGTCTGATTCAGATTCATTAAAACAAGAAAGCTCAGACGGAGAAGAAGAATTTATCAAAGAGCATAACCTAAAGGTTTATGCTAACAAAATCGAGCAGAAGAAAGTGCCAACTATTGCAGAAATAGAAAACTTGCTGAAACCAGTAATCAGTGAAGATCCTCAGTTGTACTGGGAAGGAGATCCAGTATACTGTCAGCTCAAAATGCATGATGCAAATACTATTTGTCATGTTAAAGCAATCCCTCATTACAGGGAAGATGACAGAAAAGAGATGGAAAACCAAATTCAAGAGTTGCTCGAAAAGAAGTTGATCAGACCTTCCAATAGTCCTCATCATGCTTCAGCCTTTTTGGTAAGAAATCATGTAGAACAAGTAAGAGGAAAGACTAGAATGATAATTGACTACAGAGATGTAAACAAAAAGACGGTCAAAGACGGTTACCATATAACCCAAGTAAGAGTGCTTATCAATCTACTTAAAGGAGCAAAGATCTTCTCAAAGTTTGATGCAAAATCAGGATTTTGGAAAGTCAAGATGCATCTAGACTCCATTGCTTTAACAACATTTGGAACATCTCAAGGGTACTATAAATGGCTGGTTATGTCATTTGGCCTCAAACAGGTCCCGTCTATTTTTCAAAGGAAAATAGATAATATTTTCAAACCATACTCAAATTTCTGTATAGTTTATATAGATGATATTCTTGTCTTCTCACGAACTATGAACGAACATCTGAAGCATCTTGAACAAGTATGAAAGTTGATTGTCTAGAAAGGAATCATCCTTGGACAAAAAAAGATTCACCTCATAAGAGAAGAAATCGATTTCTTAGGCATTCATGTTAAAGATGGAGAGATTCGTCTCCAGGATCTTATTGCCAAAAAAATCAGTCTGTTTCCAGATCATATTCCTGATGTAAAGTCTTTGCAAAGATTTTTAGGAGTTGTCAACTTTGCGAGAGATTTTATTCCTCAAGTTAGTGGTCTTACTGCTCTACTTTCTCCAAAGAAAAGCTCCAAAAAGAAATGGTCATTCACAGAGGACGACAGTAATACTGTCAGAAAAATCAAAGAGCTAACCAAACACCTGCCTCCTTTACAGCTACCTGAAGAAGGAGATTCGATTATTTTGCAGACTGATGCAAATGATTATAACTAGGCAGGAGTTGTCTTGACTATTACCCCAAATACAAATCATGTAAAGATTTGTAAATTTCTCTCAGGAAAGTTTAACGCAGCAGAGTTAAACTATTCTACTGAAGACAAAGAAGTTCTTGCTCTTATTAAGAGTATAAAGGGAGCTGAGGCCTTTTTGGGAAACAAATTTGTAGTAAGGACAGATAATAAAAGAGTAAAAAACTTCAAAAACTAAAAATTAACTGATGATGCAAATAGAGGAAGAGTGCTGAGATGACAAATGTTTTTATCTCAGTATGAATATGATGTTGAAATGGTTGCAGGTAACAAGAATTTCCTACCAGACGCCCTTACAAGAGAAATGACAATGTTTCAAAAAGATGACAGGAATGAAGGACGTAACCCAAGAAAAAATAAACCAGAATCAAGAGAGAAAAATCATTGAGAAAGATAAAAGAGCTGTGATAAGACTGTAGGTCCTCTCCATGACGGACCGGGTTATCAATTCATTGTATCTTATGGAGCAGCTGAAACAAGTCAAACAACAGGTCATGACAGGTTAAATCCAGCTGATTGGGATAAGAGCTCAGACCTCTCCTTGAAAGATGAAAGTCAGTTCGCGAAATCAGGTGAAGAAGAAGAAAAGCTCGCTCAGGAGTATTTGTTGTATCTAAAGGATACAACCACAACTGACCGGTCTCAAGGTATAAGACCGGCTAGCCCATCTCAAACGGCAGGCGGTAAAAGTATACCAAGTCCGTTAATGGCTGATGCTTTGCCAAAAAGCAGAATTGCCCCTTTTAGGGGAAACATATCGCATGCGGTTACATAAAAGAAAACCGTTCATGGTCAGTCTTTGAAGATTTTTAAAGAACCAGTTTTCTAAACAAAAAGGTTATTAGCATTCAAGCAAAAGATTATTATGGACAATATTCTTTATGCATTCCATGAAGAAAATGAAGATCATTTGCTTGGAACCCTTGAAGTACATACAGAAGAATTTCATGGAATCCATGCAAAAGAGAAGGAAAAGTCTAAGGTGGTATACCTAGAAATCTAGAAAGTGCTAAGATCCTTATGACAACAATGAAGAGGTCTGAATGGTTCAAATTCCATAAGCATCTGGGAAATGGAAAAATGCTTCCATCGACTTTGTCTGCTGTTTTCGGCCCATATTATGGGAGATACCTGGTTAATGTCCAAGCTGAACATCCTTAGAAACAAAAACTATGGTAACTAGAGAATGATTTTGTGCATAATCTTTAGACAAAATCTAATAAAGATTTAGAGGGATTCCCCGAATTGATAGTTCAAGCTGTCAAGAACATTAGGCCAGATGGATGTATCCTGAGATTAAAGTTCATATCAACTCCATCAGAATGGATAATGCTGAAAGAACAAATGAACTATATCTCTCCTTATCATTATGTCAGGATAATTCAATGTCTGATTAAAGGAGCAAGCAGGATGAGTGGAAATGGCAGTCCTAATCAGAGCATTCCATGGATGAAAGCCATGACAATCATGTGTATCAAAATCATGGTGCGAAGAGATTACGAGTTAAGCCTTCTGGCAAGTGGAGAAAAAATAATGGTTTCCTGCTACAATCATTCTCCACCTGTGAATTGTGATTGTTTCTCAGCCATTATGAGAAACAAAGTAGACTGCACCTTAGCTACTACAAAATGGCTGGAAAAAGTGGAAAAAGAAAAAGGATATAGGATTCCTTATCTTTTTCCTTATGATTCAGACTTAGACAGTGAAGAAAAAGAATCAGAAGAACAAGAGGGTCAAAATTCATTGGCTGATTATGATTGCACTGATGAAGAATACTACAATACAGTAAACATGATGGAGAAATGAGTGATAGCCGACGCATCACGACAAAAGACTTTTCTTTTGTTAAAGTTAGTGCGCTCACATGATAGAGAAAGGAACGGTGGCTGACGCATCACGACAAAAAACTTTTCTTTTGTTAAAGTTTGTGCGTTTTTCTTTGCTGCCGACGCATAAAAACAAAGAACTTTACTTTTGCTAAAGTAAAGCTTGATTCCTCTTGTCCCCCACTTTCTTTTAGCTGTGTTTAATTCAGGTTTGAAGTCCGAGTGTTATATAAGGAGCTTCAAGCTTCCGAGAGAAGACATCAAAAAAAACACCTGGAATAGAAGTTGGAAACACACTCAATCTTCATCTCGAAGTCAGAAAGTCAGAATAGTAGTGTGTGTAAACAGTGTCTCTAGTATAAGAATGTGAGTGTAAGTACTGTGTGAAGATTTCAGTCTATAATCATTCGGTGTGATGCGCTTTACAAGTAAGTATCTTGTGCTTGTAATTATAATTATGAGTATAGCTGTTTACCCAAGAGCGCGGCTCTGGGTTCTGTATTTGTAGTTATGTTATGTTAAATAAATTCTAGCGTGTGCTCATAATTCAGTCACAAAAAATATTTTTGTTTTAGAATTATTTTAATTTAAGTTGTTAATTTGAATTTTGTATTTAAGATATTTTTGCACACTAAAATCTATAAATCTTTCAATTTAAGACCGCAGTGATTCCGCCAGTATAGTAACCATGTAGACAAGAAGTCGTTAGGTGAAGTTTTGGCATGTTGAAGGCTAGTTCTTAAATTAAAAGGTGAATATGTTTTAGGTTGTAAAATATCCTAAATACAAGCATTTTTTTTACAAATTTACCCCAACAGGTATGTTATTGATACTAAAAGAAAAGTCTGGGTACTACATTATGCACTTTGCAAGTTCAGGTACTACATTCACAGTCCTTCAAGAAATCAGACATTGTTGGTGCTAATCCCAATGAGTTATAAAGAGAAACGCTTTTCGCGCTTCTAATTAATTACTAACTTTGATTTTGATAATTATTTATATTTTGCTAATTTTAAATATTATATGTAATTATTTATTAATTAAATATTTTAAAAAAGTAAATCGCCTAATCCTCGTCTAGTCCCCGCCTAGACTGTCCAGGCACTACGCTTTGCATCGCTGTTAACCTAACGCCTAGCGCCTTTTAGACCATTTCTAAAGGGTGAGATTATGACAATTGAAACGTCAGAGTGTTTCAAAATTTGAATTAGCGAGACGTACGCGATTAGACATTTTCGCTTGACTGTTGCGAATTGGGCCTCGCTCAAGGCCTAGGGGTAATGTTTAAGCCCAATTTAATATTGGGTCTGGAACTAATTAATTAATATTTTCGAGCAGCATTTGGGCCAATACTAGCTGCCTAAAAATAAACCATTTTAGGTTTCGGCCTGAAGTAATAGGAGCAGTCGAGATAATGTCCTACGTGGACAATGTCGTTTCACGTGTATGCACAGGGCTCTAGCGAATAAGTCCGCATCGAAGACTAGAAGGTTTTTGATAAGCGAAAGGTCAGTACTAGTGACCTATATGAATTCTGCTTGTGACAGAAACTGCGTCATTTCAGTCTCTTGGTTACCAAGTAAAATGAATCATCGTGCAACTATAATGGTAAAAACCTATTTGGATTGGTTATTTTGCATCCTTATCAGATTATTATTCGAGTCAGTATATAAGAGGGCTCGAGGATCAGACTAAACACACAATCATTCAACAACAAACATAAATACAACAACTCAACATCTTCGAAACTACAATCGGACGCTAAAGCCTCACGCCTTAGCAAGATCCAATCGGTTCCCGGGAACCACTTTCGGTGCGCAGCTCAAGTTCTAAGAGGCGTTTTGTTCCCCTTCCTAATGAAAGTTATGCTCGCCTAACTCGAGTATCGATAAAGAAATAGGATTACTCATAAATTATTCTTTCTGAGGTGATGCTTGAAACCCATCAATCAAGCTTGACGCGAAGTCTAGGTGGTGTGCTCCCCTTCCTTTTGCACATTCTCTTAAGCATCTGTGCGGTGGCACGCATGCGCTTTCGTTAATTTTAGTGTAATTTACTTTCTACACTTTAATTTTTGGATTTATACTATCTTCACTGTACTGGAAACGAGACCTGTAACACCCCGTCCCGAAATTAACATTTTTACTGGGATTAGGCGAGTTACAGAGAATGGTAACCGCACTGTTAATTTTCCCCGAATTATTATCGAGATATTCTCAGTTTTGGGGAAAAATAGAATTAATGTCCCGAGGGATAGATTATGTTATTATGAGATCCCCGGTATGTCCGGAAGATTTTCCGGAGCTACGAGTTGTTAGTTACGAATTTATCGAATTTACGGAAGTAACAAATGATAAGTTACTTTACCGTAGAAAAAGATAACTTTGCGATAAGTCGGGAATTCGTGGAACTTTTCTTCGGGAAAGATGTAGAGGACGTTAATACGAACTCGTGGGTATGTCCTATGAATTAATCGTAGTTCGTATGTGAAAGTTATGCGGAATAAAGTGTCGTTACCGTGCGGTAAAAGTAAATAGAAAAATATCTTTTTACTATTCATAGTAACTATTTATTGGTAGATCTGGACCATTGGATTTGTGAAATCAAATCTGGGCCGCCGGTTTAATTATATATATGTGTGTGTTGACCGGTGGAGGGGGATTTCCCCCGTTCGCACTCTCTCTCTCACTCTGGTCTTTCTCTCTCCCTCCCCCGATCGCTCTTCTCCCTCTCCGAAGCCCTGGATCTCAACGCCGTCACTGAGGGAGCACCGCCACCATCAGTTCCAGTCTCGCCTCATGCTCCCTCACTCCTCTACCCTCTGTGCGCCACACGACTGGCAGGGCAGCGTGACCCCGGAGTTTGTTGGACTTCGTCAAGCCACTACAGGGGTCATGGAGGTGCGGCAGAATGTGGGGGCAACAAGGTGTGGTGGCTACCCCATGGAGGCCGATAGAGATCGAGCTGCAGTTGGGAGGTTTTTACCGGAAGCTCGAGGGTTTCCAGGACGGGATCCGTGTGGTAATCCCTCCCTCTTCTCTATGTTTTTCTCTATGGTATTGTTAGTATGTGATTGTGGATGTTGTTGACCAATTAAGATTATTTGGTGGCCGGAAAATAGGGTAGGAACCGGTCGGTAGGCCGACCGGGATAGTTTTGGTGAGGAAGGGTAAATTTCTAGATTTTTACCACGGTAGATCTAGAAATTTACCAGTTACTGTGGTTGTAAAATACCAACACTGCCCCTGACAGCTTTTAGTATTTACAGGGGTGCCATCGTGGTTAAATCCCAGTAATACCCCTGGTAGGTTGAGGTTATTACCGGACTGCCACTAGAGCTGGAATTCCAATACTACCCCTAGCTGTTTTGTATATTTACAGGGGCTGCCACTAAGGCTGAATTTCCTAAAAGACCCCTAGTAGTTCAGATTAATTACGAAACTGCCAATAAGGCTAGAATGTCCAAGTTGCCCCTGACAGTGTTAGGCTAATTACAGGAATGCCATTGAGGTGGTAATTCCGTAAATACCCTTGGTAATTATAGTTATTTTCAGGGATGCCAAGTAGGAGGAAATATCTTAAACGCCCATGGTTTGGTTTATTTACGTGGATGCCACTATGTCTTATATTTATAGTTATACGTGATGGTTGTTTATAATCGTGTGATTGCCGTTATTATCTGTCTTGTCGTGTATGGATGTTATTGTTATGAATGATAGAATGTTAGGTTTAATCCCGAGGATTTGTTGGTCGGTGGATACCTTAGCGGAGAGGTTAAACTCCGGTTACGCATTAGATGTTTGATATCCATACTAATAAATCGACCGATAATTAGAAAAGCGGGATTCTGCCCGGCTAGGGTGAATCTTATACCAGAGCTACGTGTGGCTTGATCCCTGAGGACAGGGTACGTAGGCAGCCTGACTGAGATTCAGGTGCAGTCACAACTATTATTAGAACCCCTAGGTTCTTTAATTGGCATATTGAGATCCAAATGTAGGAATCATAATAACCTCCGATTCGAGGGTTATTCCGGTACTGTTTGGACTGTTTGAATAGGGTTATCCTGGCTCAAGGGGGATTTTGAGTAAATCTCACTTGAGTTGGGTCCCGCACGTCTTAACCCAGGGTTAGGGAGGTAATCTTGGGTCGGGGCGTGTCAATGGTATCAGAGCCTAGGTTCAAACCTCGGACCAAAAGATTGCGAGAATTAAATAAATTCTTTCTTTGAGTTATGTTGTTGGGGGTTTGGACAGAGGCAGAGGTTTGGGTATTTCTGCCTCGGATCAATTTTGAAGGTAACTACTGTTACCTAGAGCTCCTGTGTGAGTGTTCTTGATCATTGTGTAATTGCAGTATTGTTGGTGTTGTTGTTTGCTTGTTGTCGGAACTTGGTAGATCAGAGGAAACGGGGAGATTATGGCGAAATTCCGGCAAGACATCGGAATCCGACGAAGATTCCGGTGATGCAGTTGAACTGGCAGAATGCCGAAGAGGTAGAAACCGAATCTCATTTGAGTCGAAAAGTGTCAGTTGAATCGTAATCGGGATATTTACGGAAAAGTGAACGTAAGTAGGAAGTTTCTATTTTAGGAAACTTCCCATTTTAAGGAAGACTTACTAATTTAGGAAACTTTCCATTTTGGGAAACTTTTCCTTTTGGAAGGTTTCTATTTTTGGAGAAGATGTTAAATCGGGTTGAAAAGGTTAAAGAAAATGTAGAATTCAAGTTAAAGGTTTTGAAGATAATTAGTGAAATATGGGAACTATATTATGATGACCACTCTAGTGGTTGGGGGAGATGTTGACTCCTATTGACGGTATTGTCAAGTGGATCGTGGAAAAGCAATCGGATAATTTTGTTATCGACGCATCGACTCACATTTAGTAAGAGAAAATACTTACGCTAATGTGGCGTAAACAGGAACCAAACTTCGAGTCGATAATCGGAAATAAGTGTAAAGTTTGAAAAGTGATAAAGGAAGTTCGGAAACTGAGTCGGACTTCCGGTAAATTGAGATTAAGAGTCGATAACCAGGAAAGAAAGTTAAAAAGGAACTTGGTCAACATGTGGTCAAATAGGAGTTCCTGGTCAAACTAGGAAAAGACCAAGTCAACGATGAAATGACTAATGTATTGGGTTGTTTGTACAGTCTCTGGTTGAACGTGAGACGGGCTCGACTACGCGGTTCGTTCGAGAGTTTCGCTCGAGAAGCTTTCCGAGCGGGAAGAAGGTCGCAATAGTACTGTGAGTGGACAGACTATTTGTAAATGAATACATGCCCTAATTATTGAGTTATTTGCAGGGTTTATATGATGGTTTCGAGAATTATATTTTCCTCGGGTTCATGAATGTTTTATGTGGAATTATGCATATAAGACGAGGAATGGTTTTACTTATTGTTTGGGATGAGTAATTGGGTAAAGTTTTGTTATGAATTTTTGTTATAAGGGTTGTCAATGAATATGCTAGCTAGAGTAGCGTGAGGGCGCTACCAGAGCTCTTAGCTCCGACCCTGGTCTGAGAGGACAGACACGCCTGAGATGTCAGGTGGATACTATGAGGGTTGTCCATTACCACTTTACCCAGAGCTCTTAGCTCCGACCCTGGTCTGAGAGGACAGACACGCCTGAGATGTCAGGTGGATACTATGAGGGTTGTCCATTACCACTTTACCCAGAGCTCTTAGCTCCGACCCTGGTCTGAGAGGACAGACACGCCTGAGATGTCAGGTGGATACTATGAGGGTTGTCCATTACCACTTTACCCAGAGCTCTTAGCTCCGACCCTGGTCTGAGAGGACAGACACGCCTGAGATGTCAGGTGGATATTATGAGGGTTGTCCATTACCATTTTACCCAGAGCTCTTAGCTCCGACCCTGGTCTGAGAGGACAGACACGCCTGAGATGTCAGGTGGATACTATGAGGGTTGTCCATTACCACTTTACCCAGAGCTCTTAGCTCCGACCCTGGTCTGAGAGGACAGACACGCCTGAGATGTCAGGTGGATATTATGAGGGTTGTCCATTACCATTTTACCCAGAGCTCTTAGCTCCGACCCTGGTCTGAGAGGTCAGACACGCCTGAGAGGTCAGGTGGATATTATAAGGGTTGTCCGTTATTATTTTATCTAGCTAGCATAGCGTGATGGCGCTACTAGAGCTCTTAGCTCCGACCCTAGTCTGAGAAGTCAGACTTATTATTTCTGTGGTGTGCGTGAACTTTTCTAATAAGGATTAAGGTTTGGGGTAAAGTCATGGGGGATTGGACTTGGTTTCGGAATATTGTTCCATGAGGTATGGTAGATGTTGAGCTAATTGGTGTGACAGTAGAAACTGATTATAGAAGCACTATGAGAAGCATACAGGATGTTGGGCCAAAAATTTCCGTCCTTTAGACAAGACTTTAGCACGCATGAGTTAGTGTGCGAGCTTGTTAGCTCTGGTTATTGGGAAATGCCCTACTGAAGACTCTTTTATAAGAGAGGGGTAGGATGAGGAAAATTCACTATTTCTAAGTATGTGAAGATGACATCCATGTAGGCGCGAAGTCGCATAACGGATTCATCAGCTCAAGTGAGCAGTTTGAGGTCGCATTGTGGTATGCGAGTTTGTTCGAGCCCTGTGGTTAAAAGTTGGGGTATTAGGAACGTGGGTTGATGAGTTTTAATTATGGATGCAGGAGATAATCCGTCTGTGGTCTCAGGGCCTAGTGTAGAAAGTTCATATCTCTTTAGTCTCGAAAGGTGCAAGAGATGTACGAGTTTCCTCCACGGTGAGGGACCGTAGCATTTTTACCCTTCCAGGTGGAAGACTTTGGTGTTAAATGCCAAGTGTGGCAGTCGTGTAAGTAGAGCATTCGAGTCGACTTCAAGTTAGTTTGGGTTACGTTTGGATTGTCGAAATTGGCATTTTGGAAATTAACTTGTGAAGAGTTAAGAGGCAAGTCTTATGGAGTCGATTACGACAAAAAGGATGAGACTAAGATTTCGTACTCTAGTGTTTTAAGAGAGTGTAGCTATGTTTTCCGAATTGCAAAAGCGGGGAGACTCTGAATGCTAAAGGAAATGATACATAGAGCTTGTGATCCTGGTTTTCCTGAAGCTCTGTTCGGTGGAACTTGACGACATTCCTTGACAGTTGGTTCTACCTTTCGCAAAGGAAATTTCGGGGACGAAATTTCTATAAGGGGGGTAGATTGTAACACCCCGTCCCGAAATTAACATTTTTACCGGGATTAGGCGAGTTACAGAGAATGGTAACCGCACTGTTAATTTTCCCCGAATTATTATCGAGATATTCTCAGTTTTGGGGAAAAATAGAATTAATGTCCCGAGGGATAGATTATGTTATTATGAGATCCCCGGTATGTCCGGAAGATTTTCCGGAGCTACGAGTTGTTAGTTACGAATTTATCGAATTTACGGAAGTAACAAATGATAAGTTACTTTACCGTAGAAAAAGATAACTTTGCGATAAGTCGGGAATTCGTGGAACTTTTCTTCGGGAAAGATGTAGAGGACGTTAATACGAACTCGTGGGTATGTCCTATGAATTAATCGTAGTTCGTATGTGAAAGTTATGCGGAATAAAGTGTCGTTACCGTGCGGTAAAAGTAAATAGAAAAATATCTTTTTACTATTCATAGTAACTATTTATTGGTAGATCTGGACCATTGGATTTGTGAAATCAAATCTGGGCCGCCGGTTTAATTATATATATGTGTGTGTTGACCGGTGGAGGGGGATTTCCCCCGTTCGCACTCTCTCTCTCACTCTGGTCTTTCTCTCTCCCTCCCCCGATCGCTCTTCTCCCTCTCCGAAGCCCTGGATCTCAACGCCGTCACTGAGGGAGCACCGCCACCATCAGTTCCAGTCTCGCCTCATGCTCCCTCACTCCTCTACCCTCTGTGCGCCACACGACTGGCAGGGCAGCGTGACCCCGGAGTTTGTTGGACTTCGTCGAGCCACTGCAGGGGTCATGGAGGTGCGGCAGAATATGAGGGCAACAAGGTGTGGTGGCTACCCCATGGAGGCCGATAGAGATCGAGCTGCAGTTGGGAGGTTTTTACCGGAAGCTCGAGGGTTTCCAGGACGGGATCCGTGTGGTAATCCCTCCCTCTTCTCTATGTTTTTCTCTATGGTATTGTTAGTATGTGATTGTGGATGTTGTTGACCAATTAAGATTATTTGGTGGCCGGAAAATAGGGTAGGAACCGGTCGGTAGGCCGACCGGGATAGTTTTGGTGAGGAAGGGTAAATTTCTAGATTTTTACCACGGTAGATCTAGAAATTTACCAGTTACTGTGGTTGTAAAATACCAACACTGCCCCTGACAGCTTTTAGTATTTACAGGGGTGCCATCGTGGTTAAATCCCAGTAATACCCCTGGTAGGTTGAGGTTATTACCGGACTGCCACTAGAGCTGGAATTCCAATACTACCCCTAGCTGTTTTGTATATTTACAGGGGCTGCCACTAAGGCTGAATTTCCTAAAAGACCCCTAGTAGTTCAGATTAATTACGAAACTGCCAATAAGGCTAGAATGTCCAAGTTGCCCCTGACAGTGTTAGGCTAATTACAGGAATGCCATTGAGGTGGTAATTCCGTAAATACCCTTGGTAATTATAGTTATTTTCAGGGATGCCAAGTAGGAGGAAATATCTTAAACGCCCATGGTTTGGTTTATTTACGTGGATGCCACTATGTCTTATATTTATAGTTATACGTGATGGTTGTTTATAATCGTGTGATTGCCGTTATTATCTGTCTTGTCGTGTATGGATGTTATTGTTATGAATGATAGAATGTTAGGTTTAATCCCGAGGATTTGTTGGTCGGTGGATACCTTAGCGGAGAGGTTAAACTCCGGTTACGCATTAGATGTTTGATATCCATACTAATAAATCGACCGATAATTAGAAAAGCGGGATTCTGCCCGGCTAGGGTGAATCTTATACCAGAGCTACGTGTGGCTTGATCCCTGAGGACAGGGTACGTAGGCAGCCTGACTGAGATTCAGGTGCAGTCACAACTATTATTAGAACCCCTAGGTTCTTTAATTGGCATATTGAGATCCAAATGTAGGAATCAGAATAACCTCCGATTCGAGGGTTATTCCGGTACTGTTTGGACTGTTTGAATAGGGTTATCCTGGCTCAAGGGGGATTTTGAGTAAATCTCACTTGAGTTGGGTCCCGCACGTCTTAACCCAGGGTTAGGGAGGTAATCTTGGGTCGGGGCGTGTCAAGACCAAAACAAATCTGATCCGATCAGTCCAGGTTTGAGTCAAATTGGTTCGAATTTCCAAGTTTCGGTCTAAAAACCGCAGCCCTAATAGAACATACCTCAACGCCAAACCATCATCTCTCTTTGCAATAAGTACGGCAGGAACTGAGCCTATTAGCTCATTTTATTTCAAGCACTACTACAGATTTGTCAACACACAACGGTGGAACACCTTTGTGTGACTATAGGTTTTCCGTTGTATATCTTGGGCTTGTCTGATTGAATCTTCAGACAAGTGTGAAAATTACCGTTATCTGATCACATTTTTCTCAAAAGTTCAATACTTTCGTTGTATAAATCGCTGCGTATATTGATGCCATGCTCGGCATCGACATGTCCACTTAGACAACAAACAATAAAACATTTTCGTTGTATTTTTACCATTTCAGACAACTGTTGGTTTTCATTTCTACTGTTATGTGTTTTTTAGTAAGCTACAATAATTTATTCTCTGTCTTTATTGTTGTGTGACGTTGAATAACCTACAACTGAAATATTTAGGCCGTTGTATCAGACAATAGATATAGCATTATGCTTTCTTGTTTGATGAGAATCATACAACAGTTGCATTTTCATGTGGAGACTTTGTTGTCCAAGTTTTACACACACAATCATCACAAAAGAAAATGTTGTACAAATTGACTAATACCATAAAACATTGCATTTTAGCTTCCATATATATCATTCAAGCTTCTACAAACAACATTACAGCTGAATTGTTCCAAAATAAACTAAAAACATTCCACTAGTTAAGCTGCTTGATAGTCGTACATATCCAAAAGCATTCCAACATGAGAAATACACCAAGTAAGTACTATCATATAGCTATTCCAAAACAAAGCTCTAGATTGAAATAACCAAGTTCAAAAGGAAAGTACTACCACCAATATAGAAAGCACCAAGTGCACCAAAACAAACCAGATCACGATATTTGTCGATGACGAACTTAGCCCACTCATTTCTTCCCACATCCAAATTATCTTCGGTGTACACATCCCTGCATAAGTAAAAGTCCACAAGTACAAATCAGATTTCCTATCTATAAGCATAACATGGAGCATGGAAGCAACTATGTTAGTTTGCTAGAACTCAAGTGTAACAATACTAATCTATCTTTGACCAAATCTAGTATATGCTTAACAACTGAAACAACTCAAAAGAAAGGCAAGGCAAATGAGAAGCAATATGTTGAACTACAAGTTCAGACTATGATCATAGCATCCTTAAGATACTCCTCTAGCTGTTAGAGCTTCTCAAATTACAAGAGTGTAGCAACTATGGAAGAATGAAAAGCTGGAAACTTCAGATCTTTTCACTTCATTAAGGTCAATATTAAAGGATCTAGAGTTTTCAATTTAAAAGTTGGATCATGCAGTAAAATTAAAAAATTACCTTTCCAGTTATGTTGCTATACATGGCAATCACATCTTGTACAATAGTTTCAAAGTGCGTGGTATAGCGTCATAACTCTGTAAAAGATTCCAAGTTCAAGAAATTGACAAACTCAAAATTCTTGATCAAAAGAAACACAAACTAGACATTCACATGTGAATACACTCCAACTTGTTATTTGGTATAAACACAATCAATTGACTACACTTGCCTACGAATATCTGAGCAATTAGAAAGGAGGGACACCAGATAATAACAACAAACAAACAAACAAAAGTTTATTAACTAAAGATGAGGTTTCTAATTTTATATACTGCATGTAGATTTATAGTTTTATTAAAGAGGAACAATACTTCAAGTGCTATCAAATTATCCACAAAAATAGATACTTATCACAGAAGATACATGAACGCAATGAGAAAGGTCTTATGCTCTGCATTAAACTTGTGTTCTAGGATTTGTTGTATTATAGATTTTTACCAAAAAATCATATGATTAAACCTGGAGTGTATGGCATTTGAATATAGAACTTGACCGATCATAGCATTTTTTCTTAGATAAACTAAATTTAGTCCTACTAATATTATCCAACCAACCGGTCACTAAATTTTCTTTAAGATAACTTAAGCTAGTAAGTTTTCCTCAGGTTCATGTCTCTAGAATACTGAACTTACTAAGAGAAAAACGATAAGAACATCTGAATATGTAATCATGATTGATCTAGATCAATATGATAAGCACACTTGATTCTGCATCTCACTGTATCTCAGTAAATCATATTACGTTTAGACACATAGCATTGTATTGTAGCACTACTAGATCTAGATGCAAATTATAGTATATAAAAGTTTTATAGATGATAGAGCAACATTTCGTCTAACACCAACAACAGGCCAAAATGTACCTTGCACTCAAGCTTGGTGAGCATGTACGTGCCACCATAAACAACATTCAGCCTTGCGAATGCCGGCCAATTTCATAGCACTAACTGTTAGAAGAACTAAGCAGGATATTCAAATGAAAATAATATCCATGGTCAAGTACATACGTGGGGTAGCTCTCCTAGACCATATAATGGGTAGATATAAAGAGATCCTCCTTGAAAGCATGTTAATGACTCTACATATAACTTTCTTAACGAACAAAAAGAAAATCAATTATATAGAACAATGGAATTAATAGTTGCCTTAAAAGAACATCTTCACATCAGCCACAATTATTGATGAAATGATAGGTCACACTATCTTGATGCTTGAAACGGTAGGCTTCAAATAATTAAAACTACTTCAAAGCTGAAAATCTAGATTAAGAAAACATCTATCTAATCTTGAAAACTATCACTTTTGTAGTTGCCTCGTATAGAGAAGGATGCAACTGATCTCATCAGAAAATAATAAATAAATAAATAACTGAAAATGACTACTTCATTACCTTCATCCTCTTCACAAAATAAATAAATAAATAAACAAAAGATGTATTAGTTTCGTAGTCTAAAAGACATTCACGAAAACTATAAATTTTTTAAGATTAATATATGAATTAGACCTTTGTATATATGGTCTACGAACTATTTTGTCCGAATCGATAGTGAATTCTCTTAATTCACATGGACTTCATTGTCCATTTAGGAACATAGTTCCATAATTTTCGTAATAATAGAAGGGGAAAGGAATCTTTGAATTTCCCAGGTAAAAAGGAGTAAAAGAGTAGGTTATTTTAATTAAAATTACAGAAAACATCAACTTTAATAATTAAATTACTTCTTTTTTCTTTTTTTTTTTCAGGTAGAACCGAGTCAGGTTGAGTCTTGTCACCGGGTCGGGTCAGGCCTGTTTATCTCTGGGTCGGGTCAGGCCTGTTTGCTTCCAGGTTGGGTCTGTTTGTTTCCGGTCAGATCGGTTCTACACGATTTTGGGTCAGGTCGTCGGGTCTGATGCAGCTTTTCTGGGTCGCTGCTGGTTTTCTGGTTCGGAGGCGCAGAGGAGGACGCCAGATGGTGCACCTAGGTTTGTCGCGCCCTGTGGACGAGCTGCTACGCTGGATGGAGCTTCGACGGAGCTGCTGGATCGAAGGAGCAGAGGAGGATGCAGAAAGCCGAGGGCTGGAACTGGTTCTGGTTCGTCGGAGGGCTGGTTAGGCAATGTGGTGCGTTGCTACTCGGTTCGGCTTGGCTAAAAATCTACTGTAATTTGTTATCAAAACTCAGAGGAGCAGTGCTGATAACGTTATTCTGTAGTAAAGAGAGTTGTATTTCATCAGAATGATTGAGCTCCTCTTATAAGAGACTACAGAGAGTTGTTAAATGATTTTCTCATTATTTTGTAGTACATGTCACCACTACCATAATTACGTTTAAGCTGACTAAGTCTTATTAAGACTGAGTATAACATCTATGATACATGAACAAAATACAATTATAAATATACTAACAAACCTGACATGTAAGTTCATAGTTCTCGAGAGTTTTCGAAATACAACCTCAAAATCCTTCATGAAATATGGACAACAACATCATCGTATGTCGGAATAATATAATCTCCAAAGTCTCAAGTAAAAGTGAACTCTATCGAGCCTCTAGTGAAATGGTTAGTCTGTTGGATGAAAAACTTTCATGCTGACTTGATGAGGAAGCCATACTTAAAAGATGCCTTTCAGTGAAGAACCCAGGTTCTTTTGGCTGCGGCAGTGTAATATCATCACTACTTAGCATCAGAACCACAGTTGACATGTTAGGCCTTTCTTCTGGATTCTGTTGCACACATAGTAGAGCCACGTGGACTGATCGTAATACATCGGACGTAATGCTTGTGTCTTTGTTCGTTATGGATGTATGCATCAGTTCAAATGGGTTGCCTTCCTTGAAGAGCCTCCAGGCCTGTTCAGAATATTAGTTACTGCATCTGGTTAATTTAACTAATGTGGATAAAGTACATTTGTTTGACGAAACACTTACATGTCCAAGAAGGTTAAGGTTGTGGCCTGGGTGAGAAAATCCTCTGTTTTTCTTTCCACTCACTATCTCGAGTACCAAAACACCAAAGCTGTAAACATCAGATTTCACCGAGAAGACACCATCAATTGCATATTCCGGCGACATGTAACCGCTGCAAACCATAGTAATAAGTCACTGTCATATGTAACTGTAGTAAGTAGTGAGCTACAACATGTTTTATGGTCCTTACTATGTTCCAACCACTCTCTTCGTATTTGCTTCAGTTTCATCTCCTCCAAAACTCCTAGCAATGCCAAAATCTGATATTTTTGGATTCAGTTCATAGTCTAGTAAGACATTGCTAGCTTTTAAATCCCGATGGATTATCCTCAGTCTGGAATCTTGATGAAGATAAAGTAACCCTCTAGCTATCCCATTGATAATGTGGAAACGCTTAGGCCAATCCAGAATTATACTGTTTTGTTCATCTGCCAAAGTTTGGAAGGATGGGTTAGAATTACTAGCTAATAATAAGCAGTCAGTTAATTAGAGCTAAAAATAAAAGGGAGGAGAAGAAGCCAAACCAAATATGAAGAAGTCTAAGCTCTTGTTGGGCATGTATTCATATATCAACAACCTCTCTCGGCCTTCAATGCAACACCCTCGAAGCTTCACAAGGTTGCGGTGCTGAAGTTTTGAAATGCATAATACTTCATTCTTGAACTCTTTGATACCTTGTCTCGAACTTTTTGAAAGCCTTTTAACCGCTATTTCTTGCCCCTCTATAAGTATCCCCTGTAGGATGTTATTCTTGTTATTATTCACAATTTTCATGCTAAAGTCCACAGTAAACTAAAAACCTGTCATGCCACTGGTAATAACTGAACACATAGTCCTTAATTTTTGAAATACACATATTTCTCTATACTGATACCTGAATACAACTTATATTTGATCAATATACCACATAATAAAACAAACAGTAAAATAATGTGCATAAATGCTAAGTGCAGTTTTTGAAATCGGTAAAAATTAAAATGTATATTTGATAGCACCATCCATAACTCCATATGTCCGCAGTTTGCAGCATTGCTTTTGCTCCTTACCATATAAACTGGACCAAAACCACCCTTTCCAAGCTTGTTAGCAACCGAAAAATTATTGGTGGCATCTGCTATAGTGCTAAAAGCAAATAATGGTAGCTCCAGACTTTCATCTCGGCATTCGTCGTTGCTGTCTTGCTCTGGAGTATGCAGCACATTTCCTACACTTGAAATGCATTATTGAAGAATTCAAGACAAAAGGATATATCTGCTGTGATCAAATTTGGTATCAGTATTGTACAGATAGAATAATAAGTTACCTTTTATCTTAGTCTGCTTCTTCTTGTATAAATGTAGTATCAAGCATAGGCCTACAAGAGTTATACCCACAGCTAGTACAGATAGGACTATGATCTTAACTTTTGTCTTTCCCTTCAAGCTTCTGTATGTCACTGCCACACCAAAACGATAATTAAGTAGTTCTAAGAATGCACTTGTATGCATGATATCTGGAAGTCTAATTTCGTGTGATCAGAAAGTTAGTAAACCCTTACCTAGCTCAGAGGCAGCCATCCTTATGTATATGTCCTGGCCAGCATCAGAAAATTCTCGAGTGTCAATCAGTTCTCCAAGCCAGAGTATGCAACCACTTCCTTCTCCTCTAATATCCAAATTAGCGTAAGCTGTGCAATTGCAGTTCTTCAAGCAAACCTGCTGACATTCTTCGATGTTCATAGTCTTGTTATACCGGGAATGCTGTGTATCCGGCAACTTAATGCCAGAATATTTTAGAAAACCCTCTCCATCCCGGCAATCCAGTGGAGTCTTTCGTACACAGCCATGTGACCAATCTGCCATCTCCCAGTCTTGGGGGGACTTTGGCTCAAAACCTTTCAAGCATCCACAAGAAGGGGAGTTGTTAATGTTGCAGCTACCATATGCACCACAAATTGCATACCTGTCACAGTCATCTATTTGTGCTGTCAAGTAAAGGCTCCAATCCTGAATTCTATCAATCCAAGTGAAACGCTGGAGGTTTCCATTGGGATTCAGTGTTAACCTTGTAGAAATTGAACTGTTAATAAGTTGGTAATGGTAATATACCTCCTCCTCATTAAATACAAACTCATAGGTGTATATGGGATTTGGTTTCAAATTAGGCATTCCAGTAAACCTGAGACCATTCCAAGCTCCAGATCTAAACTGCACCACAGAACCTTTCTTCAGTAAAAATTGTGGCAACCCGTTTGTATCAATCTTATTTGTATAATTCCCTCTGGAAGGATCCTGATCGCTCTTCCATGATGTCAGAAACCGGTTGAGACCTGTTACTAAGTTTACTCCATATTTCATGCCAGGCAGAATCGTATTGCATGGATAATCAAAACTCTGCCACAAGAAAGTTTCGAGGTCATTGTGATCTCTAACAACTAGATTACCTGTGTCCAGAAGTTGTGCAACTGGGGCTGTTGCTGATTTAGATGAATTGGCAGACCAAATTGTGGTGTTAGCATCATCTACAAGTGTAAGAATTCCCTGGCCCGAAAACTTCAAAACTCGTGCTGAACCATTTAATGGGGTATCTCTGTTGGCAACCCACACCACAGTCCCAGCAGATATCTTCTTGTACCATATTCCCAAGTACCAATTACTGGAATTTTTGGGGCAAAAGAATCCTAGCTCAAAACTCCCACCAGCTGAAACTATGGTCTTGTCATCTTTAAGTGACTCAGTAGCATTAATGGTGTCTAGAGGAGTTGAAAACAAAAACATTGGTGACAAAGAGAAAACAAAGAGGTGAATGATAAAAGATTTCATTGAGCTCCTGAATCAAGTGTTCCTTAATAGTTAAAGAATCAAATGCATTGATAGATTTTGAAAGCAGGAAATGAGACGCAGAAGGTACAGAAGTAACGTCCTTTGTGTAGTGCATCAAACTATAGCAATTTTTTACTAACCTTCTTAATCAGAATGAGACTCCATTGAGGTTTGAATTGGTTAAACAAGTCCAATATCCATATAGGATATCCATTTTTTTTAACAAATCTAGTTTTGATCTAGTTTTGTACACTTTTAAAGTTGACTAACATGTATTATTAGGGTATGAAATATGTCAAGGTATGAACATATATACTAAGGTATGATTGTATGAAATTACAACTAACATGCAGGGACACAGAACCATCAAATTGCTTTTGTAAGTGCCAGTTGCTTAGCCATTGGAGTTCAAGTTGAGTTTTATGTAGCAAGAGATGAAACTGAGATCCTCCTACATATCATTTCACTTTTCTTAATAGTTAGATTAGCAAAAGCAAGCTCTGAGATGCAGTTTTAAGTGTAGAGCTAGGAATGTCAGCTTCAGAAATTTTTAGTAATTGTCTTCATCAGAAACCAAACCCATTGAAGTTTGAATTGGTTTATGAAGTTGATGTCTTGGCCATTTCAAAGTCTCTGCTCTATTTTATATTTTATAAGTTGACTATGGACAGGGGTAAGATCATATTAGTGTATGACCTAGAAAGCATCAAAACAGCAAGTGGTTACTTGAAATAATCTCTTCTACCATGGCCTATCAGACATTCAGGCTATCAGTTATCTACTGCATATATGGCTACCTAGCTAAACCCTCAGATTACTACACTATTCAGTTTGATTCAGTAGTAAGAGAATTACTTTGTTTTGATTTGATGAAAACCATAACTGACCAGTAGTTAGATGTCTTTGCATTGCAATCTCAAATACAGAACTGTAAGGCTAAGGACTTGTCTAAGAGTAACAGCAGAGAACTATTCCAATTTCAATATCATTTGACCAGTAAAACTCATAAATATAAGAAAGGATTTTACTAGATCTTTTTGTTGCTAGCTAGCTTCTTCAGCAGGACTCGTTCAATAATAATGGTTAAGCTGGGACTGATTCAATGTAACTGGTAGGATCGATGGATACAATTGCAAGTTGACCAAAGGAAACTATAGAAAGAGAACAGACAATAGAGTAGAGGCTTGTTAACAATTAGTGCTTTCTTCTGAACACAAAGACTAGAATACCAATTTCATGTCATGTAAGAATGGACCAATCCTTCATACATCCACTAATTTTGATACACCTGACATTATAGCCAAGATGCATGTATGAAATATTGAAATGAACTACAAATAATCAAATTTATCTCTCAGTTGATTATCTTAAGGTTTGGTGTTCCAATTAATGTCGACAGATTCCACCGGCTTATTGCAGATCATTTAATGGCCGGCTAAGTTGTTCAGTCAAAAATTTATTTTAAGGTACATAAACACCCAACTGTAATGACAATCACCATTATTGCCCTGTTCCGACTTAAAAGCCTATCACTTTCTACCTGCAGCTTAAGGTTTTGTTGTAAGCTCACACTCTAATCTTATAGCAGTTACTTTGAACTTTGAAGGATCACTAGAGCAAAGTTTAAAGCTCCAAAGTAGTGCAAAGTTTAAAAACAGCTTTCATTTTTTCGGAAGCTGATTTCTAATGGAAATATTTCCAATGCTGTTTGTTGTCTCAGCATCTCTTCTCCATTCTAAGAACCTCCACTACCAGTATACAAGACATCATTAGCATTAGTACAAGAGTATCAATCAAAGATGGAGGGAGAACCTTAGTTTCGGCTGAAGGAACTTTCGAGTTGGGATTCTTTAGCCCTGGGTATGTGGGAATATGGTACAAGGATATATCTCCTCAGAAAGTTGTGTGGGTGTGCAACAAAGAAACTCCCATTACTGATCACTCAGGAGCTTTAAATCTCACAAGCCAAGGTGTTCTTGTTCTGTTCAATGGCAAAAATAGTATTGTCTGGTCATCCAACAAGACTTCAATCTCAAGTAACCCAGTTGCTCAACTCTTGAACTCGGGCAACTTTGTTGTGAAAGATTAGATGGACCCAATGAGGACTCGAAGATTCTGTGGAAGAGCTTTGATTATCCAGGTGACACCTTACTACCAGGAATGAAGATCGGATGGGACTTAAAAACCGGCCTAAACAGGTTTCTGTCATCTTGGAAAGGAGCAGAAGATCCTTATCAAGGACAGTTTTCATTTTGTATCGATCGTAGTGGGTATCCCCAACAAGTTCTTACGAATGATTCCATACCACATTTTAGGTTGGGATCATGGAATGGCCTTGGATTCACAGGAAGTCCTCAACTTAGATCTCAGAACCAGTTCTTCAAACTTGACTTTGTGTCGAATGAGAATGAAGTCTCCTACAAATATGAGCTCCTGAGCACTTCACTTGAATCAAGATTAGTGCTCAACAGGAGAATGAAGTCTCCTACAAATATGAGCTCCCGAGCAGTTATATATGCTCATCAAATCAAGAAACTTGTTAACATCAAATTGACTCATCTATTATAGGTGATGTTTGGGTGAAAAATGAATTTTTCCAGACGGGTCATGTTCCGGACCAGTTTAATGGTTCATCGATGTGTCGATCGGGCATCTTGGGAGGTATCCGTAATCAGAATCATATTAGGTTTATCTTGGAGGTCAAGCCATCATGGTGTACCTATAGAGTGCTATCGATTATTGTGATTTTGGTAATTAATGGTGATTACATGGCTATCAAGATGAAGTCGATATTGGAGATCTTACATAAAAGATGCAGCTGGACGTGAGGATTGATATATGCAAGCAGTCAAATCTAGTGCAATTAAGGTTTGAGGTATTTAGTCGTATGATTAAGGAAGTATATCGTCTTTAGTAGTGGTACTTAGAATCATGCAAGAAGGCCTTATTTGTCTATGAGAGTATCGATAAGGCATATATACGTGCACATCAAGACATATCTTGACTCAAAGACATATCTAAACCCTTAAAAAGACTATAACTAACGTTAATATATCCAATTTATCGGCTATAGCAAAATAAATAAAATGAATATTTTTGACGATAATATTGAAAATTCGTTTTCTATGCTTAAATAAATAAAATAGAATAAATAAATAAATAAAATGAAATAAAATTAAAATAAAAGTCACCCACGACAATTTTAAATTTGTCTGCTATGATATAATAAAAAAATAAAAAAAATTTAAATACCATAGCCGACGACATGCATGTGGTCGTCGGCTAAAGAACCCTCAAAATTTTAAAATTCCCGCCTAAAAATTTAATTTTTTCTATATATTTCATCTGTATCTCCCTATCATCTTCATCTCTCTTTCTCCTTCTCCTCCTCTTCCTCTTCCTTCTCCTCCTTCTCTATCGTTCTTCTCCACCGAGGCTCTTCCTCCTCCTTTGACGGCAACTCCTCCTCCTTCAGCTCCTCCTCTGACGGCAACTCCTCCTCCCCTTGACCGATAGGGAAAGTTTCCGACGACGAAATTTCGTCGCCTAAAGTCTAAAAATTCGTCGCCTAAAATCTGGTTAAGATCAATGATTCGTCATCATTCAAAGAACATGCAATCGACTATCAATAACCGACGCTCCTACAATCTTACACAAGTATAATGCAGCGTGTATAGCTCAAGTTCAAGAAGGATATATCAAAGGAGATAAAACGAAGCACATCGCTCCAAAGTTCTTCATACATGAGCTACAAAAGCATGAGGAAGTTGAAGTTAGAAAAATCTGATCAATTGACAACTTGGCAGATCTCTTCACCAAATCTCTATCAAAATGCATATTCAAGAAGTTAGTACAAGGTATTGGAATGCATCGACTCTCCAAGCTATGAGAACAAGTGTGTAGTGATCAAGGGGAGCACCTAGAAACCATTCTCAAAATGACGTACGTGTATTGTACTGTTTTTCTCCTCCGACCACAGTTATTTTTTTGTCATTGGATTTTATTATCTACCAAAGTTTTTAACGAGACAACATTCAATACGTTCAACACCAAATTATTTGGTGGACTCTCAGGGGGGTTGTAAAATGTGATTGTCCAAATTAATTGGGTTAACACCTATCTAGGAAGCTTGTATCAAACAAGCGACATATATAGCTTATGAGTATGTAGCAAGATTAGTTAGGTGTGTTCACCAAGTTACTTGTGAGATGCCAACAAGCCACTCTTACGTGTAGTCATCAAGGGGTTAGAGGATATCCATGTGGGTTTGGTCTAGTGGTCGGGGCTAGGTCCACCATGTTGGGCGAATGTCACAGTGATACTCTTGGTAGTAAGGAGGTCACTGGTTCGATCATCCGCATGGTAAAGAATCTCATGAGGAGAGCTCTAACCTTAACCCCTCCAGCGGCTCAGAGTTGTAGCTCACTCGACTACCATTTTCAAAACCAGATCAAGGGGTTAGAGGATAATAAATGATACAACAATACAAACACCATTTTCTTGTCTATTCTCTGTTGTTCTTCTACTAGTTTTACTCTTTCATTAGCTAGTTAGTAAGTTTCCTAACTCATATTATAACAAAATTATTAATGTAATCAGGTGTGGTACTGTTTCTTTTCATTATGTTGGATAAAAGTGAATTAAAGAAATAAGAAAACTATTTACAATAAGAAAAGTGAAATTTGCATTTTTAAAATTACAAACCACACTTTACTCTTTTGTTTATTAAAATTTTGGAATTGCCCAAACTATCTTTTTAAATTTTCATTGATATATGCCACTCGTTTCCTTGGTTAGACGTGCTTCCCAAAAAACAAAATAAAAACCCTCCTCTTTCTTTATCATCTGTTTCATCTTCAATCCCTTAATCACTCATACTAGTTCAAATACTCGTATCAATTAATGTAATCAATCATGTCCAGCTTGATTCCTTATTCAAAACATACATGAGTTTGCATGCATGAGTTTGTTTTTATTTTACTTCTGGATGTGAATCCAACATACCTGAAGCAATTAAAGCAATCGATCAAATCCAGCTTGATTCTTTATTCAAAACTTCCATGGGTTTGTTTTCATTTGACTTCTGGATTCACCCAGCTAAATTATTGAGACAAATGAATCTCAGGCTAAGGAAATTTAGCAACTATTCTTACGAAATAGAATCATTCAGTTAACCCTTCCTCTTCTTCTGAGTTATGGTAGTTTGATATCTTTGTTTTGTTCTGTTAATATAGGACCAAGCAAGATAGGAGCCAGGAGGGTCTGGGATGAAGAAGAGCAGATTGGTTGCTCACATGGATAATGGCACCGGCGGCCTCGGAGAGAGCGTGGGAGAGATGTCAATTAAATCACGGCTGAGATTGAACACAGTGAAACTAGTTGAGGAAATTGAAATCAGAAGATAAAGAAGGTTTGAAGGGGGAGGTTTACAAGTGAAACTAGCCATCGGGTTCTTGTGGTCTTCGAGGTTGGGCCGATCAAGGTCCAATTCGGAGCTTGACGAATTGAGCTTCCCATGGACGTTCATAGTTTCTAACTCGAATTTGGTTTATGTGGTTGCGATAATTATGCAATGGGCTAGGAGTCATAGATTTGGAAATCAGGTGGTGATGAAGAGTAGGAAGAATAAATCTTGTGCAGTTCTGGCCTAGCTTTATTCGAAGTGAGAGAAGAAGAATGAACGAAGAGGTATTTTTGAAATAAAATATAGGAATGTGGTTTGTAATTTAGAGGGTAAATTTCACTTTCTTAAAATAATTATTTAAAAGAAGGTTAATCAAAAGTGCAGCCATATATGTCCTTAAGTTTAGCGACTCTTCCGATCCGGAAAATTCATCAAAACCAGAACTCGAGGAGGCAGATTAATCTTTAATTATTCCCTTGTGCCAAGCAGACCTAAGGACATATTCTGTGATTTATTAGTACTCTCCCATCGTCACCAGATCGATGGACTTCTTGGCAGCAATTCTTCGCAAGGTTCCTGAGGCTATCTTTGTTGAGATTGCAGAAGCCGTTGGATAACTTGCGGTCAAGTCTTGTTGAGATTGCAGAAGTCGTTGGATAACTTGCGGACCAAGTCTTCCGCTGAATTTGTTAGATTGTTAGCTTTTTGTTTGAATAAATCCTAGTCTCTAGGAATAGGATAGCTGTTGTTTTTCTCTTTGAATCAGCCATGATAATGGCTCCATGATTCTCTCATTTTCAGTTGTAGTGGCTTTATAAAAGCCAGTGTTCTATCTTCAATGAACAAGCTTTGACAGCTAAAAATACTTCTACTGGTTTTAGATCTATCAGTGGTATCAGAGCCCTCATCAAGGACCTGATTGTTAAGAGATCGAAATTGAGAAAGACGGAGAGAAAGAGAGGTTGAGTGAAACACTGAGAGAACACAAGCAAGAGGACAGTGAGATGGGGACTATGATCATTGGTCTATGCTCATGGAGAATTTGCTACGTTCCAAAGAGTACTGGTGCATGGTGGAGAATGGATACGAAGAGTCCGAAAACCTAGAAGCCCTTTCGGCAGCACAGCGCAGAACCTTGGAAGAACAGAAACTGAAAGACTTACGAGCCAAGAATTATTTGTTCCAGTCAATCGACAAGAACATCCTGAAGACAATAACGCAAAAGGGTACCTCCAAAGCTCTGTGGGATTCGATGAAGAGAAAATACCAAGGAAATATTCGAGTGCAGAGAGCTCAACTTCAGAGATTAAGAAGAGATTTCGAAATCCTAGCAGAGATGAAATCTAGAGAGTGTGTGAATGAATATTTCTCCAGAGTCATGATGGTGGCCAATGACATGAGAGGTACAGGAGAAGAAATGGAGGATGCAAAGATTGTTGAAAAAATTCTTCGCACACTGTCAGAAAAATACAACTATATTGTGTGCTCAATAGAGGAATCCAAGGACATCAACAATATGTCCGTGGATGAGTTACAAAGCTCACTGTTAGTTCATGAGCAGAAGCTCAAACGAAAAGATATGGAAGAACAAGCCTTGAAGGTTACAGGAGGAGATTGACGTGATATGAGAGAAGAAGAGAGAGTTGGTGGAAGAGGACGAGGTCGCAGTGGATTTATCGGAGGTTTCAGAGGAAGAGGAAGAGGTAGAGGAAGAGCTTTTAATAAAGCTGTAGTTGAGTGTTATCGATGTCACAAACTAGGACATTTTCAGTGGGAATGTCCAAGTTTTGCTCATTACGCTGAACATACAGAACTAGATGAAGGGGAAGAGATGCTACTCATGTCCTATGTGAATATGGAAGAAACTACACGAGAGGAAGTGTGGTTCTTGGACTCCGGATGCAGTAATCACATGAGTGGAGATAAAAGATGGTTCTCAGAGCTTGATCAATCATTCAGACAGAGTGTAAAGCTTGGACACAATTCAGAGTTGGCTGTCATGGGGAAAAGCAATGTGAGGATGAAAGTAGGAGGAAAACTTATGGTCATCACTGAGGTATTCTACATTCCTGATCTTAAAAATAACCTGGTTAGTGTTGGACAGCTTCAAGAAAAGAACCTAGCCATTCTGATTCAGCAGGGTAGTATACGTATTTATCATGATGAAAAGGGTTTACTTATTCAAAGTGATATGACTGCCAATCGCATGTTTGTCCTCTTAGCCTCTCTTGCTACAAATTCCTCAAGAGCAACATGTTTTCAAGCAAGCACTGATGACACTACAAACCTATGGCATCAGAGGTTTGGTCATCTCAATATGAAAGGACTACGAACCTTGGTCTATAGAAAGATGGTAAAAGGATTACCTATGCCAAAGAACAGTCTAAAGCTGTGCAATGATTGTGTAATAGGGAAGCAGCATCGGGACTCCTTTCCTAAGAAAAGTACATGGAGAGCATCTAGACCCTTACAACTAGTTCATTCAGACATATGTGGACCAATCACTCCTGAATCCATCTCTCACAAGAGGTATCTCATTAGTTTTGTTGATGATTATAGTAGAAGAATGTGGATTTATTTCTTGCATGCTAAGTCAGAAGCTCTAGAGGTGTTTAAAAGATTCAAAATTCTAGTAGAAAAGGAGATAGGAGGCTGTGTTAGTTGTCTACGAACTGACAGGGGTGGAGAGTATATCTCTTCTGAGTTCAATAATTTTTGTAGTTCGAATGGGATCAGTCGTCAGCTCACTGCAGCTTACTCTCCTCAACAGAATGGAGTTGCAGAGAGAAGAAACCGAACCCTAATGAACATGGTGAGATGTATGCTTGCAGCTAGATATGTACCTAAAGAGTTCTGGCCAGAAGCAGCTAATTGGGCTACTCATGTGCTCAATCGATGTCCTACATCTGCTATACCAGACAAGACACCCGAAGAAGCATGGAGTAGATTGAAACCTTCAGTAGAATACTTCAAGGTCTTTGGTTGTATAGGACATGTTCACATTCCTGATGCTAAGAGAAAAAAATTGGATGAGAAGAGTTTCAGGTGTGTTTTCATGGGAGTCAGTGAGGAGTCTAAAGCCTTTCGAATGTATGATCCAGTGAATGAAAAGATCATCATCAGTCGAGATGTAGTATTTGAAGACAATGACAAGTGGATTTGGAAACAGGCAGGAGATACACTTACCAGCAAAGAGCTGCTGTGGAATGAGGAGAAGGATGAAGCAATGGTCTCAACTGAAGTAGATGAAGAAGAAGAGAATAGAGAAAACAATGTGACAGAAGATGCAGTATCTTCAGTCCAGGGGAGAAGAAGAAGGAAAGAACCAGTATGGATGAAAGACTATGTTTCTGGAGAAAATTTATCTGAAGAGGAAGAAGAAATTGAAGAACTCACTGTGGAAATGCAGGGACTTGAAATGTTTATGAGCAATGATCCTACCACCTTCGAGGAAGCAGTTAGGAGTTCAGTTTGGAGAGAAGCAATGAATCGTGAAATTCAAGCAATTGAAACTGCTGGGACTTGGGAATTGACAGAACTACCAAAAGGAGCAAAAAAGATAGGTGTGAAATGGGTCTACAAAACCAAGATGAATGAGAAAGGAGAAATTGAGAAGTTCAAGGCTCGACTAGTGGCTAAAGGATACACACAACAAGCTGGAATAGACTACACTAAAGTATTTGCACCTGTGGCACGCTGGGACACCGTTCGCTTAACTCTTGCAATTGCAGTCAGTCGAGGATGGAAAGTGTACCAACTCGATGTCAAGAGTGCCTTTCTGCATGGTGAGATTCAGGAGGAGGTATTCGTGGAGCAACCAAGAGGGTATGAGGTAAAGGGAGAGGCGTGCAAAGTCTATAAACTTAAGAAAGCACTCTATGGACTTAAGCAGGCGCCTCGAGCATGGTTCAGCAAAATTGAGTCCTATTTTGTAGAAGAAGGTTTCGAGAAGAATCTCAGCGATCATACCTTGTTTGTAAAGAAAAATGAAGGAGGGGGAGTCCTTATAGTAAATTTGTATGTTGATGACTTGTTATTCACAGGAAACAATGAGAAGATGTTTCATGAGTTCAAAAGCTCGATGAAGGAGAATTTTGAAATGACTGATTTAGGATGCATGAAATTCTTTCTTGGGGTGGAGGTAACATAGAGCTCATAAGGGATATTCATTTGTCAGAAGAAGTTTGCCAATGAAGTATTGGAAAGGTTTGGTATGCAGCACTGCAAACCAGTGAAAAATCCTGTTGTTCCAGGAACTAGACTGTCCAAAAATACAGAAGGAGAAAAGGTAGATGCTACTGCATATAAACAGATGGTGGGAAGCCTTATGTATTTAACTGTCACTAGACCCGATCTTATGTATGTAGTAAGCCTGATAGCTCGATTCATGGAAGCTCCTACAGAAGTGCATAGACAAGCAGTAAAAAGGGTACTGCGTTATCTGAAGGGTACCACAGATTTGGGTGTGTTTTACAAAAGGGGAGGGAGAGAAAGTCTGGAGGCATTTTCTGACAGTGATTATGCAGGAGATCTTGATGATCGCAAGAGCACTTCTGGCTACATTTTCAAGTTGAATGATGGAGTGGTTGCTTGGAGTTCTAAGAAGCAATCAGTGGTATCACTTTCCACTACAGAAGCTGAATTCATAGCAGCTGCAGCATGTGCATGCCAAAGCATATGGATGATGCGAATCCTTGAAAGACTTGGAGCTCAGCAAAGTAAGTGCATCATTCATTGTGACAACAGTTCAACTATAAAGCTCTCGAAAAATCCAGTCTTGCATGGTAAAAGTAAGCATATACACATTCGTTTCCATTTTCTTCGAGAGCTGGTAAATGAAGGAACCGTTGAGTTAGAGTATTGTGGCACAAAGGATCAATTGGCAGACATTATGACTAAACCATTGAAATTGGAGGTGTTCTTGAAGTTGAGAAATGAGCTCGGCGTGTGTAACTACAAAGCAATAAACTGAGTGTTTCTAACACAGCTCAGTTTAAGGGGAAGTTTGTTGAGATTGCAGAAGCCGTTGGATAACTTGCGGTCAAGTCTTGTTGAGATTGCAGAAGTCGTTGGATAACTTGCGGACCAAGTCTTCCGCTGAACTTGTTAGATTGTTAGCTTTCTGTTTGAATAAATCCTAGTCTCTAGGAATATGATAGCTGTTGTTTTTCTCTTTGAATCAGCCATGATAATGGCTCCATGATTCTCTCATTTTCAGTTGTAGTGGCTTTATAAAAGCCAGTGTTCTATCTTCAATGAACAAGCTTTGACAGCTAAAAATACTTCTACTGGTTTTAGATCTATCAATCTTTAGTTGATATGTTGAAGTGTCAAATATTGTGATTATAGCACACTCTCGTCTTCAATCGATGAACTAAAATGCTAGTTAATAAAAAGGTGATAAAGTGCTATCTTGAGATCTAAATTTGACTCCCTGGTCACTTTAGAACAAATCATGTGGCAAACCTATTATTGGTAGGATGAGATATGTAATATTTTTTTCTTAAAAATATTAAAACGTAAGGAGTCTCACACTAAAAGTTTTGAAGATCAATTCCACATTTTGACTTCGTAAGATTATGTTGGTTACGAATTAGTTTCAATACGATAGATTTTTTAACTAACTTTTGAATAGCTACATCCGGTATTTTGGTCACAGCAATTTACAAAGTGATCTTGGTCATCACCTTTGGACAAGACAGTGGCAGATCGAGAGTGATCTTTAATGATTAATCTAACTTTTGAATCGTTAAGATTATAATTAAAAGTTTATAAAAATAGAGTCTGAATGCATATATACATATTTGTCCGGACGAATGTTTAATTATAATAAAATAAAAATATATATAAGATAAATAATAAATATATTAAAGCAGTATAAATTAACATTATTCGGTTAAAGATGATGAGTGATATTTTGTTAAAAGTATCAAATACGTGTGTTAAAATTAAGCACATACGTTAATTTTAGCATTTTTTTGTCTGAGACGGCCAAAAGGGAGGTGTGGATAGAACTCCTATGTTTTGTACATCAAATCCAAATATGATGAGATCAATCAATGGAAGATGTGTGGAAAACACCCACGAGCTTCGCCGAAGATGTAGCTAAGAAATCGGAGTTCACCACCTCTGCCAAACTACCAAGCGATCCCGCGAGTTCGCCACGGAGGCCTCCAAAAAAGCCGACGAGAAACCGATCTACGTTCATAAGCATGTAGATCAAATCAAGCACTGTTAATAGGTTTGTTGGCGGTTCTGTTTCCATTCTGGTCAAAACTTCTTCATACTTAACGCAGCGGGACGATACAGGGGACTGACCAGCGTTAAGCCCTAGATAAGATGAAGAGTTAACCAGTGTTAAACTCTTAGATAGAAGTCTAGAATTAACAAGAAAATAAGAGAAAACTGTACGCTTAATCGTTAATAATATAATTGATTCATCGAATACCTGAATTACTACATAGAGATGTCTTTATATATAAGCCCTAACACATGAGAACTAAAATAATAAAACCTAACTGAACTAGAAATCCTAGAATAACAAAAAATGTGTCTTTTTGCTCGAGAATCCTGATATATCCAAAAGAGTAACTTATGATTAATTTCATCATTAAGAAGCCTATTTGAATACCAATTTCCAATATTCAAATCATTCTTCTTAATGTGACGTCGTTTTTTTCTTTTCGAGATTCTTTGTTGATTTCAGCTAGAATCTTGTACTACATCAGTCTCCTCCACTTGAAAAAAACTCGCCCTCGAGTTCATCTTGAATGAAAGACAAGAGTTTGTAGACAAAATCCCTAATGATTTGGATAATAGAACGTGTGGATTATTAACATGATATTTTGCATACTCTGGCGGCACAATCATGAACTCCACGCCAAAAATGAGTTTATCATAGGCAACTTGGTCAGATTCTTTTGGGCACTCAAAATTGCATTCTTTTATGTTGCCTGGCTCTGAATTATTTACTTGAGGTTGCAACCTTTCTTCAACCGTGTCAACACATGCAATTTCTTCTATAGCCTGCTCTTGGATGATTTCTTGAGGAATTCTTCATTTGGAAGTTCTTGAATAATTTCTTGTGGAGCTTCTTCCGTTGGAATTTCCTAATTAGTTTTTGGTGTAGCTTCTTCCGTCGGATATTCATGTATAATTTCTGGTAAAGCTTCTACAATTGGAAATTCTTTTGAGTTTTCTTCAGTTAAAATATTACTCTCAACGGGCCAAGCAAACTGTCTAGCTGTTAATTTCCTCGCTTCAACCTTCGAATGATACCTCTTGATAGAAAAATCTCTAGGTAGAAATTTTCCTCTAAGACCTCTCATCTTCCTCCACGTTCGAACAGGTTCTTTACCTTGCAACTTTCTACCTCTTTGCAATTCAACCCACCAATCAGCAGCAATGCTTTTAAGTCTGGAAGAAACAACCTTTGCTTGCTTGTGTTCAGGAACCTTCATAATCTCAAAGAATCTATCCACGTCATCCAACCAATCCAAAAAGCCATCCACGTGCATGAAACCGAAGAATTTTGGAATTTTTGCAGTAGATAAAAAATTTTGATTATCAAAGTGATATTGCCCCATGGATCCTCTTCCCAGTTGTTGTTATTTGTCGGAATTCCTCCAATCTGAGCTTGAAACGTTTTAATGGTTTCAGTTATCTGAGCGAAAAGACAATCAAAATCTGCTCTTATAACAGTCATGGATAATTAAATAGATAAAAGAGACGGGAGAGACCCGCTCTGATACCACCTAACGCAGCGGGACGTTACAGGGGACTAACCAGCGTTAAGCCCTAGATAAGATGAAGAGTTAACCAGCGTTAAACTCTTAGATAGAAGTCTGGAATTAACCAGAAAATAAGACACTACCAGAAAAAAGACTTTAGCCGACGAAATATCTAAAAACAGGCCGACGAAAAAAAATTTCGTCGGCTAAACTAATTTTTTCGTCGGCTATAGTATGTGAACTTTAGCCGACGAAATTTGAAAAGTTTAGCCGACGAAATTAGGGTATTTCGTCGGCTAAAGTAACTTTTAGTTACAAAATTGCACTACGGATATTTCGATGTCCGATTGACTATTATGAAACCAATCTGGAAGCAGAACGATCGTACGAGTCAAACTCATAGTTACTATGACATACAGGCTTTCTTGGCCATCCGAGTTCGTTTAAGGCTTCAAAATAAAGTTTTTCTAAACGCTTAACACACGAAAATGCCCATATCTACACCTATATGAGGTATTTTGGTTGAATCTTCAACACAACAAACACTCACCATAATGAGACGCAAATGTCCATCTAAAAATTTTGAGACATTTACCTCTCAATGATAGAACTCCCCATATAGATAAACAATGGTAAATAGTAGGCATGTTGTGATTCTGGTCATCAAAATTCACAAACAAAAATACGACCGTCAGATATCATTAATATGTTGAAATATATCGCTGGTAAAAAATTCAACTTTATCCGATAAATTTAAGGACTTCATCTAGACGGTTAATCTCGTAAGTAAAACCCTAAATTGTATTGACTGCAACTATCAGCACCGAGACTTTACCGGAATTACGTGATTTTTCAACCGTAGACGTATTTCACCATTCCAGTCATATCTTATTTCACGAATTTTTTACGTTTGAAGTTTCTACGTAAAGTTTGTTTTAGAAACGGAACATTTACTTAAAAGCTTAGTAAACAAGTTATACAACATTAGAACCCTAATTTCGTCGGCTAAAGTTAATTAAAAGTTCAAATTTTTTGGCGGAGATTTTTAAAATTTTGAAATTTTTTCGACTAAAATTTTGAACTTTAGCCGACGAAATTTTGTCGGCTAAAGTTCAAAATTTTCTATATCTTTCATTTTTCTCCTCCTCCTACTCCGGCGGCAACAACGTACTCCTCATCCTACCTCCTCTCCTCCTCTTCTAAATCATTCTCCTCCTCTAAATTCTTCCTCCTCCCTCCTCCTCCTCCTTCTCTAAATTCACCTCTCCTTCCTCCTCCTCCTCCTCCTCCTCCTCTCCCTCTCCTAACCTTCTCCTCCTCCTAGCCTTGCTCCTATCCTCTTCTCCTACAAGAAAAAGTTTTAATCAAAAATACAAGAAATAAAAAAAGAAAAAAAAATATGAAAAAAATAAAATAACTTTAGCCGACGAATTACCCTAAAATTCGTCGACTAAAGTTAAAAAAAGAAAAAATAATAATAACTATAGCCGACGAATTACCCTAAAATTCGTTGGCTAAAGTTTAAAAAAAATAATAATAATAACATAAAAAAATAATAACTTTAGCCGATGAATTACCCTAAAATTCTTCGGCTAAAGTTAAAAAAAGAAAAAAAAAATAATAACTATAGCTGACGAATTACCCTAAAATTCGTCGGCTAAAGTTTAAAAAAGAAAAAAATTATAAAAAAGTTTAACTATAGCCGACAAATTTTAGGGTAATTCGTCGGCTATAGTTAAATAAATAAAAATAATATCTATAGACGACGAAATTTTATTAAATTTCGTAGCTAAAGTCCAAAAATTCGTCGGCTAAAGTCCAGAAATTAAGCGACGAAGAAATTTGTCGTCGGCTAAATAATTGACTTTAGTCGACGATGAACAGTAATTTCGTCGGCTAAATTCTTGGCCGACGACTTTTTCCTGACGACTTCTTAGCCGACGAAATTTAGGGTTTAGCCGACGAAAAAATTTCGTCGGCTAAAGTGGTTGTTCTGATAGTGAGAGAAAGTTGTACGCTTAATCGTTAATAATATGATTGATTCATCGAATACCTGAATTACAACATAGAGGTGCCTTTATATAGGTCCTAACACATGACTAAAACCTATTTAGAATAAAACTAAAATAATAAAACCTAACTGAACTAGAAATCCTAGAATAACAAAGAATATGTCTTTTTGCTCA
Source organism: Comarum palustre (assembly GCA_951800085.1). Classification (NCBI taxonomy): domain Eukaryota; kingdom Viridiplantae; phylum Streptophyta; class Magnoliopsida; order Rosales; family Rosaceae; genus Comarum; species Comarum palustre. The sequence continues at coordinate 12,343,471 of OX637587.1, read as the reverse complement.
AGAATCCCGATATATCCAAAAGAGTAACTTATGATTAATTTCATCATTAAGAAGCATATTTGAATACCTATTTCTGATATTCAAATCATTCTTCTTAAAGTCACGCCGTTTTTTTTCTTTTCGAGACTTTTTGTTAATTTCAGCTAGAATCTCGTCCGACATCAATACTACAGCATAAACGGTGTTTTTTGTCCCACATACAATCTCCACGTGCTGTTAAATGGACACCGTTGGTGACCCGGTGTGTTAATTAATACCTTAAGTGCATGTTTGGTAGCAAGGATTACATTACACCTCCCTAAATATTAGTACTGTCCTGTAACATGTGGACTGCCTTATATAGTACTAGTACTGTCCCATGTTTGATGCTGCCTGGGACTAAGGAATTTTTTTTTTTAAAATAGAGATGTCCTATGTTTGGTGGTGTATTAGACCGGACTACCGGACTACTTATTTTTATGATACTTGTGTAGTTTACATGATACTTGTGCAATGGCTATATGTAGTTTACATGATACTTGTGCAATGGCTATACTTGTGCAATGAATTAAATCCTTATAATCTATACAATCTATACACTTGTGCAATGAATTAAACCTGGAGAATCATGCATATTAAACTAATATACAATATAGAGTGAAAAAACATAAACATAACTCAAGTTTTAGCTTAATATCCATCTGCTCATTAAACAACAGCAACAACATCTATGTGTTGATTAGTTCTTACATAAGAAGCCACTACAACTTGAATATAAAACATACTACATCTCCACAAGTTCACAAATTACAATCACCACAATCAAAAGAATAGTTAAAACATATCACTGATGTTAAAGGTTCCTGATCAAAAAATCAGTGTTAAGAAGTCAACCTACTGGTGGCTTTGGATCAATCGTACGCAGCTTGTGTCTTGTGGTTTTGACTCAAAAGATAGTGGCTTTCGACTACTTCATCTCTAGGCATTGCTGTTCATAAGTAAGTATTGAACAAAGTCCACTTTCATCTCATCATCCAATGACTTGAAAATAGAGATGTTCTCTGGTTCTTTCAAAATGAGTTTAAATGCAGCAAATTGATCAAGAACAGAGAGTCCCATGTTCTTCAATTCTTTGGCAATGTCAGTACGATCACGATCTTCATTACCCTTCAATATGGCCTCAGTTACCATTTGCATTCTCTTTCCAGATTCTTCAAATGATTTCTCCAAAGCAAGAATCAACTTATCACTATAATCAACTCTCTTCCTCTTCCTACTACCTTCAGATTGGTTAGGATTTTGGTTTAGTGACACAGGACTTACATTATCCTCACTAACCGGATGTTCAAGATTGAAGTCATTGTTGCTTTGCATATCCGCCATATCAGTAGGGACTTCAGCTCCTTTTCCATTGGCTCGGTCCTTCCCAAAGATCACAGCAAGACGATCATATATCGGATAACTTTTGTTTCTCCAAACTTTGGCATTTTTGTTGTGCTACAAAAAAAGAGGCAAATATCAGAAAAACGTATGGTTTAACAAAGTCAACTTGCATTAGAAGCTTTAAGAATTTTCTTACCTGAACATATGTATCCCATGCTTCATTGCTATCAACTTCAATACATTTCTTAACATCATTCCATGCAAATCCACTTGTGTTTGACATGTCATACACAATACTATAGTTCTGTTTCCATCTCTTCAGTTTTGATTCAATGTGTGGATATGCCTTGAGATTAGAATCAGGGCATAAAAGCTCCAAAGACTTCTCCATCTTCTGTAATGTTCCAGATTTGAAACTCCCTGTTTCACATCGCAAGCCACGAGTAACAAAATCATCAAGGACAGACAACAATGCATCTTCCTCAAAATTTGTCCATTTACGCCTAGTTCCAGCTGCCGCAACTTGCTCGGAATTTTCCTCCGCATTTTCCATACCTACTCAAACAAGTAAAATAGATAGCATAACAGATTAGAACCCAGTGGGGAACCATGTACACATTAGAACCCATCAAAGACAACTGTGGCAGTGGCATAGCCATATATATGGCATCTCACTGGCTCAAACCAGTGCAAACAATCTTAGGGCATCAGTAGGGCATGACCAATGAAATAGTCTATCATAAATGCAGTAACTACATGATAAACAGCAGTAGCAATACATATGTAAATAAGGCTTGAGTAATCAAAGATCTGATACCATAATCACACAATCAGATCATGACAGTGACACCAAGCAGGAAATTATTCATATATCCAACAAATACATCACAAAGTTCATATTTTCTAGTCAACAGCTATTAGTCGACTTCTTGATTTGTAAGCTTCAGAATCTGATTTGTGAACCAGAATATGGCAATAATTGAGGAAACTAAGGGTATATAACCAATGAGATAACAATCTGGATATATCCAGAGTCAGTTTCAACAATTTGATGCATAACAACTGGTTAAAAAATTTAATAAGTACAAATTCACTAAAGTTGAAGTAGGTATATTCACTAAAGAGAAAACTCACAAGTCAAAATTCATTAAAGTTGAAGTGATAGAAGGTCTCAGAACGTATGTGGTCCAGAAAAGATTCTTAAAACAATAAAACTGGAATGCATCAACTGAATGGAATGAGTCCATGTCTGGTGCAATAGTGCCACAGAAGATCTCATCTGTCCATATTGAGTGTCATCAAATCATTTAGCTATGTGAGAAGAAGTGTTAAAATTCATTTCAACACTGATTTAAACTACGTAGGGACAGCATCAGATTCATGCATAAAAGCTATATGTACATGAAGCCATCAATAGAGGTTTATATGCAGTGTTTTCCACGCTTTAGTTTCAGTATTGCTTCTACCATACACCAGTACTTGGTAATTGGTATATTCCATGTTTCTTCACCATTAGGTCGGTTGTACCAACTGAACCAGCTAGCGCATGACATGGAGATATCAGACCAAATATCATAACAAATCAAATATCATTGTCAGTACAAAAGCAACCAAAAATCTAATAAAATTACATCTAAGCATGGCCTCTAGCACGGCCTCTAGCATTGCCTCTAGCATTAGCATTAGCATTAGCATTCCTGCGCCTTATCCAATCTTCATACATTTGGGATGCCTTCTCATTCCTCCATGCTGTCCATTGATCTGATGCTTCAACAGAGTCAATCATATCAGCATTTTCCCTATTTGCTAACTCGTCATATTCAAATACTGCATATTCCATTGGATCAACAGCCATCTCCCTTCTAATAAAATTATGTAAAAGACAACATGCTGTAATTATACGACACTGTGTCTTGATGGGATAAAAGGACGGACTCCTCAAAATGGCCCATCTACATTTTAGCAAACCAAAACAACGCTCTATCACGTTTCTTGCTTTTGCATGCTTCATATTAAAATACTCTTCCTTATTGACAGGCATACATCCTTCTTTCCATTCCGACAAATGATACCGTTTTCCTCTATAAGGTGCAAGAAATCCTTCACCATTGGTGTAACCACCATCTACCAGGTAATAATAACCTAACCAAAAATAAGAAATCCTATTAGGTAGACACATATAATGTATACATATGTATAAAATATTGCTGCCATCACTAACTCTTTGCCTTACCGGTCGGAACTCTCAATCCATTTGGCCTAGTTACTGCATCACGAAGTACTCGAGAGTCGGATGCAGAACCCTCCCATCCCGGTAACACGAATATGAATTGCATGTCACGCGCACAAACTGCCAAGACATTGGTTGCAATTTCAGCCTTTCTAGTTCGGTATCTTGGCTTGTCGGTAGCAGCTACACGCACTCTAATATAAGTTCCATCTAACGCTCCCAAACAATTCTAAACCAAAAAAGTGAAATTTAATTATAGGAATTGTAGGCTATATAGAACCAAAACTAATATTACTAGATACAATTCTATCACAGCTATAACACCATACCTTAAACCATTTCCATGTCCTATCCGTGCAATTCTCAAGTACGGGGTCTGGCATTCTCAATAGATTAGCCTGCAATCGTAACACTCCTTGCAATACAGAGTTAAAGTACCTACTTATTGTCTCTCCTGATCGGAAGAATCTACCTTTAATAGTACGGTTCTTCACATGATGAGCAAGTATGTGTAAGAACATACAAACTTGCTCCTCTACGGTAACCACACCATCATTTTTTAGCCTTCCATCAGTGCGGAGCAATTCACATAATAACCCAAAAGCTCTTCTATCCATTCTCAACTCATTCACACATTCGGTGTCGCTATTGCCTATTATACTATCAAGATAAACCAAACGAGTCTCACATCTGACAAAAGATCGATTATCTAAAGCCATTCGTTCATCTCGTCGCTGCCTCAATTTCAGCATCATCAACGCAAGGATTGTACAAGCGGTCACATTCTCTAAATGCCATAGTTCCAACATCAAGATCAACAACAGATTTCCTCTATCCATATCTAAAAGTTTAAAAACAGATTCAATCAACTATTCACATGAATGAAAAATTCATAAGAATAAATATAAAAATAAATTGAAGCAAACTGAATCAAAACTGTATCTTGCATCTTCTGTTTTCATTTTCATAATCTGTTTTACCCTAAACTGAATCAAATAGATACAGAACAAAGATACCCAATGATAGAGATCTGTTAATTTTTATTGAAGGATTGATGATAGAGAGAAACAATGAATCAAGAATGAAAGAGAGAGATGAAGAATTAGATAAATCTTACCAGTGAAGAAGCTGAAGAACCCAAGCAGAGCAAACCCAAGCAGAGCGAGTGAAAGGCGCGAAACCAAGCAGAGCGAATGAGAGGAGGCGGCGGAACTAGGTTAGAGAGGTGTTATCTAAGGGCGCCATATATGAGTACCCACGCTAACACCAGCTAAGGAGGCGAAATGGAAAAAGCGGTCCAACTTAAGCCCATTTATTTTAGTACCTGAGACTATCAAACACGGGATTACAGCGGGTGGGACTCCTTACGTAAGGAATACTAGGTAGCACGGGCTACCAAACGTGCGGTAAGTGGAATGCCGTGAGCGGTGCGTTCCCCAGATAATTGCATACTATTAGTCAGAACGCCCGTCATCAGAGACTCATCGATCCCCGACCATAAGGACTAGGTGTCAGCTGGTTTTTCTACAATGACCAGCTGCTTTAGAGGGCTATCTGTAAATTCAAAGCCGCACCAGCTCCACCTACCACGTATAAACATATTTAGGGTTTATCCGACTATGATTTTTCTCTTCGCATGCTTACGTACACGGCTTCTCTATTCGCATGCTTCACTGTTTACCTTCCTTTGGTTAATCTATATATATATATATATATATATATATATATATATATATATATATATATATATATATATACATCCATGCGCACAGAAGTAATATTATTGTACACCAACCTACTTGAAGCTTAACTGTCTTAGCCTTACATATTCGTCTATAAATCCAATGCCATCCCAATTATCAGCTCCAGCTCCAGCTCCAGCTCCACCATCACAAACTACCATGTCCGAAATTGCTGGTCTAGCTAACATCAGCCTTTTCCACCGGGCATTTGCGGAGATGGGTTCACCATCTTTGAATCTCTAAACAACGTAATTTCCTTAAATACCCTAGTACTATAGTCACTAGCTACTACGTACAAAAAAGACCTTAAACGACGGAAGTTTTCAAAGCCAGAAAATTGTCGTCGCTTAAGAAGCTTTTAAGCGACGGAATTATGAAGGCTATGAAACTTTCTGTTGCTTAGGCTATTTCGCTTAAGCGACGGAAATTATTTACTTAAGTGACGAAATTTTCCGTCGCTTAAGCAAATTTTACTTAAGCCACCGAAATTAGTTCTGTCGTTTAAGTAAATCTTATTTAAGCGAGAAAAATTATTTACTTAAGCGACGAAAATGAGTTCCGTCGCTTAAGCAAATATCACTTAAGCGATGAAAAATTCCCTGTCAGAAAATAGTCTTTTAGTCTCTCAAAAATAAGATGATCATTGTGTTTGACGTCATTATACTCAAAAAAGTCGGAAAATACTAGTAATTAATAGAATTCCCACTAATAGTCATAGAGACCTCCAGTAAAGACAAACAGTTGCTTCTCCAGTCAAATGTTGATGACCAATTATACAGACGCACTAGATGCGCCGATACTTTTCCCCAATAAAAATAAAAATAAAAGTCAAAGGCACAATTCCAAGACCATTGATCGATTTAATTAACCCGTTAGTCCACAAAAACTTAGAAAACTTTTGATTTCTAGGCCAGGCTCAGTTTCTCCACATTTGGATGG